>OY735200.1:51995121-52062621 GCA_963457665.1 Thysanoteuthis rhombus | reverse complement strand
GCAAAGAGCCCAATTTATATATATATATATATATATATATATATATATATTGATTTCATATTCACATGGGTGAATATTCAATAGAAATGACACGAAGAGTGAATCATGTCTCTGCGTTGTCTGACCCCTCATCGTTAAAAGCATTTTTAGGGTTAACTACATAAGTGAGCCTGGTTTCAAAACATTAATATGTAATCATCAGTATATACGATATAGATAAAATTCTGCATAAAATAACAATATACATGCATGCATGGCATAAACTACATGATAAAGGAAGTTTGCATTTGATTAAGACTGCTGGGGTACAATGTTAATATAACTCTTTTGTTTTTAAAATCCCCGAAACAGTTACATTGTAAACAACTGGTGATCCCTACAAGAGACAATTCATACATTGTACAATGATTACAAAGCATAGGGGAAACAGAGAAAAAAACATTTTCGAAAATAACAATTATTGCATTGACAGATATTAAGAAATAGGTGACACGAAAAATCCATTGAAAAAGTTTTTTAATCTTTAGTGTATAAAGCTGTGAAGCTTTCTGGACTATATATATATATATATATATATATATACATATATATATATATATATATATATATATATATATATATATATATATATACGTATGAAATACTTTAAAAGAATTTATGGTATTGGACAATGTACAATCATAAAATTATTTTAAAGGATATGTTATATTCATTCACATTTTTGATAGCATAGTTCAATTATTCTTGGTCTTTTTGGATGGTGACCGAAAATCTCATCTAAAAATCTATCATGAAGACCCGTCTCGTCTTGAAAAAAATTATTTCAAGTACATCCAAAAATATTGCTTGTTATGTAAGGAAAATGAAAGGTATTTATAATGATATACTCTGACTAATCACAGGAATAAAATCGAATTTTCATCAAAATGGTCTGTTAAATCCCAAATCCTTCATGAAGTGGTTCGTTAAATAGAGAGTTCACTGCGTATGTATTGTGTAGGGGTGAAATGTGAGTGTGCGAGGCGTTACCAGTACTGGTGTCGAGATGTATTGAAAACGTGTATAAATACACGCATGCAAACACACACACACACATACACACACGCACATTAGATATACAATGTAACTAAGGTTTACAGTGGTTTATAATAATAATAATAATAATAATAATAATAATAATAATAATAATAATAATAATAATAATAATAATAATAATAATAATAATAATAATAATAATGATGATTTAACTTCCATATGTAATCTCTACTCTAAATATTGAGCACTGTTCGAATGAAGATTTTTTGGATTAATCTATACGAAATGTTATATATATATATATATATATATATATATATATGTGTGTAACTGCTGGGAAAAAGTGAGTTTGTGTGTGCTTGTCTATTGGTATGCTTTCGTGTCTCAATGTGAGCATGTGCACGTCCGTGTGCGTGTTAGTGTATACCTGTGTGTGCTCACATAGATTTAGGAGAATGTGAAAGTTGCAGTTGGGTTTGAGAGGCTAAGATGTCATTTGGCCAACAGGTACACACAGCATATTTTGTAACTTCAAAGAATCAATACACTTTGTTCTTTCTTCTCAAGTCAGACGCCCCAGAATGAACACGTCGAGAAGAAAAAGGAATGATCATTGGAAAATAAGATAATCTAGGCCTATCCTTTTTTTTTTTTCTTTTACTGGAGATATATGTGTCGGTTTTTCCATCCGCAGATACGTAAATATAAAGATTATCATTGATAGATATTCAGATGTGTATTAAAATATTTATCATTTTAACAATTGTTTAGAAATCATTACAAGAAAATGTCACATACATTTCAAATATATAAGGTTTTTGATATTTTGATGGATAGACAAACAAATGCAAGTATCAGTCCCTGCATCTATACTGTTGTGATCTAAAGAAGATAACAGTTAATATATTACTGCCGTTGTTGGTATACACATATATTTTGAGCTTTATGCTCTATGAAAATGATTACGGACAACTGATTAAAAAAAAATTTGTTAATCTTTCTATGAGAGGAAAGGGGTAAGGAAGGAAGAAAAAAAAGATAAAGAGAAAATATTAAATCGAAGTGGAAAGTGACTTAAATTGTTGAAAAGGACATGAAGAACTGAAAGAAATGAAGAAAGAATGAAACCTCAAGAGAAAAAGAAAGGAATATATTGAGAGAAAAAGAATGAAAAAAAAACAAATGAAAAAACTGAAAGAAAGGAAAATGAAAAAAGAAAAACAGAAGGAGAAAAATCACACAGAATAACGATTATTGACACAGTGAACAAAATTGATGAAGTGAGAATATGATCATTTCTTCTTTTGGGGGGAAAGGCATGAACCCACTTTTCTTATCTTGTTGCATTGTCACTGACATCTCAAGATATCTGGTGTTACATTTCCATATCAACCTCCCCTGCCAAGATGAAAAGGGAGTTAGTGGATTTTCTTACCAAAATCATACTAGTTATAAGTCTTTCCCCATAAAAGAATTCCATACTGTATAATTTTTTAGAGAGATATGCTGTCAATCAAAAGTCAGCACATTTTAACAACATGAAGAGCTCATTGACTTGACATCAGTCCTCACAATCGGTAAGTCCTGCTATAATCATTAGGTTAACGCTGCTAACTTTTATTTTGGCTTTCATTGAAGCCATTTGTACAAAAGGTTGAATCTTTTCGACATTTACCTAAATTTTCTCTGGAAGGAACTTTCCCTTGTTTTTCTTCATTGTGATCGTTCTCTTCTTTTTTGATTGCCTTCCAACACTCTGCGGTTCTTTCTAATATCACTCTGGCTTATAAAAACAAAAAGATATTGGCCTTGACTCTAGAAAACCCAGCGAAGGTCAATTATGTTACGAGTGAAAATTGCCGTTTCTTGCCGAATTTGACAAAGCGTTTCTCACCGGCCATTACGGCAAAATTGTGGAAAATTTTACTACTCCTGCCAAAACGTGATTATCGTATCTAAAGAGCTTCGACGTGACTCCGTGAGAGATTCGACCTCCCGGCCACACGCCAGCACAACAGCAGCAAAAATCAGAAAAGCTGCGGCAAATAACATTTGCTAGGATAATCAGATCAACAGTTTCTCCAGGAAAATGCCCGTATGCAAAACAGAGTAAACTGGCGGGAACGCGGCTGTTTGAGGGCTTTGTAGCCGTAGGCATTGCTCGGAGCAGTTAAGGCCGGGGGAGGATGAGAGTGTTGCTGGGTTGGTGACGTTGATTGGCTTGAGGTAGAGAAGAGAAGATAAATTTTCAACTGTAATAAACAACAAAAATGTATAGTTTTGTTCAAAAACGCATACACGTTGATATACATAAAGGCGTATGAATTCTATGTATTTGTTCATATACATGTGAGAGTGTACGTATTGATATAAAGAGATATCTGCAAGTCAACATCTAAAAGATATGCTCACATACACATATATACACTGCAATATTTGACGATAATCAGGCATGCCATAAATACAGGTTTCATATATATGCTTTAGTATGATACTCGCTTAAAAGCTGTCTTCGCCAGTCATTTAGCTCGATATCAAGCAATTCCATTTGTATTGAATTGATTATATCATAATATTTATAAAAGGGCTACATTGAGAGTTGCAAGCTGCACTATATTAAGGTATGCAAACCACGCTATCGACGTCCCTATGATAAATAGGCGTCCCTATAATATAACGTGGTTTGTTATAACCATTATAGCGTGGTTTGGTTTATGGTAACGGTTAACCTTCGTTTTGCTATTTTTAGCTCTACAAATAGCTGAAAATTCTTACGAACCATGTTTCAATTCAATAATGAGCCTTGGAAAAAAGATTTTTCGGATGAACATATACAACTTGTGGTAAATATTTAAACCTACCTATATATGTATGCACACACACACACACACACACACACACACACACACACACACATATATATATATATATATATATATATATATATATATATATATATATATATATTGAGAGAGAGAGAGAGAAAGAGAGAGAGAGAGGGATGGATATATATGATCTGAGAGAATGAGTATAAAACGCGTTATATTATATAGAAACTTGTTTGGAATGATCTCCCGTCATTACATAGTTATTTTATCACTCGCCCTAGACAACGTAAATAGAAAAAAACAATTAAAGAAATGGGGCTGTTGCACTTTCTGTAATTGTTTATCAAACACAGTAATAAATTGTGTTATATCATATTGAAATTCCATTTGAAATGATACTCCGTAATTTCCCAGCGAATAAATCATTTAGACTCGACAACATTAAATTAAATAAGCAATTCAAGAAAATGGGGCTGCTGTAGGAATCGAACCTGCGATCGATAAGGTAGCTGCTTCAACGTAGCGTTTTTATTACCATTGAGCTAAATAGCCGCTGGAAATGCAAATAACTGTTTCTCATTCCGTTTATTTTGTCAATATCTGCAGTAATTGTTCCAACGCAGACAAATTGTGTAACTAAGAAATGGATATACGTTCCAACAGAATGATTATATATATATATATATATATATATATATATATATATATATATATATATATATATATATATATATATATATATATATATTAATTGTATAAGATAATGAGCGTAAAATTACTTTCTCACTCTCACTCATCCGATTTTAAAAACGGTATACAAATTTTGTGTCATTTTCAGCATCGAGTGAGCGTGTGTGTGTTAATTCATGAAAGAAAAACCGAAGTTGATGCATAAATTATATTAATCTCACTGTGAATATGATCCAGTGTCATCGAAAAGTCTTTACTCTTTTGTGCACCCATAGTCGATTTCAACCGTGGTTAAAACGTTTGCGTACACAAAACAAAGGATTGCCCGATATTCTTTTCTAACAAAAAAAAAACTTAACCGAAAGAAACGAATGGAAGTAACCTGATAATTCAAAATGTACACTTTAGTGTGATAGATGGAAAGTAACGGTTGAGTTTAGCATTGCAGTCACAATGTGAATAAAACTCCCGCCTAAAGGCTTAAGAAGTAATCTAAAAAAACACTGACAATTTTACGGAAGAAAAGGAAGTGTTTATGGATTGAAAGCAAACACAAATCTGGCGGATTTCCAGAAAATAAGTCAAACTGGAAACTCTTGCGCGCATTATTTTTCAACAAAATGTTTAGAATTTTATATAAAATGGACGTCTGACTCAATACCTAAAGAATTACTTTCTTTTCAGACTTATGCCTGAATAAACTTAGTTCATAATGTAATTTCAATTTGTAAAAATACAAAAGAAAAAAAAATTGAGAACAGAATCCGGTGTGGATTATATTTAATTGCAATGCTCAATATTCAACACAGTGAAAAGAGCTATAATATTTATAAGATTAATAATTACAAAAGTATATATATATATAAATTATAGTGTCATTCACAGACAGCTGTCCTACCGCTGAGCCAAGGTGCTAAATTTAAGGGATATATTCTTTTAGCTTAAATCCCCCATCTACCAGATTGCTCTATTCCTATGGAAGAGCATGTCATAATACTTACAATGAAGGAGTTACCTCACTTGAAGAGTGCTCAATGCTGAATAGAGGACCATTAATTATTATTTAATTCACAGATAGCTGTTTCGTTGTATTACAACTCTTCAGTGTGGCTATAGATAATCCGTTTTATATATATATATATATATATATATATATATATATATATATATATATATATATATATATATATATATATATATATATATATTAAAAGGCATTACATTTTTATCTGGTTATTATAATCTTTATACCTCTTCACGATCACATCAGGTTAAAGTTTCATTTTTTTTTAACTGGACAATGGTCAGTTAACATCTCTAAGATGTCAGGTCAAAAGCTTGTGATGATGGTGGTGATGGTATTCGTGGTCAGCTGCAAAAATATGTTGTAGTCGATGGCGCCAGCTGGAGTGGAGTGTTGGGGGGGATGAATTGGGCTGGAATTTTGTTGATTGGCAATTCATTTCTTTTTATTCCCACCTTGAATATATTTCATTCTGGCCGCGAGCAAAACACGATGAAAGAAACAGAAAGTGAAAATAAGAAAAAAAAAAGAATAATAATGGAAAGACAAAGACTTATGCAGCTTGAATCGATTATGAAATGAATGCAAGAAAAATAGCTAAAAATTGTAGAAAAAATATAACAAGACAATGCCGAACAAGATGAAAGAGAAATGGGAGCAATATATATATATATATATATATATATATATATATATATATATATATTATTAATCTAGAAAAATGAAAAAAAAAGAAAACAAGAAAAAAGAAAATGGGAAGGAAAAAGAGAAGGAATGGAAAAAAATTGACGAGATAGAAACATAGTGGGAAGAAGAAGAAGAAGAGGAAGAAGAAGAAGAAGAAGAAGAAGAAGAAGAAGAAGAAGAAGAAGAAGAAGAAGTAGTAGAAGAAGAAGAAGAAATGAGAAGTAAGCCATGGGAATAGACTCGAATGGGAAAGAAAGAGTGAAAAAGAAACTGGAGATTTGAAGAATAGAAAGAAGGACGAAAAGAAGTCAGTGAAAGAAATAGGGGGAGGAAAAGTTCAAGAGAGAAAAAGCAAGAAGAATACAGGGACAAAAAGTGAAGTGAAAAAAAGAGAGGGAAGTAATGAGAAAAACAAGGAAGGGAAAAGCTAAACAAGGTAAAAAGAAATGTTTTCATCCGAAATCCTTGGGAACGTACACGTTTCGGAATTGGGAAGATGGTAGAACATGCATAACGAATATCTTGGAACTGGCCAGTTCGGAAATCAAAATTTCCAAAAGGCCTGTACCAGTGCTGGCCAATATTTAGCAGTTATGGCAAACAAATTATTTCTGCAGTGAACCAAATGAATATTCACACTGAAAAGGTATAAATAAAGACTATAAACAATCACATACTACAGGAGAGCGACTGCATTAAAACATTCAGTTCCCTGGATTTCGTGAGTTCAGTCCTTGATTCTGGTAGTGCAGTGGTGTACACCGGTTCAGTGAAAAGGTTGATTGGAATCATGAAGAATACTTGACGATCTCGAGTTCTGAAATACCCGTGATAGAGACAGTGAACATGGCTGGCGCAAGAATAAGAACAATACACTGTCATGGATCAAACAAAAGATTTCGTGTGACATTGCCAGGATGTTAACGAATGTTAAGGGAAAGCTGGGAGGTTCAACGGGTAAGATTTTGGGATAAAGACAACAAAGACGAAACATGTCCGAATGAATCGATGCACGAGAATAAGAACACCTTGTCCAAGAAATTCAAGCAAAATTCTCCGTTTAGTTCGCGTAGTATTTCAAGTTAAACTTATTACCAATCTTAATTTCAGTCTCTTTTCACTGCTACTCCGAGATCGTTATTCTACGATCCTTAGCCAGCAGTGTGGATTAAAAATAAAGGATAAGTATCCAGCAAGATTCGAACTCTCCTCCTCTATCTTCGGGAGCATGTTTTTTTTTTCTATTTCCCTCAAACGCTCAATACTCTACCCTTTTTAATGTTTACATATAATAGTAGTATTAGATTTAACATTATTCAATCGACTGAGTTGAAGCATTGTCAATTATTGTTGAATTTTTTTTATCAAATTTACCATTTACAAACTTTACCAAATTCCTATATTAATCCTAATTGCCTTTTATACAAACGGGCTTTGCGACGATTGCAACAAAAAATAAGGCGAGAAATGGTGTTCAAATCTCATAATAAATGTATAGTTGCTCATATGAAGTGTTTATTTGTCCATGAATTCTCTTTCTTTATAGTCTAGAAGACTAAAATGCTTAGCGTGACTCTGAACTTCAGAGTGGTGCCGTGCATATCTAGTAACATTACAATGTGTCTAGTTAAAAAAAAGTACTGTTATGTACTGTCCGTTGCTTTTTTTGACATGTCTCTATATACGATATTATTCGATGAAGTATTATGCTTGGATCAACTTTTGAAATCTCTTGCCTGCTTTTTTTTAACATTCTTTATTCGATCGACGGGTTATTTAATACTTTTCGTTTTTCTTCCTTTATCTCATAAAAAGCTGCTCTCTCGCTATTTGCCTCCAAACCTTCTTACTATTTGATCGAGTCACTCTCCTCTTTTTGTTTCCTTCTGATTCATTGATCTTTCTTTCTTTCTCCTCCTTAACTTTATCGTTGCTGTCCTCTTCCTTTTTTTCTTTTTTGTCCTTTTTTTCTTTCTTTCTTTTTGCACTTTTTTTTCGTTCTGATTTTCACTATTTCTTTCCTACTTCTTCTTTCTTTCTTTCTTTTTTAACTCTGCACTCGTTTACTTTCTCATATTTCTTTCTTTCTTCAATGTCCCCTTTCTTTCTGTTACATTTCATCTGCTCTTTCTTAACTCATCTATTCTCTTCACACCCGGGCATATTTCCACCCAGCCTCACTACCACATCATGGAAAATAAAACCTCTTCTCGTACGTGTTCTCGATATCACATACACGATAGTGACACGCGTCCTTGCGATTGATTTTATAAGGTAAACAAAATTGTGCTCGGATTACAATACCAACTTGTGGCCTCCTCCATTTTCTTAGCTTTTGTTTTTCGAATTGATTTTGCAATGAATCAAATTTTTGAGACAAGCACTTACGGAGACAAGTATAAATATTTATGAATTAGAACCAAGAGCCTCAGATATCGACACGTAAGCGAGGTGATGGAAAATGTACATTTGTTTAAGGCTTATATGAAAGGACACAGACACATAAGACCATATATGTATCGGATATTTACACACTATTGTACATAACAATTTATAAATATGCGATGTATGCGTGAGTTTATGTCAATATATGTGTACAAACGAATACTTAGAGACTATTTCTGATATTTTATTTCGTGTTTCTGGTATGTAGTGATTAAATTTTATTCGAAATTGTGTGTACATATGTATATATATATATATATATATATATATATATATATATATATATATATATATATATATATATATATGTGTGTATTTATATGATGTGTGCGTGTGTTACTGACTCATAACCATATTCAAGTTTGTTTCACATTTAACAAGGATAATCTTGTTAATTGTGAAACAATATTAATTTTGTTTCGAATCAGTAACATTTAGTAATTTTCCACATAATTACTCGTAATATTATATTAAAATAAAACAATTGTGATATCAATATATATATATATATATATATATATATATATATATATATATATATATATATATATATATATATATATATATATATATATATATATATATATATATATATATATATATATATATATATATATATAAGAAATGGATATTTGATCCGACAGAGTGATTATACATTGCGTTTTACTAAACTAAACCTATATTTGGAATGATTTCCCGTTATTACAAGGTGAATGTATCATTCGGCCAAGACAACGTAAATAGAATAAGCCATAAAAAATGGGGCTGCTGTGGTAATTGAACTTGCAACCGATAGAGTAACAGCTTAAACGCAGTGTTTCTATAACCATTGCAACCAGAGCAACCAGTATATGTTCATAAACATCAACAATGCCCGTAAGATACTGACGATTATGAATATGCGCCTATGTATCCACTTTAAAACAACGAGACGTATCTTCATATACATAGATAGATGAATGCATGAACACGGGTGAACTTGATTTTAACATTTTCGTATTCTTCTTGTTTTTTCAGAACATTTTCGATCTATCTATCTATCTATCCATCTATCAATCAGTCTGTCTTTTTATGAAGTAAAACCGAAAAAATTCGGCAACCTGAACACCGTGCATGAAACTTGAAGTAGTATGAGCTTTTGCTGTTACTGTTCGTGAGCAGTACCCTGTGGGTCAGTAGACAAGGGACTACTTTTAGAGATATATGATGTTGGGGTAGCTAAAACACGCACACACACACACATATATATATATATATATATATATATATATATATATATATATATATATATATATATATATATATGTATATATATATATAATCAGTACTTTCTGAATTTGTCTAGCTAGTCTCTCCATCTCACTTACGCATGTGAGCTGTGTGGTCCATCGGTTATATATATATATATATATATATATATATATATATATATATATATATATATATATATATATACATACAAGTAATTTCTAAAAATTTAACATATTTATATGTATAGTTGTGTGTTCAATCAGTCCAAGAGAATACACTTTTTCTGTTTTCAAAAGACACTATTGTTATTACTTGAGAGCAAAAGAAATTAATCCATACAGATTAAACTTTTTAACTTTCAAGCAAAAACTGCGGTAGAATCGTGGACCATGCAACTGTTGGGAGCACCAGAGCTAGAGTAAAATGAAGCAGAATAATTTGAGTTTTCCAAACATTCCCCCTATATCGCCCCCCTTTTGGTTGATTTTAAACACACCTCCTGTAAAACTCAACTTTCGCCTCCCCTTAGGGCATTATTGCCCCCCCGTCGAGAGTGCCAACTATACATTATCTAATGCCTTTAGCTGGATAAATCTTACATCGAGGTGCATGAGCGTACAAACTCTCAAAAGCAAAATTGTTTTCCATCAATACCATATCTTGGCTAACACGAGTAAATTTCAAAATAGATTGTTTACAGCGGATATTTCGAGGTTCAGGCTGACCTACGCCTGGTCGCGTAATGAAAGAAGACGGTAATGGACACGGGAATCAATCATTAAAACAATTTTTATACATCATTTGTAATTCAACAAGTGGGAGAAGCTTCTTATTTCTTGACTCTATTTTAAAGAATATTTCATTTATATGTTACTGTTTCCCCCGTTTTCGGCTCAATCTCCGCTCCCTGGGGCGATATTATTCCCGTTCAGAACGACTGATCTCAGTGAATAGATGCGTTTGTGTACATTTTGCTAGAGTGATGCTGTAACAATGCTATTTTGGCGATTTTATTCAATATCATATTTATCATTTTTAAGAAGGCAACTATTTATTGTTATGTAATCCATCTTGCTGTTTGTTCTGAGGATAGTTACATACTTATTTTTTCATGGATGATATAAATAAAGTAATCGAAACTTTTAACATACTGTATGGATATAAACTTTATTTATCTGATACGCTTATGGCTATTTTTACGTAATCGTTTCAGCATAAATTTCTGGGATTTGTTTGATTTGTTTGAATTTCTTGACAGGATTTCTGATAATCTGACAGGAATCTCAAACTAGTGTGTGAATTGTTTTTAGAATTGTATGCTGTATGTGACCAAACTGCATCTGGACTTGGGATTATCGTAACGATTCTTCCGAAAAAATACGGGATTTATATTGAAAAGGTGTAGGGGACAGGCATGGGATGATGCTAGCGTAACGATAAGTGTTTATAACGATAGACAAGTAAAGCCCCTGTGGCCAGAAGAAATGTAAAATGCATTAATTTTGAAGTACATAATTTGATATCTCTGAATTTTTGAGATGAGGTATTATTATTATTTCTATTAATATTCGGACCATCCTCATCTTGGTTGTTTTTTATACAACGTTTCAGCTGTTGCACTCTACAGCCTTCATCATATATGTGTGAGACAATATAATAATAATACTAATGCTGAGAGGGGAGTGCAGTCAATATACCCCCGTCGGATAAATAAAGGGTTCGGTTCGTTACTTCCCCACACCTACCAGATGATACCTGATGAAGGCCGTAGAGTTCAATGGCCGAAACGTTGTATGAAAAACAACCAAGATGAGGATGGTTCGAATATTAATGAAAATACATAATTTGAATCTAGTAGGAATGCTGATGGAAAATGAATTGCCGAAATCAATGATTTTTTTTTTGACACCATTTACTAATTGCACATATTTTCAATGCAAATGTTAAGAATTGGCGGGTGCTACGCGAAGACATTTAATCTCGGATTCTCAAACGATTATGTCCAACCTGGTACTCTTCAAGGGACGAAACAGATTTTCGGTTCACATGTCATTAAGTCTCAAAAGCATTCACAAGAATAATTTTTAAATCGAGGAATGTAGACGAGAAGGCTGAAGAAGAAGAAGAAGGACTTGGAAGTGAACTCTCTGTGTTTAGATTCATTATTATACTCTTTATGTCTTCCAAGACGTCTTCGCTAATAACTCCTCCGAGTAAAAACATTCTGACGAAGTCTACCGACTTAAAAGACGGAGAGACCCACTTAAGAACCACAAACGAGTACACAAAACGGCTGCAAAAATATTTTGAAGATATCAAGACTCCAGTCATGGCTCAGTCATGGGAGTAAATAATATCTTTCAAGAGAAGAAAAATTGGTTGAGTAAAAAACACTTCGATGAACTTTGTCGAGACGAGAGAATTAAAAACTGTGAAAGGTATTTCAATGTGGAAGGTCTCAATTGAGTACTTGACATTTTATCTCTGCGGTTACATAGACGTTCTGAAACTTTTAGGTGCATTTCTCAAAAATTCGTAGTCCTAGCCCCCAAAGTTTTGGACAGTGTTGACAGTGATGAATTTAACAAATAATAAGAACTTCTAAGTGATGATTACAATGATGATATGAAGGAATCGTTCCTAAATTGAATTTATGATCAGTAACAGGGGATATTCAAAAAAGCTGAAGGTATCTGACAGCTGGACAAATCAACTATTTGTGAAAATTGTGCTTTTTGTTTGCTTCCCATACGTTTGTGCAGCTTATATTTTGTTTTCAACTCAGTCCGTTACAACTACAGCAACTGGGAGATCCTTTTCAATTTCAGTTGACCAAACACCATTCGGAGCTCCATGTTACAAAAAAAGATTCTCAGGAATTTCTGTTTCCGGTATCAAAAAAATGAAACGGCTCGAAAATTGAAATAGCTTTAATACGAGAAAATTTATGAGACTATACCCAATAGTTCCCATTTATCTTTATTTCAAAAAGAGTTTATATTTTACTTTGAATACAATTAAAAAAGCAAGCTTGAGTGTAATAACCTTTTATTTTAAAAAGTTCAAAATCATGATAAAATTTTCTAGCAAAAAGTAAACAAAAAAACATTTAAACCTGTTTCTTTTAAAGGAGGGGCGCAAATTTAACAATGAGCAGGGAGGGACTTTCGGACCTAGTGCTGTCCATGGAAATAAATATCGACAACACTATTTCTCTCGAATATGTGGTGATTCTCTTCAATAAAAAACGACTATGCCAAGATGTATATACAGTTTATCAGCTTCTAACTTTATAACAATTTTTCTATTAAGCTTTTGAAAACATAGGAATACACATCTTGTTAGTCAGCTAGTAGACACCGTCAAGAAATCAATCTTTTTTGGCAGTATGCCGTGTTTGGGATGATGAAATAAAAAATTGGAAAATGGGGTGATGAATGAATAACTTTCTTCACTCGCTTTTCCAGGAAGGTGATCACTAAGAAGACCCTATTCTCGAAAAACATTCCGTCCATTTTTTGTTTTTGTGTAGACTCGTGTGAATGTGTGAATAAAAGATAAATTAAGGACCACAAACAATTGATATTTTCAGTCCTGATTATTTTAAATTTTGGATATAATTGAAGACCATATATTGACTACTAACATTGAATGATAAAGAATAATTCTTATTTTTGGAAAAAATAATGTACTTACAAGTACTGCAAGGGACATGCAAGTCTCAAATTAATAGACAAAATACCATTAGTTCATGAAGTGTTGAATTTTCATTTAACCTTGTTTGTTTCTGTACGACTTGTTGTAAGCCATTGTATAATAAACTATACATATCTTAATTGTTCCAGCCATTTGTTTATTTCTTTTCAAGATCCAAAAAGTCAATCAAGTCATAGGAATAAAAAAAACAAAACAAAACGGAATAAGATTTCTAATGTTTCAAACAAGTAATTGAAGCATTCTATCTAAAGAAAAAATCACCAGCATATTTCATCGTGTATTACGTCATTATCGCTGAAAAACGCCATAATGCTGAATAAAAAAAATAGATAAAATAACTGTTTAAAACCTGTGTATGCAAATCGGTATTTTTGTTTGTATAATTAATTGTCTGTCTCGTCGAAGTACTGTTATAACTTGAAAGTTATGATGAATTGGTCATACATCAACAGAACTAAAATATACCGTAAGAGAGTTGCAAAATTTGATCGTTTCTTGTCAACAACAGACAATATCTCAGAAACGTTGGGTTAAAGAAAGAAAAAGGCGATTCAGTGAGCTTTTTTGTCTCCTTCCCTTCCTTCCGTCATCTTTTAAAAGTAGCCAGTGTAAGCGATAACATCACTGATATCGGGAAAATTGCTTGATATTTGATAACGTTCTAGTCAAACACTCGCAAAAATGGTCAAAAGAAAAAATGATTCATTGAAATTTCTGTTGGAACCAAGTTTTTAACTATTTTGATAGCTCAGGAATTAAACATTACCAAATCAAAAAATTCATGACCAAATGCTTTTAAAAAAAGACAGATTTTCCAAATTAGGACATATGTTTTTCATATTTCTCTTATAGATTAATATTTAATTTTATTGTAATGAAATAAGTGTACTGCTATGACTTTTATTACATGACATTTTGTCTCAATACTTCAAGTACGATCACCTCATAAAACTGCTTGAGCTGAGTTGGGACTCTGAAAAAAAATTAGAAGACTTATTTTATTGAAAATAAAATTACCTAATAAAATAGCTTCAGACTCCTTAGTGCCTATGAATATGTAAATAACCCCGTCATGTTTCATAATTAAATAATGATGATATTAAAAAAGCACAACTGACATCTATGAAAACGGCTTTGTCCTTGAACAAACGAGTTCTTTTTTTAAAAAAGTGATTTATTCCAATCTCTGATTATCATTATTCGTAAATCTTGTTCACTCTGTTCATACATATCTAATCTTTCATGTGTATATGCACAAATATACAAGATTATTTATTTACAAAGCCCAACTTAGTGTGGCACAAGGACACCATATTAGGTCACTCAGCGACAATCGATAAAGATGCATAGCCAAAACTGATTTTATTTTATTGAAAGAAACGGAGTTCGGCTAAGTATTTCTTTGACCAAAAAATAACAACCCTTAACTTGATAAGGGAATTCATTAAGAGAAAAAAAAAGTAAGGAAAAAAAAAGGTATAGTAGTATGTTCATTGATACGGTTTTCTTATAGAAATAATAATGGATTAGAGTAAGTGTACTGTAGGAAATACCAATAGGTACTAAATAAGAAAATAAGCATGGACTAATGTAAGTAAATTATACAATGTCCTCTAAATAAAAACATTCCAATTATACGTTGTGATTGTCGAATTTTTTTTTCAATACAGAAATTTGCACTTGAGAACATATTTCAAATTCTTGATTACGTTTTTAAATAGGGTATCAAATACATCTTAAGTTGTACGGTTAACCCTATGCTACGGCGTACGACATGAAAGGAAGGTAAACTTTTTTTTGTAAGTAAGGAGAATTTACAATATGATGATTGATATATGATACAGTAAATGCATAAGCCAGTTACAAACACGTTTAATTTTGCTATCAAGTATTATGTACAGTATACGTATGTACTGTGCCATTATAGTCTGGCTGTGCAATCGCTTTGTTTACGATTTAAGAGTCACAATGTCTGCTTATACCCTCTACGCCCCATTAGCTTATCAAAAATGTTCAAGTCTATCAAAACCTTATGGGATTTTGGGCGTATATGAAGTCCGACATATATATGTTCTTTTGGGGCACTTGTTTTGTATGATTATGAGCATGACAGGCTGTATATTGACGAACAGGCATTCACGGTCACACATTCACGCACTAAGATTTGTATACATACAGACACACACACGCATATATATACATATATATATATACATATATATATATATATATATATATATATATACAAGCATACATATATATATATATATATACATATATATATACATACACATACATATATATATATACATATATATATACATACACATACATATATATATATATATATATATATATATATATACACATACATATATATATAGACATACATATATATAAAATTACATATATGTATACATTTAGATATATACATATGTATATATATACATATACATATATATATATACATATATATATATACATACATATATACATACATATATATACAAACATATATATACATACATATATATATATATATACATACATATACATGCATATACATATATACATATACACATACATATATATATACATGCATACATATATACATACATACATATATATATACATATATATATACATATATATATATATATATACATATATATATATATACATATATATATATACATATATATACATATATATATGCATACATACATATGTATATATAAATACATACAAATATATATATATATATATATAAATACATACATATATATAAATACACACATATATATATATGAATATATACATATATATATACATACATATATATATATACATACATACATATATATACATTCATATATACATACGTACATACATATATACATACACACATAGATACATTTATATATATATATATATATATATATATATTAACTATGTGTTTGCCTGTAGTCAAAGTGAACCTTCGAATGTGCTTATATGAAAACCTGTGTTGTATATCTGAGAGAGATTGTGTTGTACGAGAGTTTTAGTATGTTTTCTTACTGCCATTAGAATACTTATGAGTTGTTGCTTGTAAGTAATTCCTGTTTTTTGCTCGATCTCTTCCTTAACACATCGCTCATCACCACATGCACACCACCTTAGCAAATTAGTCTCCATCCCGGCACAATAAATATTAACCTTAGCATGGTAGGAATCACATGACTCTATAAATGTCTTTGGCGCCACACACTGTCCGGTTGACCAACCCACCTCAACAGGCGACAGAAACTCGAACAGCTAAAATACCATTCATCACTTTTCTTTTTTAAAACTAACATTGTTTCTACTTTCACTTTCGTTTTTTGAATATAACAGTTGTTCACTAAATTGAAAAGTTCGTTAGTTTGTTAAGACAGATGTGTAAATGCCGGAGTGACTGGCCCCTTCGGTAAATATTTAACTTTCTCTAAATTAGCTTCATTCATAACTGTATGCAACTTGATAAATGGATTGTCATTTGCATGCAAATCTTAGGAGCAAAATATTGCTATGCAAGATTTGTGGTTACCAGAAAAATAACTGGTAAATGGTTTTGAACTGCAAAAAATCCTGCTTGATTAGGATTTAAGTATGGAAACGTTGATTATCCATATACATATTAAATGAATGAGTAAGCCTAGATATCTAGAGACGCCATTTAACCCGCTAGTAATGTAATGTCTCTTATCGGATAGATGTGAACGCATTGAGATGAATGTATAGAACAAATTACATATGTATGCATTTATATCGAGGCTGTGTCGGAAAACACCAACTTGCGGTGGGTAGGACACATGGCTAGGAAGAAATAGAGTCTGCAGAAGAAATGCCCAGACTCATCCCCTCGGCAACCCCCTGCCATAGAGGCAGTCCATAGAATTAAATGGTGACACTTCCTGCACCGAAGCAGATCACAGAGCAAAAGCAAAAGGAAGAAGGCAGCACTGCAAGGTGAGAGCTCCTTCCATTCCACCTCTAACTACCGTGGAAAGGCCTGTCACTCTCGAATAAGTCTCTTTGACCTCAGAAGGTCTTCAACAGACGTTGACTCATTCCTCCCAAACAACCTTCATCTGCAGAACCATATCATAACCTGTAGTCAGCAGAATGATAAAAACAAGTCTAAATAAAGCCTGAGAAAGGAGCAACGGTATGAATCACAGCGCTGCTGTGATATGTGAGGGCAGTGAGAGGAGGGCTGGAGGCCTAGCGTCACTCAGACTTCAACAATGACCACTAGGAAGCCATGGCGAAATTGTAAACCACGGGATTTCTGGGGAGTTTGAAAATGTTGAGAGGTGGACTGAAAAATAGAAGAGTCTTGCTGTCTTCAGTGTCAACTACTGGAGAAACGGTGTGAAAATGACGATGCACAAGGTTTTATACCCTAGAAGAGACACAAACAGACTGTATGTGAAGAGGAAAGAAAGTGGCTCCGGAGAATGGGTCCAAAAGGCCAAAACAGAATTAGGAAGGTATGAACAAGCAAACAGCGAAGGCCTCATACAAAGCACCCGAACCAGTGCAATAAACAACGAAAAAGTAGCAAACGAGGGAGCAGCAAAGCAAACCACGAGGAAAGAATAATGAAATCAGAAAGAAAAAAAACTATTCAAGGAATTCAAAAGACAGGTACAAGATATCACCGACGAGGGATAATGGACATGGGTACGCAAAGGAAACCTGAATAGAGAAATGGAATCGCTCATGATGGCAGTTGTGGTTTACAGTTTCACACCAATTGCCTGGTGATTGTTGCTGGAGGGTGGGTGATAGTAAGTCTCTTCAGGCCTCTTACCGTCCCTCCATATCGTCATATCACAGCAGCCCTGTGGTTTGTACTGTCTTGACCATACCTTTTTCAGCCTGGCTGTTAATCCATTGCTAACAACTGGTCTCAGATTTGAGGAGACTTACTGTCACTCACTCCAGCGACAACCACCAGGCAATTGGTGTGAAAATTCAAATAATGGTAATAATATTTATGAAGATCGAGAGAGAGAGAGAGAGTGAGAGAGAGAGAGAGAGAGAGAGAGAGAAAAGTAGTAAAGATTTTACAATAGTTTATGACAGATTGTGCAGTCTGCTTCACTCAAAATCTTTTCAAGTGAAACAGAATGTACAATCTGAAATGAACCATAGAATAAAATCTTTACTCATTTTATACCCACTTAACCGATATTATCAAACACTCAAATATCTGTTAAATACATAAGTACATTAACACGCACTTGTTGAATATCGATTATTTTTCTCTTATATATATATGAGGTTAGTAGAAAATATGTCAAATTCCTCGATTGAATATGTTGGTAGAGAATCAACTCGAAGAGGCTTTTCTGTGTAATTAGTATTCTTAAAGATGATATCTTAAGTTAGTTTGCATGAGGTTTGAGATTAAAACCGTCATAATAGATTCAATATCAACATGGGAGAACGTTCAAAAGAAAGGACACGGAGAGTGGGTCACATTTGCTGTTATACCTACTGATCCCTTGTTGTTAAATACATTTTGGGGGTAACCAATAATGTCAATATATAATACACATAATACCCTATGTAAAATGACAAACCGCATGTATGACATAAGCCCCATAGCGAAACAGCTGAAAGGGAATTGGTATCTGATCATCACTGGTGGGGTGCAATGTTGATATAATTCCTTTGTTTGTAAAATCCCAGAAACGGTTACATGGTAAACAACTGATGTTCACAACAAGAGGAAATAGATATATTGCACTTTAATAACAAAGTATATGCGGAACAGGGAAAAATACTGAAGAAAATTACATAAATTGCATTGATAGATATTGGGAAATGAGTGGCAGAAATGACGAAAACTTTTTGAAAAGGTTTTTCTAATGTTTAGTGTTTAAAGCTGTACTAGGCTTTATATATATATATATATATATATATATATATATATATATATATATATATGATAGGTGCATATTTTACTTCTATTTCACTCATCTTTTCTCATTTTCACACAATTTCACCCTGATATTGAAAATGGCAGAAGACGCTGAAGGCACTCTCTTCTTTATCTATATACATTAGAACCAAAAACGCAGCCACAAGAAAAGATTAATAAAAAAGTTAAAAGATACTCCATGCCCGTCATTTTCAATGAAAGATGTAATAACGAAAATATGCTGCTAAATTATATATATATATATATATATATATATATATATATATATATATATATATATATATATATATATGTGGTACTGTAAAACGTTGAGATAGAACCGGACTGTGTTGGGTATGTGGAGCTGTCTATTAACATAGATTTATTCCGAACATGTTACAAAGAGAAAAAGTGTCGTCTGCAGTGGAAAGGTCTGACGTCTTCAGCGTTGGTAGAGCAGTAGATGGTTGTTAACGAAAGTATAAACATAGAATAAATGAATAATGTATATCAAATTATATAAATTCTTATCATTGTTACGGGAATTAGGTAACCAAAAGAGATGGATTTAGTCTTTGTCAGTGTGGAAGTACCAGGGGAAAGGGGAGACATTTGGCTCTGGACTATCTCTCTGACCGATAGGTAATAGGTTGGGATAGGAGATAGAACATGGAATGCCAAGTAACAAATTGTCCAAGTATATTAATGGAATCGCCCATTCAAGTGTTACTATCGACTGGAAAGTTGCTTGGTTCTGTTTCAATACATTCTTTGGTTGAATATGTTGGTAGAGAATCAACTCGAAGAAGTTTTTCTGTGCATTCTTAAAGATGATATAATAAGTTTGTTTGCACGCAGTCTGAAATTAAAAACGACTTGACGGATATGATATTCACATGGGTGAACACTCAATAGAAGTGAAACAAACAACAAGTTACGTCACTTACTGATCGCTCATGGTTAAATACGTTTTTCGATTATCTATGTGTGTAAGTCATGTGTTTAAAAAAGAAAAAGAAAAAGATGATGCATAGTATAAAATAACATCTATGTACATTATGATAACACCCTATGTAAAATAGCTTACTATACATATGACATAAGCTATATATCTAAATCATAGTCGAAAGGGTGCTGGTGTTTAATTAACTCTTTTAGGGTGCCATGTCAATATTTGTTTTTTAATCCCAGAAACTTATACACAGTAAATATGATATATATATATATATATATATATATATATATATATATATATATATATATATGTTTATTATTAAAGGTTGATGCATCTATGGTGATAGTGCTCAATTGTTGTTACTGATCAGTATCTCGTCACCCTTGCAATCGACAGGCAACTTTTTCTTCTGTTTTTATCCTTCCCTTATCGAGTGTTGTTTTTATAGTGTATTTCTCTTTTCTTTTTAAAACTTTTTCTTTATCATTCTGTTCCTCTCTACGGCTGTTAGTAATTAAGGATGGGTGCTAGTCAATTTATAATTAGTTAACATCAAATAAGATTAAATGTTATTGCTATGTCATCTTTTATTACATTATTTCCTCTTCACATTCTCAAAGACCTCATACTTTCAGTACTCTCCTTAGTATGCGTGCAGTCCCCAGTAGTGCAGTTGTCTGCTTAGTGTCAATTCTTACTCTTAATTCCAGTTTCTCAAATCTCGTTTTCAGTATCTTTGGTACGGTTCCAAGTGCACCGACTATTATTGGTACTGCCCTGACTTTAATGTTCCATACCTTCTTCAGTTCCTTTGTCAGATCCTGGTATTTCCGTCGCCTTTCACAATCTTTTGTATTTGCTCTGTGGTCTGCAGGCACGGCCAAGTCTATTATTTGCCAGGCTCCGCTCCCCCTGTCTGTAACTACCAGGTCTTCTTCTTCTGCAACTATTACCAATGATAATAATAATATTAATAATAATGATAGTAACAGAAACAGCAACAACGACATGTAAATAATTCCTAGAATAACTTGGACAAATTTACATCATTTGAGACGGCAAATATATTAACAGGGCAATTCTGAGAGTTATCAGCTGAAATATATAGAAGAATTTAAAACAAAAACAAAAAATAAAATGTGCCTGGAAAACGTCTCTCAGTACCGATAAGCTTGTTATTTTTCCAAAGTATTCCCATGCATTTTTACCACTTGAATTGACAAATATGTGCGACTGATCAGTTACAATAAAATTGTGAAATATCTATCTCTTTACGTAAAATATAACACTCGAAAGCAAATTATATTTTATGGATATTTCAAAAACATAAATAAATTGGGTGTATGCTTGCATTTACAACCCCCATCGGGCCAGAGCACATTCCCAGGCAAACCGACGCAGGCCCGCGAGCACCCTCAGCTAGGACCACGTAGTCCTTCCCCAAACCCTTTTAAATAGGTATTTTCCGAAGCTTAGAATTCAGCGCTAAATTTTTGCGTATTTTGCACGTTGAAGCGGACAATCAGAATCCTATAGCACCATGCTTTAAAATCATATTCAGATTTGAATCGGGGTTGGGGTATGGTAATTATTTTTTCACAGCCAAAAACATGCATCCCTTTTGGTATGTCCCAGATTACTTAGAAAAAATACTACCAAACTGGAATAAGCACTCGGAGAGAGAGAGAGAGAGAGAGAGAGAGAGAGAGAGAGAGAGAGAGAGAGAGAGAAGATAGAGAGGGATTCACAATCACAAACGGAGAGGAAATATCCAGCATAGGCTTATAGTTATACTGTAAAGACAATCCCTTCTGAAACGATTTCTTCTAAACTGACTAATTCTTGTAGTGTTTGCAGGTCTAATAGATTGTAAGATAAAAAAAAGAAACATCGATATTTTCTTTGCCAGAGCTTGAACTCGATCTGCCGAATAAGTTTTCCTGTGCATTAATCACTGGACTGTCGGTACTCCCACTGATTCCTTTGATATTTGGGTGGGAAACTTCTAAATTGTCCTGTAGGAACCTTGGGGGTCAGTGGCACCTTTTCTATGTTGATCCAAGTTACCCTTATGGACAAATTTATGGTAACTGCTTTTTGTTTTACGCTTTTTCGACTTGAGGAAGATTTGCAGGAACAGTTTACTTTCGGATAGCGGGAAAAACATGTACTTATACGAGAAAATGTTTGCGTATATGTGTGCACCAGGGCTACCAACGGCATCTCCCCCCCCCAAAAAAAATCTCATGCTGAATAAATACAGATTCTACCCCCCTCACAAAAAAAAACAAAACAAACAAAAAACAGATAAGATAAAACTCAAAAAGGCTGGTTTAAAACAAATTATGTATTAACATTAAATACAAGATTATTTTTTTCTATCATTCTAGGTTAAATTATTCCAACATTATCATTAATTTTGATTAACTTTTTATTTTAATCCTAATTTTCAGTTGCTTATTATCATTACTTAGAATCGGACCATAACTCTATGGCGACGATTAAACAGCACAATTGGAAAATAAAGAGCCAGCTCACGGTGAGATCAAACTTGCATCCTCTAGCCAGAGGTGGTACAGTATACAGCTGGTAGCTTTTTACCTATTCAACAACAGGGGACTTCATAATTGAACGGGGGCTGATTTTCCTCCTTAAACCTAACACGCAACTAAAAGTTAGGATGGTAAAAAGCTGGTCAAAATGAATGATAATGTTGCAAAACCTCATCCAAGGATATTTTTTTAAAAAGGATCGTTGTATAGAAAAGATTACTAGGTCTCAATCGGATATAAGGAATTAACCAAGAAGGCCCCGTTGCAGAATGGTTAAAAGTGGTCTGACATATACTTTCCCAAATCCTGCTAGTGGGTGTGAATTTAAATCTCATCCAGGGCTTGTTTTTATCTTCCGATTGCTCTGTTTAATAGTCACCGTAGAATCACGGTTCGAATCTAAAAAGCAACTGAAATTAGGATGAAAGTAAAGAGCTTATCCTAATCCTTAATAACACGTACTAGTTAGCTACTATACAGTGTTACAAATAAATGTTTCTGACTCTGAATTTTATTACTATTCATAGAAATCTTCATGAATAGATACTATTTGCTAGGTCGTGCATAGATGTGTACTTCCGTACGAATGATGGAGAATAAGGGTTCAGTTTAGCATTATAGTTACATTGTAGATAGAACCCGTCCAAAATCATTTGAAACTGATATTTTTCAAAACGGACATATAACCTGAAGAAATGAACGTCTTATGGATTGAAATCATAAAAAGTTAGTAACGTTTTTTCCCGTTTTTAAGAGGCCAGACCCGGCTTGTCATTGGTGCCATTTTCAGATGAAGATCAAAACGCAAAATGAAGGAATGTTGTTTGCAGAAATATATTAGAGGAAATTCATATCGTGAAAAATAGAAATACATGAATTCTATCTACACAAACATTTTTGTACAACAATCGTGCTTTCGTACAACAGAGGTAAAGTATTATAGTTATAACGAGACTATGAATCCCCCCATACACAGAAAAATTGAAAGTTTTCCTTCTCCAAAACTGAGGTCTTATCGATTGAAAGCACCAGAGGTTTCTTATTGGAAAAAAAAAAATAACGGAAGCAAAACAAATCTTGCACAGCTCCTGCTTTGAGTGGTTAAACAAATATTGAACGTTTTTAGATATAACTTAACTCAGGTCGTGAATCTACAACATTCAGTAGACAGCGCAGATCGGAAATGAGGAATAAGCTCTTGGTGTAAATGATATTTTTCCATTTGTTGTGATACGTACAAGGGAATATGATAACATATTTTCCACTCTGCTAGAGTGTGTGCAACACCATTCCAAGAGGCGACTGTATAATCTACCAGTTACTATACTCAAACATCTTTTGGCTCAGGTCATCCCAGCCAACCTTGTTGCGTCGACATTCATCAGAAGACATGTTTTATTTCTGTATGTACAGTTATCCCATCTTTATATATATATATATATATATATATATATATATATATAAACTCTTTTTTGAAATATATCACTTGTCCCAGACAGCATAAATAGAATAAACAAATAAAGAGAATGGGGCTGAGACCGAAAGGGTTGTTGCTTCAATATAGCATTGCTCTTACTATTGAGCAGAACAGCCACCGGTAATGCAAGGGCCCAAATAACTGCTGCATAATCTACCAGTTACCACACTTGAGTGTTATTCTAGTATCAGCAGCTGGAAGTAATACTCTAGTGGACTTTAAAGGATATATACATTTTTCATGACAATAGAAGTGTTTTGGCAGAGCATGTTTCTTCTCCGAGTAACATGCAAAAGATTGTGCTGGGTTGCATGGTCCCAGCTACAGCTGGAAGTTCTCGAGCTGCCATAATAGGAAAAGTGGATTCATACCTTTACATAACAGGTATTTGTGCGACTTGAACGCAAGCATTTTAGTTGAAGATTGAACTCATTTCGGCGAAACCGTTTTTCGTGCAGTTGACCGTCAAGCGAACATTGCAACGACAGATGTATGAATTCATTCAAAATTAGGAATTCAGGAGTCAGTAATTTTTCATAAGATTCTACGTGCCGAGAGTTAGTCATTTTAGGGCAACATTTCAGAGACAAGAAATCGGTTCAACTACTTATTTATCTTCATCAAATTGAAAAATAAAATAGTAAGCAAATAATCTAAACGTAAAAGCTCGAGCCGCTTGTCCCCATTAACTTTAGTAAATAAACACAGAAACTTGATCTGTGATTGTCATACATAAGATAACAGAATAATTTTTTTTTCCAAGTCAACACTTTTCATTGCAGACAAAGAACACGCTTCTTCTCTTTCATTATGTGTTTATTTAAAATCGTTGTTTAATCAACCAATTTAATTAACATAAAGGTAAATAGCCAACAAACCCGATGGTCGTATTTTATTGGTATGTTTACTTAACGTCCAGGGCACTATGTATATTCGAATGTTTGCGATCAAGTTCTTAGACCAGAAGCAGAGGATTCAAAACTAAATGGAGACAGAAGAACAATAAGTGGAAAGTATACATAAATAAATAAAAAAGTAATTTAGAAAAAAAAATCACCTCTCCGAGAACATTTATAAAACCAAAAAAAGTATTATTTTAAAGACGTAATGTCGCTTTAATATCTCTTCTTATCATTCCTTATATATGTAACTGTTGTACGCCTGCGAGCCATAACTAATAAACCCTGTCTGAGCAGAATCCAGTATTATTGTGTACCAAAATGGCTTGAGGCTCGCTGTGCGGCTGAGATAGGTAACTGTTTGCCCTGTTGACGTCAAAAGACAATGTACATTGGCGTCTAGGGATTTCAAACAGGGACGAAAGTAACCGAGGAGGCGAGGATTTTGCTCGGGAACTAATAAGACGCAATACAGATATCAGAAGTTCAAGAAAAAGACAAAGTAAAGTTAATACCATAACAAGGAGAAAAATATACATAAAAAAGAATATTAATAAAACATGTCTGATAAGCCACTCAATAAAAACTGTCACGTGACTAACTCTGTTTGGCAGCGCCTTGTGTTGGGTTAATCAATAGCAAAATTGGGGAAAAAAACCCAACTAATTGATGAATAAGTTACTTCTCTTGCCTTTTGTAGGGCAGTGGTCACTGGAAAAGTTTGAGTCCTCAAGGAACAAAGGTTGGGTGGTGCTGGATACAAACTAATGGACCAATGTTACATACAATTACGTTGCAAATAGAAATCCTCACGAAAATCCTGAATTAGGGAGAATTTTTACAAAAAAGTTTCTTCTGTGGAAACGATAAGGAGTGAATACATAAGGTTTCACCTCTCACGTCATGTTAGTTTGGCCTCTGCATGTGATGCATACATAAAACATACATATATAGCCAGCTAGATAGAACCACTTGGAAACTGAGAAAACTTATGTTGACAGTTTTGGTCGACGGTGTCTAACAACTAGAAGTTCCCAACATCACATCGGATAAATAACCGGAGAGGTAACATTAACTGTGGCACAGTGATTATATACGAAGGAATTAAATTGACTTTTCGTATTTTCTCCGTATTTATATTAGGTCTAGGTGATAAAAAGAAGGTTATTAAAAAATCGTTGTACACACACTTAAGAAATGTCCTTATATACTGCCAGGTTGGACTTTTCTCCTGTCAACATAATATCCAATTCATCAAATGTAAAAAAATTCATAATTGTCTTCTATTTTTCTCTTTCGTCAATGAAATTGATATTCCAATAAAAATTGAATTAATCATTAATTGAAAAAAATAGTTAGAGTAGTGATATATCTTAAATTTTAAAGCCACGATTGTTTTGTTTAAATAGTATTGAATTCAGATAAAATGTTAAATTTTCCGAATATCTCAAGTCAATTTAACGCATCAACTAAATTTGGAAAATGATATAATTCAGTCCAAATAACAAATTATGATAATAATTACGAACATCATAAAAATTAAAAACTCGGTATTTTTAATATTAATATTCAAATGGCAGGATGTTGATGTTATGGAAAATCATTTACCTGACTATCTTCAGGATAGGAGTTCGAAACAAAGTCGTAGTCCTTAATTCTATATATCTATCATGTCCACACAAAACCAGATAGAGAGAGAGTGAGAGAGAGAGAGAGAGAGAGAGAGAGAGAGTGAGAGAGAGAGTGAATGAGTGAGTGATAGTGATGGAAGAAAAATATGAATATATATTGATACTTAACAATTTCTGATTATCTACTTTTTGTCTCTACCTCTCTCTCCTGATATCAGATAACTACGAGCTTAACTGGTTTGGGACAGAGGTCATGCTCGAGTGTGTACATAGCGGTAAAAAATTCAATACTGGGTTTTATACATATCGTCGTTCAAATTCCAATGAATTCGAATGTCTTTTGAATTCTTTTACTCCGGTGTAGCTTTAGGTTAGACTGTGCAAAATGCACGTTTACAATAAAATGTGACGAAACATTTGCTTTCAATTTCTGATAAAATCGTCAAAAGTGAAGGACAAAAAAAAAAACCAGTTTAATGATCGGGAAAAGGAGTTGCGCTTTGTTGAAGTAACAGGAGTCGAATTCGTTTTCACAAACATTTGGCAGTATTCAGAAAAAAAAAGCTGAAGCAGATTTTAAACGTTTCTTCGTATATTAGCAGCTGTGACGGTATAAATGTGAGCTTCACAGTGATGCAAGTTACCATGAAATTTATTTCCATTATGTATAACATAAAGTGATTTAATGTTTCAAGTTTGTCCCTTATGGTTATACTTTATTTTCTATTCACTATATTATATTTTCTATTCATTTCAAACACTCGTTTCGTTGCAATATATATATATATATATATATATATATATATATATATATATATATATATATATATATATATATATGAATGGATATATGATCCGACAGAATGATTATAAATTGCGTTACATTATATTGAAATTCATGTGTGAAATGATCTACCGTCATTACACGGTTGATATAACACTTGGTCTTATCGTTGAGCTAAACATTGTCCGGTTATGCAGAGGCCCAAATAATTGTCTTAACTCCAAATTCTCATTTTGGCTTATTCACGGTCTAGATCTGCTCTGTTCGTTTTTTTCAACGTGACAGAATAACCTTGTGGAAGACATGGACATCACCAAATGACACAAATTACCCTGAGAAATGTCATGAAGGGCCCAGTATGGTCTCCAAACTGAGCTGAAGATCTTTTGACTTGAATACGTATATCTTTCTTTAGAGCATGTTGATCTTTCAGGCAGTTGCTTGTTAATTTGTTCATCATCCAGTGCTCCAGTAGTGTGGCCTTGTGCCAGAATAAGTTGAATTTAGTAAATATCAACGTTCTTTTCCCTCTAGCCAACTCCTGTAGAGCGATGGTTAGTTATCTAGTCTCTCATACAAGTGCCGTAGAGTTCAGTCCTTGTAGGTTGTTCTATTATCAAAGCCTTATGCCAGACTAAGCTACGCGTAATCAATCTATAAAGGGTTTGAGTTGACTAGAAATGTTGCAAATAGTCCAGCAGACCATTGCAAAGGAATGAGTTCGATCCTGTCTCATGTGTTATTCTAGCCCTGGGACAGACTGAGCTAAGTTCAATGAACATTTGCATTAGTATTCTTCTGAGCGCCTGCTCATTGCTTCGGGCCCCGTTGAGCATTCCATTACTGTAGCCCTGTGCCGGACTATGTTAAAGAAGTACAACACAGCAAGCTTATCTCGTAAACCATCGTTAGTGTCATGAGTTCGATTTATACCAGGGCATCTTACTATTCTATCTCTGGGCCAGACTTAGTGAAGCTTTTTGTCGGGAGGCCTTCCGTAGAACAATAGTTATCAAAGCAGCATCTTAATATCACTCTGCAAGTGATTTCGATCTATTATTGTGGCGTTGCGTCAGATTAGACTAAACAAAAATATGCGATGTCGGTCTGAAAATATTCAGTAATTTAATATTATCGGAAAAAATGGTTAACTTTGGACAAAGTATTCGACTTTGGACCTCACACATCTATCCCAGCATCATTCCCGGTTGTCAAAACAAGCTGGAAAGTCCTCTTTCCATATCAATGTCATCTAACCTCCTGCCTTCTCCTTAATCTTATCCACGGTATGAAATCTCCCTCTCACCGGCAATATTACTTTTGAAAAGAGCCAGATGTGACAGGGAGCCAAACTGGACCAAAGCGGGATTAACTGACCTGATATTTTATCAAAACTCTCCATTTGACATAGAGAGTGGGTAAAGTGAACAAAATCAATTAATGGCGTCCCACCTCTGACCGAGAAACCGACAGTAGAGTCTCTGTTCCCAAACGTGCAATATGGTCCCCTCGGATTAGTTACCAAATGATATCAAAGTCGCTCAACCAGTTCTCGAAATATTCGAAAAGGCTGGTTATATTCTTTATATTTCAGTCGTCATCGCTCTTCCTTTTTCTCTCTTTTCGGGTCAGAATGATCAGATACCGAGGGGAAATCAAACGGTTCTTTTTAGCAATTGTCTGCAAAATCACCTTTCTCTTTTTGCTCACACTCTTATAAGATATTATGCTTAGCTATGTCTGGCAAAAGGACAAAATAGTAAGGCACCTAGTGTGGATCAAACTCTATGCAGTTATTTGAAGAGATAACACTCTAAAGATCGTTTTATTTGTGTAGGTATTTATCAACTTCAGCCTGATCTGGCACAATATTACAATGATAGTGCACCAAGTCAGGATCGAACTAACAAGCGTGAGACTAAATCGTCCAAAAGCTTGATTTGGAAACCATACGTCTACGTGCTCAGAGAATATATATTTGTATATATTTATCTAAAATTGAAGAATTCAGAAGTTCAAATAACGTTTTTGTGAAACATCTTTTTTCTTTCCTCACTCGACTTTTTACAAAGATGAACTCACCAGCCCACAAGTGCAAGGTTACATCACAGGTTCTAATTCTTTAATTCCAACTTCTCTGGTTTAGTGGCATGACCAAGCGTCTTGAAAATCTACCCTTAAATACGAAGAAAAAAGAACCCAGCCTGACAGGATGTTTAGACTCGAACAAAATAGAAAAAAAAATCTCTATCACAACTATTGCCACCATGATTTGCTTACGTATGAAATATTACTTATTAAAATGTAGGTTTTCTTATCTCACATCTCATCTACTATACAGTATGTTCCTGTTTTGCTTTTCATTCTTTTTTTTTCGTTTGGTCAGATTTAATCTTTCTGCTTACTGTGCATCGCTGTATATATAGTTAAGCCAAACATTATGGCCCCGACTGAAGATTTGGTTTATAAAGAATAAAAAAATTCTTGTCTCATACACAAGCATGTTATGATAATGCACTGCACACTTCAAATAATTATCTTCATAGTCCAAAAAAAACAAAAAAACAACAAAAAACAACTTGTAAAACCAGGTGGTTAGAATACAAGACGGATGGTCACGAGGCTTGGATTTTAATATCAGGATCTGATAGCAACTAATGTTTTGGAAAATTAGAATTGTGTTCAAATGAGCCTTCATTTTTTCATGAACCCGCTTCATATTCACAGTAGATATTATGACATTTATACATAGAGGGTATAAACTGCAGTTAAACGTCTTTCTATGTTTTTGTATCAAAGATGAGCGAAGGAAGAGACAATGACAAAAAGGCTGCGAAAATGATTCGAAGAACAACAAGTTTCACCCAGGCTATCACAAGAAATACTGTAGATCACGTTTACTATATGATTATCGACAAAACATGTATCAGATGCCAGAATTAGAATGAACCCAAGAGACAAAATTCGATTGGGGTGCATCTCCTGAATCGAAATGACTATTCACTATGGAGCACTTTTCGATGTGCGACCCGTTAAAAACTATGAGGAATGACAATGAGTAGATAGCAGCATAAAATCTAACAATAAAAAAGAAAATTGGGAAGATTGTTTAACAAATTACAGCAGAAAAATAAAAATTTCAGGAAACAAAGGAAGAGAAGATGATACATCCGAATACGAACCAAAGACTAACAATAAACGTGTTGATGGATCAAGAAATTAACTTATGCCAGAAGGTAATGAAGGAAGTCCGTTGCCCTCGCTAGTACCAGTACTGATTTTAGCCGCATACCACACAGGTTACAGTTGATAAATCCTCTGAATGTCAATGATTACAATAGTTCAATATATAACTATATCATGATATCATGGTACGATAAACAAAGTAAATGTTTTAGATATCTCTAGTTTTAGAATGGATTGGATCTTTTTCGGATTTGAAAATTCATAAATCTAAATTTTAAAACGTTGCTTCATCTTACCTGGACAACTGCTTAGTGAGTCGGATTGCTTAATTCCTGTTGTGTCATAAATTCCAGCGATAATATATATATATATATATATATATATATATATATATATATATATATATATATATATATATATATATATATATATATATATATATATATATATATTTGTTTTTCCATCCTTCTAAAATCTTGTTCAGAATCAATCAATGAGATTGAAAAGTAAACTCACATTTCTATACGGAAGAGTTGCTAAACTAACAAATTAATTTGTAACCTCTCCCCGCTCAAAATCAATAACCCCCTCTAATCTTAAGCAATAAAAGCAGATTTTGTGTGCTGTTCAAATACTTATGAAAAGTACTCAACATGAAATAATGCTCATTCGTACATATACAAACAATCTGTTTTTATTCATTTTCATTAATACCTTTACATTTTTTCCACATTATTTCTCGCCCGGTTTTGAAAGAAAAAATATATACATTAGTCTGAGTTACCCCAATAATTTAACATGACAGAATAGAAAGTAAACCGGGTGAAAGATTGGTGTGAAAAAAATTAATTCTGATTCTTGAGTATTTTGCCTTGTTGTTGGCATAATACTAATGTTTTTGTCAAAATTTAATGTATATCATTGAATCGCTAGCGATCTTTCTCAACTGTACACGAAAATCATTTTCTTTCACACCTCTTCCATCCACTCACGTACAATTGTAAATATGGGATTAATTTGACTTTCAATTGCGTTTTTTCAGTGATTGTGAAGTGTAAGATGTTTGGTATAAATGCAGTGCTGTGGCGAAGAAAACAATTCGGAATAACTGACATAGTGAATGCGACAAGCTAAGTTACAACTAGGATAGAGAAGACCGGAACTTACCACGAATTTTGACCTAGTATCGTATTTCTTTTATTTTCTTGTAAATTTATCAATGTAAGTAAAAGAAAAAGTTTTTTTTTTCAAACACGTATTAGCATCACTATCTATAGAGTACTACTCGAAAGATGATTTTTTTAAAGACCGCATTATGGATTTCGAGCAGGGATCCAAATTAATCTACAAGTCTTGCAACCGTTGGAAACTGAGAAAAATCAAAGACGCAGCACATACCAACAAGTCGACTGAGCGTATAAATCAGACAAGTACAGAGTTCAACCCGATATGGATTCTGCATCTCAAGGGGGACTAAGTATTGGAATCTAAGCCCTAATAAAGAAAAGAAAAGACAACACCCGAATCCAACGTTATAAACGTTGCTATCATGGGAGAAAAATTTAAATAGTACACCTGTAGAAGCTGTAGAATGGATCAGTCAGAACCTCATCTTTGTAACAATGACAAAAAAAAGTTGTACAATCGTCACCAAAACGCTTTGAATGTAAACAACCCTTATCAAAACTATCGATAGATAAAAAACATGTTCAGATATTATAAACATTCATTTTTTGTCGAGAATGTATTCATCATTATTAGCAATAAGAAAATCCCAGAGTGAAACTAATTTTTTATTAGTCGTTGAAAGAATCTTAGATTCTGGATGGAGAAAATTCCGATGATGCAGTATTGGTCCATCTCCCATACTTAGGTTTTCTAAAGAGAGATTTGATTAAGTTGCTAAGCTGGTTGAGATAGCAAGATGTGGTAAAATATAACAATGTTGGGATTTGATATTCTCCTGTTATTCATTTTATGGATTGTAGGCTAGCATTTTCTTTCTTAATAATCGCATGCCTTCTGTTGACCAGATTATGGCATTTATTACGTAAATAATTCCCTTAAATAGTGACCAGAGTTCAAAATACCTTCGTTTAAAATGTTCCACCTGGGTTTTCGTCTAGAATCCCACAGTCTTTAAATAAAGAATAGAACAATGAGTTCTGCTGTGGACTTTTTCCATAGCTTTATGATGAGAGTTTTGTTCTCAACAAATACATTTGAAGTTTGTAACAATTGCTCCGTGGATAAATCACTCCAAGTGAACAACTAAAAATGTTTTCTGGACTCTACAGAAGCATTTAAAAAAAAATCTTATTTCAAAGATAATTCTCCCATTTTAAACATATTCTGAAAAGGCTTCGATTGAAGTCTTCGTTCGAATGTCTCACTACGACAGTCAATATCCCCACATGACTGATTTGTTGTCGGTTATGTTGCATGGATATTGACTGCCTCGCCAGTGAGCACCAACATTAGGCAAATATCCAATATCTATAACGATTAAAATATCGATTAAATGCGAGGAGAGAGAGAGAGAGAGAGAGAGAGAGAGAGAGAGAGAGAGAGAGAATGTGTGCATATGGGGGTGCACGTGGATGTATGCGTGTATGCGTGTGTATGGGGTCAGGACTGGGTAAGTAAGCCAAGAACCAAAATCAGGCATCGACCTCTGCGTGAGAATACCGAAATAAACAAGCGATACGAACAAAAGAATTTGCATGACCTTGACAATTTCAAATAGAGCTCTACCCACGAGAATAACAAGGAACACTTACAAAAGGATGAGTCTCAAATGTAATGTCACTGCTGGAGAGTAAGCACACTCTCTCACACACACGCACACACACACATATATATATATATATATATATATATATATATATATATATATATATATATACACACACACATATACATATATATATATACACATATATATACACACACATATATATATGTATATACAAACACATATATATATATACACATATATATAAACACACACACATATATATATATACACATATATATACGCATATATATACACAAGCACACACGTAGTAATATATATATATATATATATATATATATATATATATATATATATATATATATATATATATATATATATATATGTATATATTTACTACGTGTGTGAAAGTTTTGAACGTTGGCAGACATGCCGATCCATACCTACATAATCCCGACATTTTTGACAGGTACTACTCTAGCTGTACATGCTTAAAGATAAACAACAATCAGAATTGAAGAAAATAGATCACTGAATTTACCTAGGACAACGAACCTCAATGAAATCCTCAAAAGAAGATGAAGGTAAACGAAGAATCACACTGAGTTGACAAGCTTTCGGGCAAGCAAGCTTAACCATTGAAAACAAGAGGAAAAAAACATTAGTTCTAAATAGAAAAGTATACAACCAATGTATCTTCCCGATAGGAATCTATGGAGTTGAATCATAGATTTTAACCAAAAGATTGATCCTCAAAATCTGAACCGTGCAACGTGATTATGAGAGAATCAAGCTGAACATTACGTAGAGAGAGCACAAGACAGGAAAATACATTTGAGGAGAAAAAAGGAGCCAGAGATATCAGAAAATCCATTAGAAAACTCGAATGGCAACGGGATATTCATTTGGTAAGAATGTCAGACAACCGATAGACATTACATTTCATAAATGGATCCCGAAAGGTCATATACGAAAAAGTGGCTAGTAGAAAATAACTGACGATCTAGACTAGTTCGGAAATACTTGCTCCGTGATACCCACGATAGAGAGTTCTGGCAAATCTCGGGCAAGGTCTCTGTCCAACGATGGGAGCTAAAAGACTGTTGCGGATGATGATGATGATAGCTCCGCTAATTATTCAAATGGTAAAGAGAACATTCATACAGAAAGAAAGAGAGACCGAATGATAGAGAAAAAAGGTTGAGGAGAAGACGTGGAATAATAAAATGAAAAGGAAAGAAATTTAGGAAGGAATAAGGAAAGATAAGAAAGAAAAGAAAAAAAAACAGCGATAGAAAACGTATAAAATCGGTGGCAAATACTAGAACACTGAAAGAAAATATGCAAATAAAAAGCAAAGAAAATGAATTACGATAAAATAAAAAAACTTTAGGTCTGAATGGTCGCTCATTACAAACCATTTCGAGACGAACGTCTTTTGGAAGCAGGTCTTGTTGGGGTGGCGAATTAAAAACAAACGAAGAGGTTTTGATCAATGAATAAGTTACATCTCTCGACATTAAGTCTAAATTTTCTGAAAACAAGCGAGAATTCTATCGGATACAAAATAAGGGATCAATCTAGCATAAAATTACATTGGGGAGGATTTAAAGAGAAAATAAAACTTTTTTTCGAGTCATGATAAAGAGTAAACGCTCAATTTTCCAGTCCTCTGACTCCATTGGCGCGACCTGCATGCGTGATAAATTCATACAGCTAGACAAACAAATAAAAACCAAACTAAAAGCTGGAGAAACTTATGACAGTTTTGGTTGACGGTCTAATTGATGGAACCCCCCCCCCGCCAAAGTAAAGAAAAGCTGTGGGGAGACGAAAAATAACCCATAATAAGACTGAACTTACCTTTGTCTGATACAAGTCCAAAAATGTAGGGTATCCATAACGATCGAATTCACTACTCTGTAGATATAGTCTGTTCGATTAGCTCGCTAACCATCACTCTACAGCGAGGCGTCAGGACAGTTACCAAGCATGATTCAGTATGTTAAAAGGTGACAAGTATTAGGAACCCAATGAGGATCAAACTTGCTACAATAGTAATGATTTCCAAAGACTAGCTCGTTAACCACCACTCCCCAGCTAATTACTCTTCGGCTTTATTTCCTAAATTTGGTCTAGTTCAGGGCAGAAAACCAATATCGTGGGTCACCAGATGAACATTGATTTACACTGCTGTTACGATCAACTAGACTAGTTCACTAAACCATTACCAACGGCGAAGCAATCAGGTTTTTACTATGCCCAGCTTAGTACAGTGCAAGGATTCAATTGCAGAAATCCCAATGAAGATAGGGCTCTCAAAACAGAAGTAAGATCCCACTAGACTAGCTGAGTAACCCCAAGCTAACAGTGACTAGTTCTTAATTGTTATTTACTAAATCTAACACAGTCTTGCACAGAATACCACAGACGTAAGGCACCAAGTGAGAATCGCCTCACAATACAGAATGGTCTACTAAGCTAGCATCTTTTACTTATATACACCAACAGTGCGGGTTATATGAAACGGTTATTGTTATCAAAATTAAAAGTCGGTTCTAAGTAATTTATTTAGAATGATCACAATAGGCGGTTCATTTTATATATTCTTCGCCTATAATTATCATCCGTAAAAGATGTCCAAAAGTGATTACAATAAGCGGCCTCATTCGTATATGCATCAGTCAATGCCTGGGTGTGGATATTATAGAGAATGGGGTACAACCAGAAAAGCTTTTACTTTAAAGTACATCACGATAGCTATAATCATATTGACGAAAACAGATATTTATACATATTTATGTTTGTTACAAGTATGCATAAGCGTGTGTGTTTGCGTGTGTGCGCGCGTGAGTTTTGATGTGATTATAAGTGAAGAAGCTCTGATGACAGCTAGGGAAGAAGCGTGCGAGAAGTAAGTGACGTGTGAAGAGAATCTACCGTCCTGCCTATCGTGGACCTTATTTCAAACAGATCGAGACGCGTCTGACCCAAAAGCCATTTTCGGATGACCACTAAATTCTATTATCAACGAAAAGGATCTACGCTATCTTTTTACTTAATTTTTCCGCTTATTTCTTTTTTCCTTCCTCTCTTCATTCTTTCCTTTCTTTCTTCCTTTCTTTCTTTCTTTGTCTGTCCGCTCACCCTTCTCTCTTCATGGATTTTCCTTTTTGTTCTCCATTTCTGACCGCTGTCTTTCGGTCTGTCTTTCTTTCTTTCTTCCTTCACGTATTATTGCTTTAATGTCCCCTTCTCTTCTTACCTTCACTTATTTTACTATTGTCTCATCTTCCTCCATTCCCTTTCTTTAGCTGAGTCTTCGCCGTCCTTCACCACCTCCAAAAAACAGCTCCTTCGTTTCTCTCTTTTTCTTCTCTGTCATATCGTAAGGTTTCATTCACTTCCCTTTCGACTATCTTGCACAATATTGTTTTTTTTCTTTGACATACTTAGCCGAAAACTCCATTTTCAGTCTTTCCTTCTTTCTCTCTATTTGTTCACCCTCTCCTCCATTGTTCTTATTTTCTACTTTATCCAAGACTCATGCAACTATTACACTATCATTATTTCAATGTTTCTTCACTTTCTCCCTCAATCACTCACCCTCTGCTTTGTCTTCTTTCATCTAAATATAAAAGAAAATGTCTTTGCTGTTCGGTTTTATAATGCTCAGACATTCGATCCGATTTGGAAATGGTGTTACAAATTAACGACTCACGAAACAATACGTATACCTAGAGAGACCAACAGACATATAAGTTTACAAATATGTATATATAATGGATGTAAAGAGATAGTTACATAGGCAGACATACCAATAGACAGATATCGATATATATAACGGATGTAGAGGCAGAAAGAAAGGTTGGCAGAAAGATAGGTATATGGATATGTAGGAATTGACAGTTTTAGATGTATATGAAAAATAAATATAAAAAAAGAAACAGAGAGACAGATGGATGCATAAAATTTGCGATATAGATACACAGATACAGATAGAAATAAATGGATATGAATGAAGGTAAATGCACTGGGATAATTATACATAGGCATAAATAATATACGTAGATATAAGTACAGATAGCTATCTAGAGGTTGATATAAATAGACAGATATAGACAAATATGTAGATATAGATTTACCTAGCTAGCTAGAGAGAGAGAGAGAGAGAGAGAGAGAGAGAGCACGATATGGATAGATAGATAGGAACAATCATTCTATTTTCATTTGTTAGACTGATAGGCATGCAAGTGCACGGACGGACACGCACTTCTGCAGATGACTGAGCACGCCATTTTAAAAGAGTGCTCAAGATAGAAGTGAATTAACATACTTATAGTCCGGTCCCGTCTGCGCACGCACAGCATGACTCGTCCATTAGGAATAACGAACACAGCTGCTTTGCACATCATAAGCGTACAAATACTTCGTAGCTTAAGACAAAGAATGACACAGAAACAGTCTTATCATCAAGACAAACACATATTCACTTTCAAAGAAAATGAAAAAAGAAAAGAAAAGTAAAAAATGGGTCTTGGAGAGTCACCAAAAACACATAGGTTTTACTTTGAGATAAATTTGAATACATGACTCTGCGTAACTCGACGCTTATTTAGACTGGGAAATTCATCTTATCTGTGCATTCCATTTGAATTATAAAATTCCCATCTATAAGACTTTATTCATATCAATGAAATAGATATGTTGATTCGTGTATCTATGTATGAAGTGCTACCCTGGGTTTTGGAGGGATCGAACTTACAGACCATTTTGTTCAGCAGTTACGTTACCCAGCATTTCCTGTCTTGCTGCAAATTCGAAACATTTCTAAAGATATTTTCCCCACAAAACAGCCCTAATTGTTTTATATTTTTCCTTTTTATTGTGAGGTAGCCATTCTCAATTTCTACGAGCTTCTGGGTATCAAACTATATATATATATATATATATATATATATATATATATATATATATATATATATACTTGAGTGTGGGTATGTGTGTGTGTGTGTGTGTGTGTGTGCGCGCGTTACATCTCAAAATTTCACAGGGTTAGGCTTGATGCATTTCGCTAGTTCTGCTAGCTTTTTCGAAAACGCAAAGCTAAGCAAATGAAGGAATGAGATCAGGAAAGATTGTGTGTATAGTAAGTGTATAGTAAGGGAGGGAAGGAGTGGGAGTTTACATGGTTGTGAGTGAAAAAAGAGTCAGTCAGACGGATCAGTTTGGGGACGTTCTTTTCGTTACAGTCGTTTCAGAGACTCTAAGATACAAACAGATAAGCAAGCAAAATGAAAAAAATTCTTTCTACCTATTCCTCTCTTTATCTCTCTGTCTATCTCTCTCCCTCTCCCCCCTCTCTCTCTCTATATATATATGTATATATATAAATATATAGTGTTGTCAACATTAATATGCACTTTTTCATGAAACTGAATGTTGGTTGCACTTCGGGAAAAAAAGATATACATTACCCCTAACATCTTTGTAGTTTAAATATGGTTTGAAAATGAAATAAGTCAATTAAAAAAAAAATAGGGGTCAGGATTTCTTTTCTAGTTGACAGATATCCTTTCATCTTTTTCTGTTTTTCTTTCAATCGCAGCTATGTAAACCCCCGTAACTATCCACATGATATCCCAAAAAGTTATCAATGAATTTCTGCCAGATATTGTGGAAGGCTAGACAATAGACTACGTACGAACTGTTTAAATTCAGCAAGAATAGACATACGATAGCCCAATACCAACTTGCTAAAAAGACATAGTGAACCAGGGTTTAAAATATAGAGACTCAAATCCTAACGCCTACATGAAGGTAAAGTCTCTACACATATTTTTTTAATCAATTCCAATCTTAATACGGAAGTTAATCAAAGGAAAATAGTTTGAAAAATAAGACTTTGTCAAGATTTAGAAATAAATAAAAACACGAATAACGGTTGAACAACCTTGGCCACAAAGGTTGAGGAAAGGATCTATCTATCTATCTATCTATATCTATATCTATATCTATATATATATATATATATATATATATATATACATATATATCTCTGTGTGTGTGTGGTATGTGTGTTTAATGTAAATGTACGTATGTATACACTCACTTGCTCTACTTTAACGAGATGTTGAAGAATGGAGCGCTTAATGCAGTAAACCCATCACATCGGATATTGAATTACTGATTTGTACTAATATATATATATATATATATATATATATATATATATATATATATATATATATATATATTTATAATTTTAAAATCAAATCATACGCAAAAACTTCGATGCATTATTCATCAATCAGGAACCGATTCATAGAATTGAGTAGAAATACTGCGATTTGAACGAGGGTCAGGACAATTACTTAGGCCAAGGGTACACTGATGACACAATTTTGGAATCAAGAGCATTACAAGTGTCAATGTGATTGTATAGATTAGGCAATGAGTGCAAAGCAGAAAAGAATCTAACGGTTTAGACGTGGAGAGTCTAAAGAACGAACAGAAAGAGAATTGGATTGTCTTTTTTTAACAATACATTAGACTACATAAATATATATATAATGTTTTTATACGTATTGATGCAATTCATATAATTAGAGTGCTCAATATCTTGGTAGATAGGGCTACTATAATGATGATAATACGAGATTATTAGTTTTTTTACGACTTTCAGTTTCTCACGAACGGCTAAAAGAGGTCTGCATATATATATATATATATATATATATATATATATATATATATATATATATATATATATATATATATATATATATTAGTTATGGCAATATCATTGAGCATATCTGGGGTGCCTTGGGTCGAGTACAGCGGTGTTTCAACCCAGAGGCCATGCCTGAACCCAGGGCCAGATGTTGAAGGTTTCGTCGACAGAACAGATATTGTTTTCGCAGCAGCAAGTGAATGGAATAACGTGCTCTCTTGCACACACACAGACAAACAAAAAGACACCCACTTATTTATATATATATATATATATATATATATATATATATATATATATATATATATATATCAGATGATAATCAATCACAATAACGAATATCACAGATAATGATTCTCTATCCAAATTATGCCAAATAGTAAACATTGTTTGGTTATTATCATCTTATTTTTTTTTTACTCTTATTTACCTTCATCTCATCTTTTGTCTTTTATCACAACTAAACTCAAGCTGCCGCCCCCTTCAGCAGTGAGTAATAATATATACCAACGCAAATCGGTATAAAGTATAAGTTCCCAGTGAGAATCAAAATCACAATCTGCGCTGATGGTTTATTTACCCACTACTTCAAGGAAGTGTTTAGTTGCGATAAGATGTAACAAAAATCAACATGAAGGTAAATAGTAGCAAAAAAAAAAAAAAAAAAAAAAAAACGAATAGTTATTTACGATACTACATCTAATAGATAAATGAATAATAGATAAATAAATTGATTTACTTGGAGATTTAATCCATTCAAATTTAATTTGCAGGAGAAAATAGGAGGGAAAATATTTGATTCTTCATAAGTATGCTCGCCGACGGTCTATTTTGACGAGTCAATGGGGATAATTCGAAAATTTAAACGAGTAACATTAAACAGTGACGATTTATTTGAATATTTTGATTTTCTTTATTGAAATAGTATTCGCAAAAAAATTGATTAAAGATCGATGCAAATTCGATTATCAAGCGTGATGTTGCCCGGCTGTTATTTGATTCAAATCTGAATAATAAACCTCATTGATTTACGGATCCTCCTTGTGACAATTTTTTGGTAACGAAAAAGATTATCTAAAAAAGTCGACTCTTCCTGTTGCTATCAGTCAGCAATTTGTATTTTCTGAAAGTAAATATATTAACGCGTGCTGGCTAACTTGAGAAGGCAGACATAGGCTTTTACAATCGTACGCAAAATACACTGCATGCCTAAATAATTAAAATAGATTGACAAACGTTTAGAAAAAAACTGAATTAATACAGAAACACATGTTCACCAGTACAAACGTGCATATTTACTTGGCTCAGAATGAGAAAATAAAATAAAAATGAAAGGAAAGCTCTCGTTAGACAATTAAAAACACATGCATACGAAGGTCGAAGGGATACATGGCGTCTTCGGTCCCGTTGACTTTTGCATTCAGTAATTAATTACCTCATGAGATAAAAAAAATAACGATTTAAAAAAAAAATGTAATTGCACAAAAAGACTGCTGAAAATGACCCCCACCAAAAAATGATAAAAAAAAACGCAATATAATGATAAAAAAAAACGCAATATAACCAAGCACAAAACCAATAAGTCGTCTTTACTTACTTTTGGCTTAAAAGCACTGATTAACAAAGTAAATATGCTGAACACTTTGGCTCGCCGTCGTAGCTACGAATTTCCGGATCCGAAAGTCTCAACAAAATGTCCTTTTTTATTGGAATTGCATCATGAGATGAAGATTGCATTGAAAAAAAAATATATATACCCAAAGTTATAAAAGTCAAAACTAAGCGAAGAAAAGCACATGGCCCCTCCCCAAAACACGCTAAGACAAACGTGTGTACATAAAACACGAATGGCTCCAGCAAACAAGATAAATCAAAACCAAAATCCTATTAATTGAGACACAGAAGCTTCCTGATCCCCGTCAAACACAACAATAATAAGGCACTGATATTGCTGTGGCTACTTATTATTTGATGTCGTTATAACACTTTCAGTTCTTCTTCTTCTTCTTCTTCTTCTTCTTCTTCTTCTTCTTCTTCTTCTTCTTCTTCTTTTTAGTAGTAGTAGTAGTTGTAGTAGTAGTAGTAGTAGTATTTCTCTTCTGGCTTTGCTGGTGGTGATGTCACATTTTGTAACAAATGGAGACACAAAATATCTACCTCCAATTTATTTGGTTCTAGAACTTATAATACAAAGTAAATTTAAAAAAAAAGTATGCATCTTTTTATTACAAGTGCAACAGTTTTTTTTCCAAATGAAAGCAATGAGAAAAACATGTATTCTAATTTTTATACCCCAGGCAGCTACGTGAGGGTCTAATAGGTTTAAATACGTTGGTTAATTCATCAGTTGGTTGCTTAATCAATTAGCTAAATTGTTAGTTCACCCATAACATACTCTTCAGAGGAAGCACCCGTTAATGCTTTCTAAAACTTTGTTACAAGTTGAGAGTCTAGAAATGAGAAAAGTCAGACTTACGAAAAAAAAATTCGACATAGCCCCTTTTGATCAAAATAGGGACAAATGTGCTCCATGAATAGTAAATCTTAATTTCTTTTCCTTCCTAGGAATCTGCTTATTTTCTGTTACTGACAATGACGATATAGGTGTTTAGTAATTGACTCCAAATGATCAACAAATTGAAAACGTGTTGAAAAAAAGGCTTATCAAAACCAAGAAAACGGAATCACACGAAAATGCCGGAATATAGCTGAATAACTTGGTCATCCCTGAAAATAAAAGTAATCCTCTCTTTTCTATTTATTTCAGAATCAAAACTAAAATAATTCATCCATATATATGTATGCATGTATGTGTATGTGTGTATGCATGCACACCCATCCAAGGGTCAATGGTCTGATTAGCTAATTAGTTTTCATTATACAGCAGTTCAAACTAAAATACACTTAACGCCTTAACAGGCGATTATTCCCAGGTATATTGCGCAAGCTGCCTTAAGACACTGAATTTAGTAACGACTTGATGTTTCACAGATGCAGACTCCATATAGTTGGAGATCTTACTTGTGAGCCATTTTCTGGAGAACAATCTTTCAAACTTGTTACTGCTTTATTTTTCGTACTCAAATTGTAAAGAATAACAGAATTTAATTACAAATCGTAGGTGCAATGAACGTAACTTTTAGAGCTTGCGTTAACAGCAATCGTTTACAATTGGGTAACGAAATGAATTGTCTTTTTTAGAAGAAAGTAACAATTGATATTCGGTTTAAACTTTTTTTTGTGCTCGTTAATTCTTGAATGACAGTCATCTTAATATTTGAATAATAAATAACTTTACTTATATGTGTTGTGGAGGTAAATAGTTGTTAAAATCAATGCAATGGGTTTTGGTAAAGAATTGTATCAATTTAAATACGTTGCAGTTTTCATAGAAAAACTTTTTCGTTCAACTTCCATGCAATATTGGGCGGATATCAGAGAAACAAAATTGATAAGATGTAATAAGAAGTAAATCTTTTAATTTTCAGCCCTCTAGTTCCATTGTTGCTGCCTGCACATGATACATAGATGCATAGCCAGCAAGTCAGCCAGACCAACTTAAAAACCCGAAGAAAACTATTTTGACAGTTTAGGTGACAGTCTTGGGTGACAGTTTCTAGCATTGGAAAAGAACATTTTTTAACATAAAATAGACGAAGAAATATTTATGCTGTGGCACACAATAGCTATTTTAGAGGCATGTACCAACATTCAACTAAACTTTGTAAAATGAGTTAATTTAATTTCGACACTTCATAAATATTTTTATAAGTTTTATATAAAATATATTTGTACAGTTTTCAAGTTTTTACAATATATTATCGCATTGTGCATATATGCATTTTTAATGGTCCCATTTTCTTATGCGTTAGTTTTTTTTTCTCTCCGTAAAAGCCATTTATAACTTCGAGGTAAACAATCAGCTTATCATATTTCCTATACACTCCTCCTGCAGAATTTGTAAATTGATGTATATGCGTAAAATATCATTAAGTACATTTTGATATTCCTAAATACTGAAGAAAAAAAATCTCAAATTTCACAAAAAATCTTGACATGGATGAATTGTATTTTATGCTAATATTTATTTAAAATTAATGCGAAATAATTTCGTCCAGAATTTCTGTGATGAGGAATCACCATTGTTAACTGATTTATTCAAACTAGTGTTATCGCCACAATGTTTTGGCCTTCAATTGTCTGTTGTACTTGGTAACCGACTGAGAATTTCGAGCCGATCTCTCTTTTCTCTTGACTATGACATTTGCAAGGTCGAATTACATATTCTTGCTAAGGTTCGTCTGCAGCTTAGGCGTGCAAATATTTAGCAAAAATAGAAAGAAAAATTTGAAAATTTGCTAATATTTCGTATCAAGCTTTTTTTTCACAGCAATTTTTGTGACTTGGTCTCAAGAATAAATTACTCAGAATAGATTTTTTTGCCTGAAGACATGGGATTCTGTTAAAGCAGGTCTTTGTATACAAAACCATTAAAAAATTAAAATCATTGCTTTGTGTGGAAAAATTCAACAAAATAACTTATAATAATGCACGAGGACACTGCGTGACTGTGCATGCCTGAATTCTTGGTGAGTGTAAGTGGAAGAATCCATTGTTTTAAATGATGAATATGAGATATTTTATAAGCTGAATGGTTAATTTCAAGTGGAAGTCTATTGATGATTATATACATAGGAACAGCAAATACCGAAAGCTTATAAAGAAACAGCAGATACTAGCAGTTTTTATGATACGTTTAGGGTGTGTTGGGAAATATAGCGAATCTGATGAGTACGAAGAGTACAGTCTGCCTCTCCTCCAAGAGAAAAAGATGTTGTTATAGCGAATTCTTAGTGAGTGTTGGTCTTGGAGAAAAATGAACCAGATGATTTATAAAGCTATCGGTGAATGAATATTGCAACAGTACCATTAGTTCTTAGAAGAGGAATTCCAGGAATTGACCACCGGATTTTGTACTTTGTGATGTAAACGTTTTTGCTTAAGTTTAGGACCTCAGACGGTGAACATTCGAAATGAGCTCAATATCATTTTCAATGATCAGGGATTTATGAAAATATTACTGACTGTACACTGACTCTTTCATCAAAATTAACAGAAATTCACAACAGATATGCTCTTTATAATCTTTTCTTGTTTCCGTAAAAGTGAACGGATCACTGGTATATGTATAGATAATATGCAAATGATAGCGCGCTTTTGTAAAGTATATATATATATATATATATATATATATATATATATATATATATATATATATGTATATATATATATATATGTATGCATATATATATTCGTTTATCGGTATGAAAACATGAAAAGATCAGTGATAGAATTGTTAAGATGATTCTCGTCCGTCGTTTGTAATAAAAGATATATTAAAGAAAATATGCTGCAAAATTATGTGTATATATATATATATATATATATGTGTGTGTGTGTGTGTGCACGTGTGTGTGTGCACGTGTGTGTATCAATTTTAATTAATCTTGAAGTGACAGTTCAAATGGAATGGTCTATCGATTCAGATGATCAGGGGAGATATTTTTATCAGAAAAAGTTGTTACCTTTACGTGGAAGAGTTCATTCTCACGGACAAACAAAAATCTTACCGTTCATTTTCATAGTAGAAAATTAAAAATGATAATAATAATAATAAAAAAAAGATGTGCAACTAACCGCAACGTTTATTGAAAATACAGAGTGCACATTTTTCTCAAGCATTTGGGTTCCTGTTTCCTTCCTGTTTGTAATTCTCCGTTGCTCCCTTCCTTCCTGGCCGACTACTGCCCGGCCTTTCTGGTTTCGTTTCGTGACCCCCCTCCTGCTTTCATTTTTGTTTCCTCTTTAATTTTAGTTTAGTTTCATTTTTTCTTTTAATCATTTCTATTTGGTGCGATTTCCTACAGGGACGGCAACGAATGAGGGTTTATTTTTGTTCCTTACTTCCTTCTAAAAACCAAAGGAAATCAACTAAAATGAAACCGAATGAACAAAATGGCTGACTTAAAGAAGGAAGGCGTTCACAAATAATAGGGCTCTGCAACAAACGGATATTAAGTGGACGTGATTCTGTCTTCGCACGTCGAGTGCCAAATGGTTGAGCAGCCTTAGATTCGTTTTAATCATTTGTCACTGGATGCAAAAATACTTTTGGGAGTACAGAAATATTTTGCTTCTGATCACCGGCCATCTTCTCTACTTTGGGCCTCATTATAACTGATGATGGATCATACGTTACATTTGAGCTAATGAAAATACAATTCAGCGAAGATGGACCGCAATCCTCAAGTCCAGCCTAAAAAAGGGACTATTTAAAAATTGCTTCTATTGCAAGTAACTAGTAAGGATTGAATATACTGTTTTTGCTGTTATTTCAATGAATGCGTGATACCCCCCCCCCTGCAAAAAACACCATATAGATACCAAGTAGCCTCAGTTACCATGTACCAACCAGCCTCAAACAAATGTTTTTTCTTACATCCTATTTCAAGATAGAGTTTTCACTGAAGATGCTTGAAAAGTAGTGTATATAGTTTATATCCATTTTTCATAAACATAGACTGCGCTATCCAAGTCATATATATATATATATATATATATATATATATATATATATATATATGACTTGGATATATATATATATATATCAGGAATACGATATGATATGATACAATATCTGAATATACATACATCACTTACTTGAAAGGAAATCAACACAGTGGCTTAAAAGTTGATTGCTGGAGTCTGTCTGCTGTACGAATTCAAGTTTAGAATTTTGCAGGAGTGGCCCTCAGAATACGTTCAGCATTTCCAGAAGGTGATTTTAGGGCTCGTGTTGCTCAAATGTGGCCTAAGAAGTTTGAATCTGGAAATGAGTCAATAGGAAATGCCCCTAATAAAAGACGGCCAGTAAACATTGATAGAGATTAACTTTTGCTTTATGTTAAATTTAACATCCGCTTCAAATTTGTCGGATGCATTATTATTCAACACAAACAATGAATGTGTGTGCATTGCATCAGGAAAAAGATGTACATCACGGCAATAAGTATCCAGCAATCTCAGTGAATAGAGGAAAGAGAAAAATAAATTAACTCTTCTGGTTACCTAAAAAATTCAAATGAATTGATCCCTTCATTCTATGCTCAAGGGTTTTTTTTTTTTATAGCTCTCAATCCTATAATGGATAACCAATAACCAGTACCTGATCCGAAAAGAAAAAAATGCTTAATAATGATCTCTGAGGCTGCTTTAGTTTGGATTATTTTGGATAATCTAACCGATACACGTGGATGTTGATCCTTACGTCAGTAAATGCAGATGCTGAATCATATACGTATATATTTCCCAATGATTTGGTATCTCACATCACACGGACATGTATAGTTATACGCTTATGGCAGAAAAAGTTTGCATCTAGTTTGCTGGGAAGACAGATCGTTAATTGTTTGACATTCAAAGCGAAAGAGAGCATGGGAAAAGATGCTAGTCACGTCGAAGAGAGATATGTCCCCGCCATATTAGGTTATTGATGAAGACGTGAGTCAGTTGAAATTGCATCGACCAAAGCCAGACACTCAGCAACGTTGTCCCTCGCTCCTAGCTTCCATATTACAGTGTTTGGCTCATGGCTAGACCATTGGAAAACGACAGTAAGTTCCAGAATTGGAATAAAAATGTGAGGGTTTTCTATCAAGCGACATGGAACCTCATAGGAATCGTGCATACGAATTCGATGGAATACACATATATATATATATACATATATGTATATTATTGTATCATCCACAGACAGCTCTTTCGTTGTATAACAAATTGTCATTGTAGCTATAGACAATCCATTATCCCATCCAGTACCGCAAGACGGGATTGAAACCTCCGCCTCAGACCTGAGCCATGGAACTGGACGGTTAGTAAGGCTGAATTTACTTACTCTGTGGAAGAGCACGCACACACACACACACACGCACACACACATGTATATATACATATATCAGCATCTGGGCTGTATCCTGTCTTGCTTTGTGTAAAACTGACGGACAGAGGTTACTCTTTGGCCTTGAGTGCTCAAAAACTTCCCTAATATAAATTTAGAAATATGTTGCTTCTTTTCCTTACGCTATTTAGACTTGGAAAAAGTATTCCATATACACGATCCAATTTTGGATCGCAAGGGAAATATATATATATATATATATATATATATATATATATATATATATATATATACATATTATAGTGTTACATATGAAATATAATTTTTGACGGTAAATATAATCTTAATACGACCCATTCGAAGGAACAATTAGTTTAGGCTTTGACTACTTATGTTAATGTGAACATCTAGACGAATATCTTTTGTGATTGTTATGGGGGTTGAATGTGTAACCTGCCTGCTAGCAGTCGGACAATCCACCGAGTGCACCACAGAGACACCGTTGGTAAGTGTGATAAAAAAAAATCATAGCCTCAGTCTTGACGTTTTCTCAGCAGGGGCAAACCTCCGTCAGTAAACATTTTTTAAAATAAATATATTTAGTGGATGTACTTTTGCAAAATTTTCAAAACGAATTCTTTAGAAAATGTGTCTCACTGAAAACTTCTGCATACATTATGTTTCTCAAAAATTGTAAAGAACATCCGAAAAAATGATGGTCAGATTCGATATTCAAAGAAATTATGTTTTTAAGCCTTTAGAATGAGGTTGTATTTACATTGAAACCTTAAAATGGACTATTACTTTCCATACGTCATACTGGAGCAATCCTTTGAAGGATTCTGTCACTTCCATTAATTACTTTCAGTTACTTTCTTTTTTTATTGAAAGAAGTATCAGGCAATCTTTCGTTTCGTAAATGAAAAAAAGTTTAACCATTGTCAAAATTGACTACGAATACAGAAAGGGGCAAACAGTATTGTTACACCGGGTTATATTCAAAGCAATCTGACCACATAATGAACTTACATGCAATTTTTTCGGTTTATTTATATTTGTTTGGTTGTTTGCTCAGACGGGATGTGCTGAATGGTCACTTTTCCCGTCGGTGTTTCTGTTTTAAATCAGAGGAAACTTTAGCAAATTTCACATATGAAGAAGCAATCTGTTGAAAAAAATGGCTGAAAGACTTTAGGAAATTCATCAAAGTCTACAAAGGAAAATTAAGATTGTGGTGATATTTTATTATAACATATTTGAACTGTTTACCCAAATGAAAAAGCATTATCAAAGTTTATTCTTTAGAAATAAAAACTGATGCTATAAACAATGGATTTTTTTTCACTCTTTGGATCATTTGAGTTATTCTGTTGATAATAATGCTTCTTTGATTTTCAATAAATGGACTACATATTCTTTTTTTTTTTATTCATTTAAAGTTTTGAACTCTTACGTAGAATTTGATTTATGGATAATATCACTTTATTTGAACGTATTGCTTTTTTTCCATTATTATACGAGGTTAATTCTGTATCAGCACCAAAAGGTAATTGATAATTCAAGGGTTCTAATTCTAAGTTTGTTTTTATGTCTCATTTTTTAAGGGGTGATCGGGAATGAAGCCTTGCAACGAAATGCAATGTAAGAAAAAAGGAAGGAAAAGTGTAAATAGTTAAAATTAAGCACATTGAATTCATTTACAAAATATATGAAATAAAAAAAAGATAACGTATGGTGTTTTTAATGACAGGATTGATTATGTATTGATACAAATGCACACATTAGGGGTTGTATAAGAAGTAAAGTTTGAGATGATAAATGAGGAGGATGGGGGGTTGGTTGGCGTAGGGTAAAAAGATATACGCCTTTTTTTTTATCTATCCTTCTCCCGAGAACTTAGAGATGAATAATCTTTTTTTCTAAATTCAGTAATATTTTTTAAAACTGGGCGTCTGTATGTGGTCTTTAAAACCCTCCATTGTCACTGTAACAGAAAGTCTGACATTTTCATAACTCTTTTCTTTCAGCAATAATCCCCCGAGGGTAAAAAATATTTCAAATATAGCACCACTGTTTGCCCGTCTAAAGATGCTTAAAAAAATGTAAAACAAAATTTCCCTTCGATTTTGACCCCTGGAAGGAAGAAATATTTCCCCCAACTTTTGTATAAAATTAAAAGATATTTTTGCTCGCTTTTGATCAATGAAAGCGAAATAATATTACTCCAAGCTGATTTTGACTCTCAAAAGTAAAAAAAAAGTTCCTAATTAATTTTGATCACTAAAAAGTGAGAAAAATTTTCCTATCCTGATTTTGACCCCTGAAAGTGGGAAAGGTTCCCCATTTATTTTGACTGCTAGAATCAAGTTTTCCCTTCAATTTCGAAACCTGAAAGTGAAAAAAAGAAACTCTGATTTTAAAAAAATATTGGATTTTAACCTACAAAAATGGACAAATCTCCAAATTCCATTCTGAATTATACAAACAAGTTTGATTCCACTTTTGTGTACATGATCTCTATGTAGTCAAATTGTAGGATTGTAGCCAGTGTTACAGAATCAAAATTGAATTGAAAAAAAAGAGATTTCATATTTCAGTGAGACCAAGACCCCATTTAGACCTTCGGCGAGAACCAGCTGTTGAGAGGGTTTTCATATATATATATATATATATATATATATATATATATATATATATATATATATATATATATATATGTATATATATATATATATATATATATATATATATATATATATATATATATATATATACGTATTTCTATATGCAACTGATGTTTCTTGTAAGATCAAATCCTGTCAACAAATTGAAAAAACATTCATCTTTCTGCCCTGTTTGGGTTTCTTCAAATGAATGATTCTACTTATTTGGATCCAAATTTAGAATATTATAAGGGAGGGTCCTATGCATATATCTTTTCTTTTTTCTGCGTTTAGTCGTTGGGCACTGGTTATATTATTTTCTGTAGGGGAAGTGGATTCATGTCTAGTTGTTATAGATTACTTGGGATGTTACAGACTCTTTCTTTATCAGAGTGTTGATGACCCATCAACTTTTTGTGGTAAGTTTCCTCTCAGGAACTATCCTTTGTCTACTTACATTTGCCCTCTGTGTTGAGATTCATCTTTACATGACTCTAGCTATTCATGTTTAATCTTTTCTAAACTATGGGGGTATAATAATAATAATAATAATAATAATAATAATAATAATAATAATAATAATAATAATAATAATAATAATAATAATAATGATAATACTTTCATTATTATTATTATTATTATTATTACTATTATTATTATTATTATGTTGCCATTTCTATTATCAATAATAACAAAAAGATTAAGATAGTTTTTGTAGTTGATTTTTGTATACCCGTATGTGAAGTCTCAAATTATGTTTTCGATAGAAATTTTGAGCAATGCTGGCATTTTGCAGCAACTTAATTTATTCTGTCCACGAATTGTGTTTTTGTTTTGTTCCTTTTTGTAGAAGTGAGAATTTCTAATTTCTCATTTAATTCTAGTAATTTCCATTTCACTGTGGGTGTGAGTTTGCCGTCTGTTAGGTCCCAGTCATGCGTGAATAGTGATGCATTGTTTCTGTAATTGTCGTACGTAAAAAGATAATGCATGGTTGGTTAATTTTAGTTTAAAGGGTGTTTTCAATATTCTTACATAATGTTTCGCTTCCAAAGGTCTCTTTGGGTTCATATTTCAGCTTGATATTCAATATTTGATTTGAGACATTTGTTTTGTAAAGGGCCCCTGTTGTTTGTACAATTACAGCCTGGTTTATTTATATTTTCTGTACTAGTATTGATAATTATTACACTATCGTTAGGCTTCGTTTCGGTTCTTTGAAAGTTATCCATCAAGCTAAAACTTATTTTCAATTTGTTTTTGTTGAATATTTTCTGGGGGAAGTGTTTTTCTATCTAGAGAATATTTTGCCCAAGTTGGTTTTTACTCCTACATTGAATGGCAGTGAATACTAAATGATTTTTCAACTGCAACTATTTTTTGTTGTTCCTGGATTTCACCTTTTCATCGTATTTAAAGGCAGTTCCGGGGAAACCGCTTTTCTTTAGGGCTTCAGTGTATTTTTCTAACATTATTAAATATTATTTCTTTTGTATATTAGCCTAGTTTCTATTGATTTAGGAATTTTTTGATTTGATTTTGTGTAAATGTATGTAATTTAAGAACTTCTTTGCTATGCTGTTTGTGGGTGTTATTTACATTAAAAGTATAATCTGAAAAACATTTCTATGTTGGCCTTAAAGTCAACTTTAAAGTTCATTTTTTCATTCCTTCAATGACGTATTCTTGAATTTTTCCTGCGTTTTTGTAAGCTACTATTCTCTGCAATCAGTACGTTATTATCCTGATAGAGTCTTATATCAAAAAACAATTCTTGATAAGGTTGTATGAAATTTATAAACCGATCAAGTCCGACATTTTAGCTGGATCAAGACTTCCCATTGAAACATCAAAGCTGTAAACGTCGGTTCCTTCAGCCCATTATTCTTGCTCATTGAAGAGTATAGTCCGTCTATAGTGCTTGAGTAAAAAAAATTGACCGGCTGTATTAACTATCCTGAATTTTTTTTCAGTCGAATATTCGAAAAAAAAATTGTGTCGTTTGTTTCTTCTTTGGTAATAATGAGTATAAGAAAAGCCTGCATGCAGTATCAACACTTCTGTTAGATGAAAGAAAGTAAAGGAATACAAAGTGCAACAAAAAGATGGCAAGATTTTGGCAAAACCATCAGGTTGGCATGATGTGGGCAATCGAGGCTTAGTATCACTCCAAGTGTCTGATGGTATTCTATAACTACACACGAAATCTGTTGGACTTTTTAACCAACACTCTTCACAAGATGTTGATGAGATTATTTCATATGAATATGTATATATATAAGAATAGAGATAGCAAAAAATTTAGAGTATTTAAATTAGCTGAACTTGCAAGGCTGCACGCTTGAAAACTCCATGACTGAGGCTTCGATATAGGAAAGATAAACAGTATAAGATATGTTATTAACGGCTTGCCCTTGGCTGAATGCCCACGCAAAGGGTTTGTTTGGATTTGACCCGTAAATAGGGTTGATAATAAAGAGAGCAGACAAAATTGACAATGACAATGAAGCATCATCTTTCCAACAAGCATTATGCAACGAGACATCATGGAACAGATGTATCATTTCAATGAGATATTTCTTTGAAACTGTCAAACTATCAAATCAAGCATTGACTCTTATCAGTTTGATCCAAGAGGGCTCAGCGATCAATTGCAAACCAACAGAGAGGAATCCAATGCAGGCTTGTCTGAGTATATGGCAGCTGATTGAATTCAACAGCATGTCAAGATCGTACCGCCTCGAAATTTGTTCGTTATGCAAGGGACAGGAAAATCCATCATTCAGTAAACATAGCAATAAAAATGCATGAAATGACGTGAAGCAGGACACTGTTAGATGCTATCGATAATCTAGAGCTGTTTATTTCAAACAATAGGTTCCTTTGGTTATCAACCAACAATTGTGCAGTTCACCTGGGTTGCTTTGTACGGAGCAAAACTTTGAGAAGTAAAGTTTGATACCATAGGCGAAAGATACTTGCTGTAAGCTGATCTGTTGCAAATGTAAGTAGGGATATCTTTGCAAATGCGAATGCTTGAAGGCTTACCCCAGCTGAACTGGTCAAGGCAATCGTGGGGGACATTGTGGTGCAATCTCAAGATGCAATCCAATTAGTCTAAGTTAAAACTCTCACACCATTAAATGATAACAAAAAATAAAAATCCTAAATCCTATGTGCTCTGAAAAATAGAAAAATGTATACACTTGCTAATATGCAATCAAATTGAAACAACAAGCTAAGTTGTAGCGTTCTACTCGTGCAATAAGATTTTCAATTGTATGTGTAGATTTATATATAGAAATGTATACATACATACATGCACGCACACGTACACACACACACACAATATATATATATATATATATATATATATATATATATATATATATATATATATATATATATATATATATATCCTTTCTGTGATCAATCTTCCTCAAATCCCTGATGATTCAATTCAGTTTTAAAATCTAATATGTATACATACATTTATGTATCGGGTCACGTCTACCGTGGTAGGTCACATCTATCAGGTTATCCCTAATGTCTTTTACGGCTCAAAATAGACGATTTTAGCTTTTGGAAAAGCTTGGAGTTGCTGGGACCTAAATCGCCAGAAGTCGCTGGGACCTGTAGCGAAGGATGACAGACCTAAGGGATACGATTTTTTTGACACAAAACAAACACCAGGGGGCATAAAGAATGGGAATGCGAGGGTCACACTGCGCAGAAGTTCGGTTAATAGCGTCTAACAGCTTTTTCTGTTCTTATTTCCTCACCTTTGTTTCTTTTTGCTCTTATTCTTCTTCTCTAGTCTCAATTCATTCCCTCTCTTTTTTCTTTTTTCTTCCTCTTCGACTCTCTTCTTCATCTCTTTCTTTCCTTTCATTTCTTCCTTCCTGTCTTTCTTTCTCGCTTTCTTATCTTTACTCTTTCCTTTCATTTTCATTCCTTACAATCTTCTTTATTTTAAGCATCTGTCTTTTGCTTCTTGACAGAAATCTGCATCTTTGATTCTGTATTTTTTATTGGTACGTTGTAATTTCAATCTGAAAACGTCAAAACTTTCAATATTCAGTGGATAAATTTTCTCATATTATGAATATCAAATGAAGAAAACTAACGCCCTGATTGTGAGCCAATGAAGGTGTATCGTTATACGTGCATAAAGCTGAGTCAGTAATTGCCTTCAGTCTTGTGATTCTGTATTTGTTTGAAGCGGGAATTTGACGTGTTTGAGCCACTTGTTGCATTGCATAGGCTTTAAATGCTGCTTATGCAAGCCCCGCTCAAACACTTGATTGCCCGGACGAACGACAGAGGATCAAAGTAAGCAACTTGAGTATACTGTAAAGATCTTCTTAAGCTTTTCGCACGTTCTAATCTTCACTTTCATCTCTGCAAATAATTGGCGTAGAAATAACATCTAGCATAAAGTTTGTAAAAGAAAATGAGGACCTAAATCAACACTCCCTTCTCCTTATCTAATGGCTAAATCGAAAGCGTCTGATAAAGCTGTCATTAAGAATGTCAACATAAGGTTCTTCAGTTTTCAAGTAGGTATGTCCTGCGCGTAGAGACCGCAAAATGGAACGAGAAAGCTGGAAATTTTAACATTGACTCCTTATTATTTCTAGAAGAATTTTTTCCCTTTAAATTTTCAAGATTTATCCCTAGAATATGTTCGTGGTGTTCGTGGCAAATGTTAATTTGAAATGTAAGCTTACGCTAAAGTATTTTCCTTTGGTTTGTGTCTGGCAGTATTCACGCTTGTTTTTTTGAAATTCAGACATTTTATCCAGTGATCATTGTCCAACAGAAGGCGAGAGGAGTAACTTACGAATTCATTTCCCATTTTTCCAATTTTTCAATTGATCATCTCCAACACAGCTTGCTGCCAAAAGACGTTGGTCACGTGGCTGTTTCCGTTGAGAGACTAACCAGACCTGTTTTCATGCATTCTTTTTCTCCAGTTTTGTTTTATTCTTTAATTCATTTTTTTAGTATGCTTTGTATTAATGATCTTTCCCCGACATTCTTCCTTCATTGTCATTCTCCTTCGTCCTCTCTTTTCATCCGCAGTTTTTCTTCCTTTATTACAAAAAAAAACAACTTTTATACGATTTCTTTTATCTTTTTAGAAAGTCTCCTTTTCCTCCGCAATTATCTCTCTTTCTTTCTATGAACAATTATCATATCTTCGAAATATCTTCTTCTCCTCTTTCTCTTAGTCTTTTCTTTTTCTCCATTTCACTTTCTTAATCCCTTTCTTTCTTTCTTTTGGTTATTTTCTCATTTCTTACTCGCTTCCTTTTTTTTTATTTGATTTTTTTTTCAAAATCTCACGTCACTTACATTTTTTATTTTCTTTACCCATCATGACTCCTTTCATTTTCATTCTTTCTTCCGGAAGTTGTCAAGAGAGGGTATCATGCATTTTATTGTTTTCTACAATTGGTTTTCTATAAGATTTTAAAAAAAGGAACAACCGTTTCCTTTCAATCTGATTGTGATCGTCATTCTTCAGGATTCGGCCATTTTCAAAAAAAAAGATAATGTATAATATAAGGTTGCTTAGTAGAACAAACATGAAGAGGGAGAGAGAAGGCGTGAGGGAAAGCCAGAGCAAAGGAAAAAAGAGAGGGAGGGGATGAGAGCGTATCGACCCCTCTGCTCCGTTGCTTTTTCTCCTTGTCTTTTTCGCTTGTGCATAAGGTTAGTTCCTACGTACTCTTTCATTGTATGAATAATAAATTTCACTGTATAAGACGCATCTATATATAGAAGACATCCAAAATTTTGGAGTTATTGGGACTGAGCCGTTGGCAAAGTCACTTTCATTGATTTAATTGATCACTGACCTACCCAGTATCCTTGAAAGTATTGAAGATAGAAGCATAACATTCGATAATACATGTTTTAAAGTTACATTCAGATTTGAACACACTTTTTGAAGCTTAATATCGCGTAAACTAATAGAGATAAAACATGGAGTTTGCACTAATCTTTGGTTTATTATTCTAAAATGTATCTTGTATGAAGTAAGTGTAAGGGTTCTTTGTAGTTGAGAAATCATGTAGGGTTTTTTGAAGAAAATGTTCCTTGGTAATTCTCGCTTATACGGAAGTAAAATACACTTGCCCACCACAGCACACAGTAAACATTATTTCATTCCCGTAAAAGCAACCTCGTGTTGGGAACAGAAATATTTTCTAAATAATTTCCCTATAAACGTGATGACTGCAATAACTGGTTCGAAACCTGATATCGGCTTAACCCTGTTTACAATTTTTTGCCGTTATTTTTTTTCTGCCAACATAGGAAGGAATATAAGTATTCAATATCTGCGCTGACGACGTATTTACTCGTGTCTGTCCGTCCCTCTCTATTTGTCCCCAGCATATCTCCTATACCTGTAGGTGAACAAAGTCAGCCTCAGTATAATGATTGAGGATGTGGTGTTCCATCGCTTACACAATGGGACACAATGAATGTAAATAAAGTTTTTTTTTTTTCATTGTGGGGTAGTCAAGTTTTAGTACCCAGCGAATTCTCGCACAATTCGTTTTTTGCTCTTTAATGTTCTATCGTTGGGCAGAATTATATTAAAACCAGAAAGCACACAGGAAGCGCAGATCTCTGTCAACACACACAAAAAGAATGAATGGAAGTCAGATTCGATATGTAAGGACGGAATTTAAAAGGACGACAGCACTAGCCTATGGACCCTACGGTACTAAATGCGTGATACCTTAGCAATAATGCCCTTCGGTATACAAGACGCAGGGTCAATTTGATTTTTTTTTCTTTAGAAAAGGCTTTTTTTTACGTTGGAAAATATGATGTATTGCATGGACGTTGTTTGGCAGTGCCCATCTTTTCCAGTAACATGTGACAGGTCGTAATACGTTACATGGAGTGATTCCTGGCCACCCACAGGTATAAGGGTGATTATTTATTATATATGTGCATTGCTGATTCTATGAAAACAGAACAGGATTGCAACATTTTCCAGTTCGAAACGAGATTTTGGCTCTCTCCCAGTCCTGTGATCGTTCAACCAGAAGAAGTCTCCCATCGAGGACCAACTCTAAGCGTTAGTTATATGAAGGGTAACGGTGGGCTGTGTCACCTCCAAATCGATATTAGCATACAACCACCAGTGAATCGAGAAAAAAGCAAATTCACATCTGTCAGGAGATGTAATGTCCATCAGTTATCAATCGGAATTCAGGCAGGAAAATAACCTGAGCGAGACGACTAGTCAGTCATTCCAAAATGTTATTCTTGTTTTTTTTTTGTTTTTGTTTTTTAAATTTGTGTTACATCTTTCTTCTTTTACATCGCTCAAGTTTGATTTTTTCAGTGTTTTTTTTTTTGTTTATTCATATATTTTAACTTATTTGTACGTTTCATGTTCTTTTAATTTTCTGGTTGTATTTCCTCTCTAAGTTCTATTACAGGATTACTTTCTTTTTTCCTTTCTTTCTTTATTCAATTTTCCTCTTTTTAAACTCATAACTTTGTTGATTTACTGCTCTCCCTCCCTGACTGTTTGTATTAGTGGTTCATAGATGTACATTTTTTTTTACTTCTTATTGCAATATCTTCCCACTTCTCTCTTTGTTTATATTCTGTCATTTTTCACTCTTGAATCTTCTTTCTTCTGATACACCTTTTTTTTTTCTTCCATCAATTTCACTGTGACTAATTTTTGATTTTAGGTTTTCCTTGATATCTCTTTCTCTTCTTTCTCTCTGCCTCTCTTCCTCTACTTATCTATTTATCGTTTCTTTCATCGTTGTTTCATTGATTCCTTTTTTTAGCTTCAAGCAATCCCTCTTTTGTATACAATATCCTTTTTTTCTGTTGTCCGTATCTTTGTAAATTCAAAGTATTATAAAGTTTCATATTCATGATAAACAATCTTATCACTTTCCCACAGATCGTTCTTCTTTCTTTCTTTCTTTCTTTCTTTCTTTCTACTTTCATAGGTTCTTACTACCTTTTCCCACCCATTTCTTTCCCCAATCTATTTCCTGGCTTATCTATTTATTAGCCACTATTTCCGCTGTTCTATATCCCCTAAATGTTTCCCACCCTCCGAAGACTGATCCGTCTACTTCAAGTTCTCTTAGAAAACATGGCCGTTCGGTTGATTGCTCGGAAACGAACCAATTGAAGCAAGCATCTTTTACCCTTAATTTTTATCTTGTCAGGAAGCGCGCGAAATTGTTACAAACAAAATAAATCACATACGCCAAATAAACGATACGTTCCGATAAATTTACATGTGTGCGTATTTATATGTTCATGCCTTTAACTGGAGGAGAAATAGCGTGGTCACGCTCTGATGGTCATCACTATATCTGTGTGATACGTGGGGACAAATATATGAATGCACATACGTCTTATAAATCAAATATCGCACACAACACAAGCACGCACACACACATAGACAAACATACACGCACACACATCAAGAAAAACACAAATGCACAAGCACACACAGAGATAAATAGACACATATATAGACACATGCACACACACGCACACATACATTCACAAGTACATACTCATACGCAAACACAAAAAGAGTAACCCCTACACACAAAATCAAAGACTTGCACATATATGATCACATAGCGATTATATGAAGCGTCAATTGTCAATATTGGTTATTCCTCTTGTGATTGACTCTTCTGGGTGTTGATGTATGGGCAACTAGATCATAAAGAAGTTTCGAAATCTTGTTCTACAAGTCTGTATAATGCCAATCAACTGGTTAGTATCTCTGTTCCCTTTATTTTAGCCTCATCACATCAGTCAAGAGAGTATTGATTAATTGCATAGAGTTTGAAAATCGGATCAGCTACAGCAAAAAAATATGGATAAAGAAAAGTGGAAAGTGATCATTCGATTTACTGCAAAAACAAGAGAAAGAAAAGATAAGAAAAGAAATAAAGCAAAGGGTAAGAAGAAATAGTCTCTTTTCTTAAAGGCACATGTTGATTTCCAGGTAGCATTTTAGTCTTGCAGACCATTCGCTACTCTGGTGAGTTCAATCCTCACTGTATGCCACACTATTGCATACATCATGCATCACGATATACCAACATGGAATTGAACACTCTGGTGAATTGGGAATATATATGCGTAAATAAGCATATCACTTGAATTCAACCCTACTGACCGACCAGTTCCGTGGAGCAGAGGGAGGATACCAGCCTCTGAGTCTGAAGCTAAGGTTTCAATCCTACATACTGGATGGGATAACGGATAGTCAATAGGCACAGTGAAGTGCTGTAATACAACGTAACTGCTGTCTGTGGATGACACAATAATATATACATATATATATATATAGAGAGAGAGAGTGATAGAGGGGAAAGAAAGATGGATTGATAGATAATTAGGGTACCTTGCCTGCAAATCAAATAAGATATTTCTGTTGGCTTTTTGATCGCACAAAATATGATACTGAAGCAGTTCTTAGCAAGCTAGATTCATCGACCATCAGTACGTTAGAGATTTGATCCCCACCTTGTAAATAGCACTTGTAGCCTAGGGGCATACATAGTAATGCACAGCACACACACACGTGTGTGTGTGTGTGTGTATATATATATATATATATGGATGGAGAGAAAGACATAGACATAGAGAGAGAGGGAAGGGAAAGAATTATGTCTTATTAAGCATATACATAAAAATTAATTTCTATATAAACATATGTAACGATAAGTTTATTGAGGGAATATCTGTGTTAGGGAATGTGCATGTTTCGATCCTATGCTTTTGTGTTAGTTCGATTCTCACTGGCCTTGTATAATATGATTATATATCTCCTGTTCCTTTATCAAATTATCAAAACCGTAAGTCATAGTGTTGACTGAATAGCCATGATGATTCCACTACAAACCAAACAAGATATTTCTGTTGGCTTTTTCGATCGCAGGAAAAAAAATGATACCGAATAAAGATTTTTCGGTGAGCTTATGAAATTATTACAACTTGTTTTATTCTATTAATGTCTCCACATTATTCAGGATGAGGCAAAAAGTCACCTTCTCATGTGCAGATTTATCCATTACACCGCACGTGATTGAAGGTCATTTTTCAACACAAACTTTATTTCGAAAACGCCTGGCTCAGTTTTGAGTACACCCAATCCCTCCTCGAAGAGCAATTGGAAAATGATGTCCAAAAATCGGATCCGTATTTCGAAAATGATTCACTCTGCGAACCACGGTCTGCGAGTGAGAACCATTATTCGGGAAACTCGCGTCGCAAAGACAGAACGGAATGGTGGTGATCAAAATAAGACGACCATTAGGCTGTTGTGAAAATAATTCAGGTCTTTCATCATCGAACTTTAAAGCAGTGTATCTCAGCTTAGAATAAAAGTTAATAATCGAACTCTGAAATCCTTGCCAATTAGAAACGTCCCTTTATTCCGGAAGCTCAGAATTCTGGGGTCCTGGAACCAATGAATTCTTCGAAGGCATTATGGCTGCTGTTTAGTAGTTGAAGACCTCCTCTTGCAGGAAATGCTCAAAATGCTGGACAAAGTGGCAGTCAGTCGGTGACAGGTCAAAGAGAGTAGGCTGGCTGAGGTAGAGTTTCTTAACTTAGATTGCTCAATATTCTACGGGGCCAAACGCGTGATATGCAGTTGGGTGTCTTCACGGGGAAGAATGGGTCCTTTCTATTGACCATTATTGGACGTAAAAGTTTCAGTTCTTGGTATATTTTGTCGATTTACTGGCAATACTCCTTTGCTGACACGGTTTCGTCAGTATTCAAAAAGTTGTAATGGATGATTTCACTTGCCGACCACAAAACACTGACTATAATCATTTTTTGATGTAGGTTTGGTTTGGGGAAGTGTTTTGGTGCTCGAGCTCTACCCAGTTATGGCAATGAACGTTGCTGAGGGCTGTACAGAATCCTTTTTTTTTTGTCACATGTCGCAATGCGATTAATAAATTGATCGTTTTTGTTGCTCGAAAGAAATGCAGATCAGACCTTATAAAGGCAAATTTTCTTGATATTAGTATGGTCCGTGAATTTTCTGTTCTGTACATAAGTCTTACAGCGGTTGAATGGACAACGTTTAGTCCCTCTGCAATTTCTTATTTTTTTTGCGTGAGTTCGGTTCAATTATGGCTTTGAAGAGGACGTCGGCAATCGCGAGTGATAAACCAGAACAAACAGTGAAAAGAAAATGTCCAACTTCAATTAATAGAGAAAAAATCACGCTTTGAATTGGTATGATCCATCAACATGGTTATATAATAGTCTTTTCATAGGAGAACAACAAATTCTAAAAATAATAAAAACTGCAATTATTTTTACACCAACCTATATAAGCAATGAAAAGATCTGATTCTGTCTCAAGTGATAAACCAAACATAATCTGGGTTAAAATTGGAAAACATCATTATTATTGAAAGAGAAGTCCTCAAATTCATACTACTGATCTGTTAATACTTAATGAACGGCTTCACGGGTCCTCTTACGATCATCAAAGATAAGCAAGTACCTATTTTGGTGACTGCTTAGGAACAGTAGTTACCATAAGCGGAAATGGTGACGTGAGTGGCGCTTCTTTGGGTGCTTGCTGCGTCTAAGTCAATTTCAAATACTACAAACGATGTCTTCTCTTATAAGAGGTCTGGGTAGGTACAGCTGACGCTGTGGCCTGCGTAAGAGCATTTGCTAGCAAACAAACAGATTCATATTCTTAAAGTAGGATATTTGCTCCAGCAGAAATTTTCTATTTTATGACTTGATCATTTTTTTCTAATTTCATTATTATTATTATTATCATTATTATTATTATTATTATTATTATTATTATTATTGTTATTATTATTAATTTTCACACCAGTTGCCTCGTGGTCACAGCTGGGGACTTGACAGCAATTCTTCTCAGGTCTCGAGGCCTCCTCTTCACACTCTTCGAGTCCACAGCAGTGTTGTGATTTACAGCTCGACACAAGTCGTGATTGTCGCTGAAGGCTGAGTGACAGTAAGTCTCCTCAGGTCTTCAGTCCTCCTCTCATTTTTTTCCTCACTCATCACAGCACCACTGTTTTTTTTCCTTCTCTCTGTTAGGCCCCTGCTAACAACTGAGGTCGTAGATCTCATACTTCCAGTACTCTCCTCAGTATTTGTGTAGTCCCTGGTAGTGCCATGGACTGTATAATCTCTATCCTTCCTTTTATCCCTAGTTCCCCGAGTCTCACTTTCAGTGTCTTTGGTATGGTTCCGAGTACACCTACTATTACTGGTACTACCCTGACATGCTCCACATCTTCAGTTCTCAATAGACGCCCATGTCTATTATTTGGCAGTTTCTCCTATTCTTGTCCATGATTACCTAGTTCAGTCTTCTCGCTTGGATGGGGTAGTCAGTTAGGATGTTTAAATCCTAAAGTAATTTGTGATTTCTATTCTCCACGGCTGTCTCTGGTTTGTGCTGGTACCTCTTACCCGCATGGTTGAATCCCATTCGTTTGCTCAGTTTTCACTGTAGCTACTCTATTGTGTCCGTGTTTATACTCCTTCCGGGCTAGTTAACTTCATTCACTTGTTATATGGTTTACGGTCTCACCTCTTTCCATACATAGGTGGCACTTACTGCTTGTCTGTTGATTTTTGTTTTGATATAGTTAGTCCTGATGCATTAGTTTTGGGCTGCCATGATAAGCGATTCAGTTTCTCTCTTCAGGTTTCCTTTTCGTAGCCATGTCCATAATCTCTTGTCTGCAACATCCCATATCTGTCTTTTAGATTCTCCGTATGGCTTCTCCTGTTCCCATTCTCTTTTCTTTGTTTGCTTTGCTTCTCCGACGGTTTTTACTTTCTTGTTATTCGTTGCGCTGCTTCGGGTGCTCTTTATGACGCCTTCACTGTTTGCTTGCACATACTTTTCTAAACCTGCTTTGGCTCTCTTGACACAGTCCTCTATGCTGATGAGTCCTCTGCCGCCTTTTCTCTTCACGTACAGTCTATTTGCATCTCTAGAAGTAAGGATCTGAGTATCATCATGATTGCCAGTCCATTGACTGGAGTTCTTCCTTTGTCTATCCAAGGGATGGTCCTGTGTATCTTACAACTGATACAGCCCATGCCTTCATTCCTTTTATCAAATTCCTGCTGTTCAGTTTGGTCTCTAAAATTCTCCCTGTTCTCTAAGGTACTCTCTTCTCATTTTCTCCTTAATTCATTCCCGTTTTATCGTGTCACATTCAAGAACCCCAAGATATTTGTATCAGTTTTGTGTGGTCAACGCTTTAATCTTTTTACTCTTCTGGTGTTCGATTCCTTCTGCCGTTGCAAGCCTGTCATTTTTCTATTCCATACTCCATCCCTATGTCATCACTGTATTCCTTCACTTCGTTGAACAACATTCTGAGCTCCCTCCTATTCTTTGCGAATAGTTTTACGTCGTCCATGTATGTTACGTGGTTGACTTCTCCCTTAGCCTTCGAAAATTGATATCCTTTGCTGTTTTTCGGGATTCTATTCAGTGGTATCACAGCACAAATAATGATGGAGGCAGCGAGTCTTCTTGGAAGATTACCCTTTCTATACTTACCTCTGCAAATTTTTTTCTGTGGCTGTCAAGTCAACTGTCCAGATTTTTTTTTTATAGAGTTGGCAATGAATCCCACCACTGGTTCACTGATCTTGAATATTTTGAGGCATTCGAGTATCCAGCTGTAGAATCACGTCAAATGCTTGTCTATAGTCTATCCATCCCATCGCAACGTTCTTCTTCCTTTTCTCACCTCTTTTAAGGTCATTTGGTCGATTTAGAACAAGTCATTCGTCCCCCCCACTGGTTCCCTTAATGCATCCCCTCTGATCATCTGGTAATAATCCTCTTCTTTCCATGGATGTATATATTATCTCCACTATCCGTCTAGTATTTTCCATATGAGTGGTAGACGCGTGATGGGTCTATAATTGCTTTCTTGGTCCCCTATCTCAGGGTCCTTTTGGATGAGGGTGGTTTTGCCTCTGTTCATCGATTTTAAGACCTCGTCCTCATTTAAGCAACGTTAGAGTTGGTGGGTAAGCCTGTCGTGTTGTAAGGTTAATTTCTTAAACCAATATCCGTAGATCCCATCAGGTCATAGTGCTTTCCAGATGGCTATTTTTGTGAGCAGGTTTCAATAAGGCTGAATTCAACGCTATTGTTTCTCCATTGTCTATGTCCTTGACTTCTCTTTTTATGCTCTCTAACCTAATTCTGAGGTTTTTGTTGTGTTCTTTTGGGTGTCCCAATATTTTGATCCAGAAGTTTTTGTCTCAGTGGCATCCGGCTTTATGTTTTGCTTTCTCCCTCTGTTCAGATCCTGGTAAAATTTCCTTTCGTTGTTTTGGAATATGCAGTTCTATATGTTTGTGCAGTCTTTTGTCTATATCTCTTCAGTGTTGCCCATCTGAGTAATCTTCCAATGCCACGGGGATACCTTTTTAACTTATTTTGTATTTGTTCTATAGTCTTAAACTTAACCAAGAGACGGACCCATAAATTGAGAACCATGCAACGTGCATATGAAAGAATAATGCCGGGCCTCACATGAAGAGACCACAAAACAGCACAGTACATCCAAGAAAAGACAAGAGTTAGAGACATCATAGAATCCATAAAAAATCTCAAATGGCGGTGGGCTGGCCAAGTTGCAAGAATGGCAGACAATCGATGGACATCACGACTCACAACATGGATTCCCCGAGACCACATGCGCAACCAAGGCCGGCAAAATGTTAGATGGAGAGACGATCTAGACAAGTTCAGGAAGTACTGGCTCCGTGACGCCCATGATAGAGAAGTGTGGCAAATCCTAGGGAAGGTCTATGTCCAACGACAGACGCTAAAAGACTGATGATGATGATGATGATGATGATGACTTACACGTGGTCTGATCATGAATGGTGCATTTCTAAGTTGTCCTTCATCTCTCTGGAGTTGCAAGATCTATCTTTCTAATTTTGTTTTTCCAGTTGGGTTCCTCCCACTATCATTTGGAGATTTTCATTGAGCTCTGAAGAGCTCTGTTACCATTTTTACACCAGCGTAGATTAGGTTGGTGTCAGCACCTCTCTCTGGTGAATGCTTTTGGTCAAGGATTTTCTTTTCCTTTGGGTTTCTTTCAATTTCGTCATTCACTATGTTGGTTGTGTTGAGAGGTCCTTTTTCAGATAAACCACTTTTTCTTCTTTTTTTTTTATCATTGCAGATCTCATGCAGTTCAGTCTCTGATAGCAATTTGTTTTTTGGGGTTTATTTCACCTGATTAGCCAGGCGCTAGCTTGATACCTGCACGGCAGATTTCCCCCTCCATATTTTGAGCATGAGTTCCCTACACCACTACTCAGATGGTTTGCTTTTGAAGTAGCAATACATTACTGAACAGTCCTCTCTTGTCCACTTCCTTTTCTTGTTCTGGCTAACTGCTGCTAGGTGACGGCTGTGTCCATCGTGGCTGTCATTAGTAGAATATGAACTGGACTTTTGGCCAACAGAAATTTGGTAACAACTGTATCTATCTTGAAGGCCATTAAGGTTTGGGCCAACAGTCACAGTACGACGACCGGGTCCCTCCTGGAGGCTAACAAGAGAGCACCTGCCAGTAATGGAACAAATTTTGTGTTTGTGCTCCATTTTTTGTGGTAAATTGATTTTGTTGTACTGTCATTTTTTTGGTGCTTTGAGGTGATACCTACACTAGATGTATTGGTTAAAACTAATGTCATTCAGGAGTGACCTCAGAGCTCTACCGGCACTCAGGGTATATTCTCACCTGGAGAAAGCATATGGGTGTGCACAACATCTAACAGTATGATAGAGTGTTTATCCTTCATCACCCGCTTAAAAAATATAGCACTAGGCTTTGTCTCTAGGCTACTTGAGTAAAACTAGTATGTTCATACCTCCCAAATATATCTGTCAGGTCTTGACTTAGTGAGAGTCCCTTTTCTACTTGAGGTTGGGACCGGATTCCAATTATTCTTTCCATTCTGCAAGTTTGTAAGCACGCTGGAATTTGAAAGAGGCTGGCTAATTTGTACAAGTGGGGTACCAAATTCAGCTGAATATTCGCATGATTAAGCGCTTTCTATCGGACATTAGTTTTGCATAAAAGAACCTAATATTCTCAGGAAGGGAGTACAAATTTCACACCAGTTGCAAATTGGTTACTGCTGGAGGCTGAGTGACAGCAAGTCTCCTTGAGCCTTCTGCCCTCCCCTCCACAC
>OY735200.1:51957621-51990121 GCA_963457665.1 Thysanoteuthis rhombus | reverse complement strand
CGGAAGTGTAGTTCTACGGGGAGAGGACTGGGATGGTTTCGTGATTTGATTCTGTGAATTGTTGAATTGCCACTCGGACTTGTCTATGTATAGTAAATTTCATCTATTGCATTATAAAAAGTGTATAATATTTTTGCTACAACAGTTAATGCTCTGGTTTCCGTAGAAGGTCTCGTTAGCGGTAAAGCTAGTGAGGGTGTTAGTGTACTTAAGGTGGTTGTAGCACATACCATTTCTTTTTTTTTTTACACAGTTGGTAGAATTTAGTAATTCTAATGATGTTGTTAAGCAAGATTGTATTGCTTATTATAAAGTTGCTGCTAATCATATCCTTGATGTTTTGGGTCTGATGTAGGCTATGACAGACAGTTCTACGACTATTTGCCCAGAGTATCGTTAGCTCAGTCAGTAAAAACATAGCTGCATATTGGCTGTTTCTTGATGGACTTGGTTAGATCCCCGCACAACGCTCATTTCTGTCTGTTCATCTGTCAAGTTACATTGCGTTCCCCGTGTCTCACCGGACATTTTACATCTCAAATCACTCCACCACGAAATAATGAGTTGTATGTTCTAATATTTTTCTTCCTTTAAGGGCATTGTCTTCTGTCTCTCTATCCATTTCACTCTTTCTTTCAGTTTAATAAATGCTCGAAATAGAAAAATATAGAATGAAGAAAAAATCTCCCCCCAAATGATATTTAGTCAATCTCTCCCAGGGACACAATAATCAGGTAGCTAGTGAATCGAACTCAGTAGCAATACCCTGATTCGAAGAGGAAAGAGGCCAAATTAGAAGAAGAAGAAGAAGAAGAAGAAGAAGAAGAAGAAGAAGAAGAAGAAGAAGAAGAAGAAGAAGAAGAAGAAGAAGAAGAAGAAGAAGGAACAGATAAAGGAAGCCAAAGAAATCAGGGAGAAAAGGGCAGATGAAGAGGAGGAAAAAATAGAAAGGAATAATAAACCCCTAATGAACAAATAGATATCAAATGCATTGAAAGAAAGAGAAATATAAGCACAAAGCAGCGAGATAGAAAACAGACAAAAATGATTACAGGCGTTAAATGTATGTGAGAAACTCACACCTGTTGACAAAATAAATTATGACACATCATACCTAAATCCGTAAGCAACGAAAACATGTTTGTTAAAAATAAAAAGTAATTAGAATTTTTTATACTTGTATCTTAGAAGATGACAGATACATACATGAATTCTCTCTCTTCAACGTTCATTAAAACAATTTAATTCTAGTGTTTATATCCAACCACACTAATACTTGATTTTTATGTCTGTATACAAATAAGAACAATATTTACGACGAATAAAGCCACCCGAAATTGGCTGCATTTCCATACAGGTTTAACGGTTTAGTGGGAAAGTTATATTGAATAATCCTTCCGAGGTCGTAGGCCGATGCTATGACGACTAAGCTAATACTAAAAGATCGTCCCTAAAACGAACGTAAATACCGAATTTCGTTAAGCCCCGATTTCGCTCTAACCAATAACGAAGCGGTACAAAGGTGAGATACGAAAATGTGTAATTATGTGCTTACGTGAAAGAAAAGCCGCTAAGGGCGGTCTTTTCAGTTGTGTTAACCCCGGCAAGAACCTTTTTCCCGGGCCACGTCCATTATCTAAGGTCCCCAGCCCTGAGCGTTCAGCAAAGCTTCTCTCTGTGTGGGCTCTTTTATTTTGTTCATACGGATAACTTATTCGCTGCATATCTATTACTTTTCTAGTTTCCTGTGTCGAAATCAGCCGATGGCAGAGATTGTAAGTACAGATATATTAGTTAACGCTTCCTATATGCCGTACGAACCAATATGCAAGCGCATCAGAGCAAATGGCCAGAAACAAGTATCAAATTATATTCACACTGTCGTGCACACATCAAGTAATATATATATATACATATATATATATATATATATATATATATATATATATATATATATATATATATATGTATATATATATATATATGTGCACGTGTGTGTGTGTGTGTGTGTGTGTGTGTGCGTGTGTGTATGTGTTCGGTGGATCAATATAGAATATGAGATTATCTGCCCGAGATAAGTGTAGAACCATATAGATTCAACCACAGGTTATATATATATATATATATATATATATATATATATATATATATATATATATATATATATATATATATATATATATATATACTGTATTCTAATTGTAATGATATGAAGTTGTGTATTTAGTAGAAGGGTTCAATATTTCCAATAAGATAGAGCTATTATTATAAACACTTATGGAATCACAACTACAAATTTGTATTTAAATCATATAAAATATATTTATTCAAGCAAGATATTACTTTAATTGATACGTGGTGTTGCTGATTTTTTTATTCGTTTTAAGTTATCCTTTTACGTATAAATGTCGTCATATTTCGACAAAAAATACTTCGTACTTTCATTTAGCAACAAATTCGTTATATATACTTTGTTAGAAGTATTTAAGAAAAATGCAAATTTATAAAAGTTCCAACGAATATAGACTCCAGTGAACATGGAATCCAATGAACAGAAAATCCAATGCAAGAAGACCCAACGCTAAGACGTCCAATGCAATAAGGTCCAAAAATGCAAATATGTCAAATTCAATGTGGTCCAATGCTGAAAGGTCCAATACAAAATGGCCAATTTATAAATACAGTCAACACATACACACGCGTATACGCACGCACACACAGATACGCATATGTACAGCTGCCTCCCACTATTGCTTTTTAGGGAGACGGTTTTTCCTCAAATATCTCAACTGACTAGTTCTCTGTTGTCGCCGAATTTCTTCTTTAAAATCTTGTAAAAAGCACTGTCCAAGTTTTATATGGCTTTTTTGTACATGACGTTTTTGCAATTTTAACATTTCTGTATTCTGACTGTTGGCAATGGAAATTACATTTGGACATTTCTTATATTGTACCGTTTTGATTGAATATTTTGACTCAGAAGCATATAAATACTTACATACTAACATTAATATATATATACATATATATATATATATATATATATATATATATATATATATATATATGCATATATACATATGTTGATAGATAGATAGGTAGATAGATAGATAGATGCACACACTCAGCCACAGACAAACGAGTTTATAATGATAAAAGCATCATTACGTTGAAGCAGCTACCCTATCGGTGGCAGGTTCAATTAATGCAACAGCCTTTTCTTCGGTTGTTTATTCTATTTATGCTGTCCAGAGTGAGTGATACATAAAGAGAGTAATCATTTCAAATAAGTTTCTACATAATAAAACGCAATTCATAATCAGTCTGTCGGATCATATATTTCCATTCCTTGATACATAACTGTCTCGTTGAAAGAAGCGAATAGACAGAGAATAAACGAGAGGAGGATTCGAGTTGAAAGCAATTATTTGGGTCTTTGCATTACCGGCGGGTGTTTAGCACAATGATGGGAGCATCGCTTCGCTGAAGTGGCTAATATATATATATATATATATATATATATATATATATATATATATATATATACATATATATATATATAAATATCGAGAGAGAGAGAGAGGGGGGGGAGGGGAAAAGAAAGAGAGATAGATATAGATGAATAGAATACATATAGTAGAATGAATATGAATTTTCAGCTATATTTCATAAGCTTTTGGGTTATATAAACTACATTAGCATATATGTACGCACAATATGTTTAATTCACTCATTTTGAGTTCCTATGTCTTTCGTACATTGAATGATTCTTTCTTCACCTGTATTGATTTGTCTACATAAAACTTTCAATAGTTAAATATCAACAAAATACACACACAAATACATTGAGGGAGGAAAGATAAACGAAAAACTACAAAAATAGTAGTATGTATACGTAATACATACATACATACATACATACATACATATAGATACATACATACATACATATATATATATATATATATATATATATATATATATATATATATATATATATGTATGTATAAAAATGAACAGGTCTTGTTAGTCATTCAATATACACTGTGATGCGACCAATGTGCTTTGGAAAAAGGAATGATCGATGAATGTTATGTCTCTTTACTTTTATTGGGCAGTGATCACTAAAAAAAGTCTGAATTTCAAAATTGAACCCACCTGACAAACACTTATGAGAGGATGGGAGGGGGGGGGTCACAAAACAAAAAAAACCCAATTTTTTTTTAGATATGGTTGGAGTGAATGATAGAATATTCAGTTTCCTAAATCCATTGGTGTGGCCTATAAGAGTGACACTTACATGTATAGGCAGCCAGCCAAACCTACTTAAATACTAAAGAACCTATGTTAACAGTCTTGGTTACCGTCAGTTTCCAGTTTTTGATACATATACATATTCTGTCGACTGGGTTGAGAAATTAAAAATGAATGAATAACGGAAAACAAAAAAAAAGCCACATTTTCTTTGTATTCAGCTTCATCGTTTCATCCCTCGACCGGCCCCATCACAAACTTTCAAGGATTTGGGGGAATGCCTTTGTATGTAAATATTTTGGCTATGTGTTCATATATGAAGTCCCCGCACACACACGAACACACATACACGCACAAACACACACACACACACACACACACACACATATATATATATATATATATATATATATATATAATGTTTCGAACTTTGAACAATTTTTTCAACCTTTTAATTTAGTGAAAAACCAAATCATGCACAAACTAAAAAGAAAATTGAAATCATCAAATCGACATAATTAAACCGTCCCATATATATATATATATATATATATATATATATATATATATATATATATATATATATATATATATATATATATATATATATACACATACATATATATATAGAGAGAGAGGGATGAGATGGTTTATTTAAGTCGATTTGGTATCTATCTATTTTTCTATTTATCTATCTATATCTATATCTATATATATCTATACACACACACACACACACACACACACACATATGTATATATGTATATATATATATATATATATATATAGAGAGAGAGAGAGAGAGAGAGATGAGATGGTTTATTTAAGTCGATTTGGTATCCCTCTATCTTTCTCTCTATCTATCCATCTATATCTATATCTATATATATCTACACACTTACACACACACACACACACACACACACACACACATATATATATATATATATATATATATATATATATAGATAGATAGATAGATAGATAGATAGATAGAATGAGAGAGATAAAGATAAAGAGAGAGATGAGACGGTTTATTTATGTCGATTTGATAATTTCAATTTCTTTCAAGTTTGTGCATGAGTTGTTTTTTCGCTAAATTACTAGAATGAAAGAAATGTTCTAAGTTTGTTACATTATTTTGTCAGCACTTACAATAGTCATGGAACATTTTATAGCAGTAGTGCTGGTGTTGGGTTATATCATGAATGGGGACTTGCCGCTGATTTGAAAAATAGAATTGAGTATTCCACAGTAAGATTATCATGTAGATATGGAATTTTTTATTTGTTTTTTCCGAGTTCTATTCTATCATCAGCGGTTGTAAGTGTACACCCCAAGTGGAGAAAAATATATGAATCTCTCCATGTTGCGTAAGTTTCACAATAAATATGTGTCTATTTGTGTGTTTGCACGTACAGTACTTTGCAAAAATTAGTATATTCCTACAAATTTTTAATAAAAGGTTGATTTTCTTCTGAAGCAATGATACTATTTTACCGCAAAAATTGGTAGCATTGGGTATTATTTATAACCAAACTCTACGGCATTGAAATTTTGTTACCAAAAGTATAGTATGGTCAAAAATACACCGCTACAAAAAAGTTTTTTTTCCAATCTATATAGGAGTTGTATGTTCAAACCAAACTTGTTTTTTGGTTGGGGATAAAATTGATATGAATACAAATAGAGTATGCAATATTTAAATAGATCTTATAAAGAGATAGTTTTCATTGTACAGACTTTTATTTCAGAAATGGTGCCAGCTACAAAAGAGCATTTGAAAGACGTATTATCAATTTGCACAAGCAGATCAACAGCTACTAAAATGGCTACGGGTGATAAAAAAAAATATACTGTAGCCAAAATTGTGCAAAATTTCAAGAAAAGTGGATAAGTTTGAGATGTACAATCGATCATGCAAGCTGATCCCAAGGGCTATTCATTATATCAGGAGATTGGTTGGTGAAGACCAAAGAAAATCAACCATGGATTTTGCTAATGAAGTAAAAATAAGTAATCGCTGTGAATGTTCTGACTAAAACAATCAAACCTACCCAGAACAAAATATGCTTACATGGCCGCCGATCGCGTAGGAAACTGCTACCAATATCCAGACACAAACAGGCTCTTTCGTACAGGAGAATATTACGATAAAGATTCAAAGTTTTCGAACAGCGTACTATGATCATAAGAAACTAACTATTCACATTTACAGTACAGGAAATAGCGGAATCAACAACCCTTTGCAATCCGTCACGTGGGGAGTAAAAAATTAAATGGATAAATGGAAATCGAAGAAACCAGCTCAGTTCCAGGGAGAAAGAAAGTCTTATGGGAAATTAGATATGCATCAAAGGGTTAGGCTTTAACACAGTTATCATCAGTCTTTCATAGTCCGTTGTTGGACAGAGGCCTTCCCCAGGATTCGCCTGATCTATGTATCATAGGCGCCACGGAGCCAATACTCTCTGAACTTGTTTAGTTTGTTTTGCCGGTCTGCCGGTCTTGGTTTTACATGGGATCTCTTAGGATCTATGTTGTGAGTCATGATGTCCAGTTGTTATCTGCCATTCTTGTAACATTACCAGCCCATTGCCATTCGAGTTTTTTTCATGGATTATACGATGTCTTGGAATCCTGTTTTTTCCCCTAATATATTGGGCTGTCTTGTGATATCTCCATATGATATTGAGCATGATTCTTTCATGTGATGTTGCATGGTTCTCCGATTGAAGGTCAGTCCCTTGCTTAGGTGCCATGTTTTAGCTCCATAAGTGACTATCAGTAGGATATCCATTTTAGGATTAATGGTTTTTTTTTTTGTTTTTGAAGGTTGTGCTTGTTCATCTTCTCTTGAGGATTTCATGGAGATTCGTTGTCTAACGTAGATGCAGTGGTCTACTTTTCACAGTTCTGTGTTTTCGATTTTGATCGTCGTAGTGGTTGGAAAACAACACACACACACATACATGCACACACACACATACACACACACACACACACACACACACACACACACACATATATATATATATATATATATACATACACACACACACACACACATATATATATATATATATATATATATATATATATATATATATATATATAAGTTTATATATAAAATGTCTGTGAGTGTGCAAGTGGGTAAGTGTTTATGATCCTTGTTGCTCATGGCTTTTATAATACTATTCCTACCAGGACCTTTCCCAGGAGTTAAAAGAAGATGTGCAATACGCAGGATAGTGTCGTTCCCATAATCAAACCCCTACCAAATAACTATAATCAAAGTAGGACGATTTAGAAATTAGAGGGAGAGTTTGAATCTGTATACACCATGGTGTTCTGTGAGGACACGGAGAAAGCTGCTCGAGATTAGGGGAGACTTGCTGTCACCCTATCTTCAGCGATGATTACCACATATGTTGTGTGAACATGCTAAGAGGAGAAGATGGAGATGTGACGAAGAATTGGGGCTGTACAGACCACAGCACTACTGTTATTATTATTGTTATTGTTGTTGCAGATGATTCTTTCTCTTTTGACGATAGGGTTCCCGACTCTTTATCAATTGAAACATCACATTTCACATGTCATAACTGTTTACCTTTCGTGAATTCCAATTCAGTTAAGCACGATGAATTGCAATATTCGACTGTCTCCTGCATACTCACCAAGTGATGCTGAAGTTGCAAATTTTTTTTTCATCTTTAACATTTTTCGTTATTTTGCTCTCCATATATTTAAAAAAGAAAAAAAAAGAAATTATTCTTCCTTTTTTGAAATTCTTTTCCCTGTTTACTGCTAGAGTGAGCCTCTTCGCCCCCCCCCTATCACATTTTCGCTTTCTTTACAATCGGTTCAAAATATGTTTCTCATTTCTTCTCATTATATCTTCTTCATCTTCTTCTTCTTCTTCATCATAGATTTATAGCATCTACAGCGCCTCTTTTCATTTCTTCTGTCTTATTCTTTTGCTTCCTTTAAAAAAATGTTGCTCGTCTGTTCCCTGTAAGCTTTTACATCTACCTCTGTACGTTTTTTCTTACTTTGCAAAAATATACTCGCTCGTATCTCTATTTCTTTTCTCTATTTTTGATTTATCTTCTATGCCTTGATAACCTGAACTTTTCTTTTTCAAGTTGTAATTTCACTCACTCCTATTTCATTTCCCTGTCCCTTCTTATTCCCCTTTCTTTTTCTATCTTTAATTCATTTTATTCGTAAAACGGACTCGTCGAAGTCTTTCTTCTTTGTTTTGTCTTCTTGCTCTCTAACTTCTGTTTTCATTCTTTTCCTCCGTCTCCCTATTCTATGTTTTGTCTTTGCGTCTAATTTTATTCCAATCACACTAAAGGTCATTTTTTCCTGTTATTTTCATTTTCTGCTTCGCACATTTTTTTCTCTTCTTTATAAGAGAATTTCCATGTCGTAGATTCTCTTTCTCGCTGTCTCTCTTTTTCCGCTTTCGTTTAATCCTCCTTGCTCTCCTTTTTTAAAAAATTTTATTCTCTGTTAATCTTTTTCCCCTTTATGTCTCCGTTTTTTTCTCTTCTCTTTGTTACATTTTTGTTCCTTTTTCTTTTTTCTTTACTACTTTTTGATAATTTCTTCTCTCTCTCTCCTTCCATTCGTATCTAATTCCTTATTCATTCTAACCTTGCTTATATAGAACGACTCTTATCTTTGCTTTTAGTCTTTTCTCCTAGCATCACTTTGTTTATCCCTTTCGTTTTCTTTCTTCCGCCCATCTTTCTGTATCTTTCTCCTCGTCCTGCTCTCTCAACAACCCAGTCTTTTTCTTTCACCCAATCTTCCTATCACCCTGTTCTTCATCTCATCCTTATTCTTTTCCTCGTTTTCACTTCTTTTTTACTTATTTTTTATCTTCTCTCTCTCTCTCTCTCTCTCTAAACCCATTCAGTTTTCTTCTCTTTTTCTTTTTCTTTTATGTCTTTCCGTACTTTGCCCTTTTTCTACATTTCTCTATAGCCTCCTTAAACAACGTTTTTTTTAATCTCTCCTTTCTCTTTTCATATTATTTCTCTTTCATTTTCTCTTTTGTCGGATTTCCGTTTTTCCTTCTCTGCCTAATTTTATCCGTAGTTTTATATATCCCGTCTCCTATTTCCACCTTTTTCTCCTTCTTTTCTTACTTTCATTCTTAATATTTCAATTTTTTTTCTTTATCATTTCCGTCTTCCCTTCTTCTTCTTCTTCTTCTTCTTCTTCTTCTTCTTCTTCTTCTTCTTCTTCTTCTTCTTCTTCTTCAGAATAGAAATATCTTACGCGTTCGCTATACACCGTCTTGCCACTTACTAACGCATCGTTTGCTCGTCAGATTCGACACAAAAAATTCGCCCACGGCCAATTGAGTTTCACGTAATGCACCGTCGGCCATGTCAATAAAAAGATGAGCCAACAACTTCTTTGTTATCATTATTTTCGTCATTATTGAATTTCGAGGACACTTGTCGAATTCTTCAACATTCAATCGGATAACCAAAAAAAAGTTTTAATGTGAGAAAGAAGGCGTTAACTTGTCGAAGTTTTTTTTTCTCTTCAATCGAAAAGGGTGACAGGAGAACATGCAGAGAGACACATGTAATAAAAGAAGCACAAACTGAAAAGAAAATAATGCGAGAATCTGTGATCATCAATAAAAAAAAAAGAATACTAGAAATGAAATGCAGTGTAACAAAAATAACCTGCAAGGAATACGTTCTTTTATTATTTGAAAACCATGATAAATAAAATCTGATAAGGTAGAAACGAAAGGTTATATCATATAAATGAAGCAAATAATAAGCCCACTCAAGTATTCGAGGTGCCAGATATCAGCGAAATGACGGTGACAGATTAAAACGATATGACAGGGCTTTCGTTAACGCTCTAGCTACAACAAAATGCAATAATAATAGTGATAATAATGACGATGATGATGATGATGATGATGATGATGATGATGATGATGATGATGATGATGATGATGAAGTAAAATGAGAGGAATAATAATAATAGGTATGAATAATAGTAATGATGGAGAAGGATGTTGGAAATAATCAAGGTAATGATAATGAATATGATTATCACTATATTTTATCATCTATGGAAATGCATTAAGAATCGAAATGATAGCGACAACATCAATAATAATAATAATTTCCGGTGATTGTGGTGGTGTTGCATATAGTGTTAATATTGATAATTTTATTATTATACTTCTTTCCTTTTTCATATTTCTACAATCCAATAATAATAATAATAATAATAATAATAATAATAATAATAATGATAATAATAATAATTGATAAACTGATTTTTCAACAATAACAACAGCAACAACAACAATAACAACAACAACAACCAAAACAGCAACAACAACGGCAGCAATAACAGTAGCAGCTGCAGCAATAACAATAGAGGGCTATTCAACATAGAAGACTGTAGCCAAATGGTCAAAAAGGGGTTTTGAAAACTGTGTGCAAACGTGCAGTGAAGGTAATGTGAAATGCGCCCGGGGGGCAATACAAGAAGCAACAAGAAAGGTAGCAACCGTGAGAGTAGCAAAGAAGGCAACAATGGAGGGAAGATAGGAACAGGAAAAGCTACACAGGGGGTTCAAAAGAAAGATTGAAAAAAAATCACAGACGAGTGTTCAACGACATGGCTACGTAAAGGAAACCTGAAGAGAGAAATAGATTCTTTCATCATGATTGACCAAAATAAATGTACCAGGACAAACAAAACAGCGAATACAGTCTATGTGGTGAAAGGGATGAGACTGCAAACCCCTTACTAGTTAATGCTGTTAACTTGTCCAAAAGGAGTACATTATCAGGCATGGCAGGGTAGCATTTGTTATAAGGAACTATGCAAACTACTTGGAGGGACACTACTAACTTTCACTCATTCAAGGGTAAGATAGTTTTATATTTGTGACCGATAGCAATGGACAGTGCTCCAGCCAGGATCAAATTCCCTGAAATTGAGTTCCTTATACTTGAAACACTGGTACGAAATAATCTTTCTACCAGATGATTTCTCCATTTTGGTCTTGTGCTTCACTAAGTTTGAATTCATCATCATCATCATCATCATCATCATCATCATCATCATCATCATCTGTCATTATTAAACCACTGCTTGACGAAGACCTTCTCGATTTTTTCCCATGATGACCAGCAAAACTTTATTATCTCATCCCTTTGTTCTTTTGGCAGGCGTTTTATTCTCCTATGAGAACCACTCAGCTGACCTTTTAATTCATTTGTAGTTCCAGCTAATCTTTTGTTTTTGTTATTGATTACTTGTATGATACCCTTCGCCCTGATCATCTCTTGGATCTATGTTGGTTTTTTTCAATCGCCAAGAGTCATTCCCAGCATTGATCTTTCTATTGATCTCAGTGTGATTTTGAGTTTTAGTTTTTAACATGTCTATCTATACCAAATGCTTTCCAGCCAGTCCTTATGCAGCTTTTTATATTTTTTTAACACTGGACCCAAGTAAATGTATTCCTTAATTTGTAAGTCTCCATCCTTTATCCTTATGGTCTTTTGGGGACTTCATCATCGAACATCATTTTTGTATTTGGTCTGTCCATCTTTAAACCTATTAATGACTTTCCCTGTTTAGATCACTTACCATGTTTTGTAAATCATCCCCCATTTCTGATGTTAGTTCAATTTCATCACAAAATATTAAATGATCAAAATGTCCTCCACTTATATTAACTCCCATGTTTACCGGTCTGTTTTCCTGAAAGTGCTTTCGGGGCTCGCTGTAAATATTTCAGGTTAAATTTCACTTGAAGCTCAACTTAGTATCTACATATCTATACAATCAGAGAAAAGCAGAAAACACAAGTAATAGTCTCTTTACTAATATCACTACTAGAGCAGTAAGAATCGAACTGGATACATTGGCGAACTTGAACCGACAGCTTAATCGGGGTGATAAAATTTGAAGCACACTATATTTGAAATAAGAACGAATATAGGTTTCTGAACTAATGCAGGAGAAATAATGGACTGGCTGAAATCGAGAGAGAAAGATACAATAAAACAGTAACATGCATAGTTATTTATTAAGCTTAGATTGACATAAAGTATGGAGTATCAGGTGTGAATGCATTCATCACTCGATTATTAGAATCTGCGAGAACAGATTGTTAACCATGGCTCAATAGCCATAGTTGTTTCATTTACTAAGCTTTGCACAGTGTAGCTACTACTATTGGTCACTTTGTGAAGATCTTACTCATTACTCAGTCATGATGAAATAGGAGATGAGCTTGTTAAATTTTACCACTCGGCAGGGTGTCGTAAACAGTTTTTCACCAAGTAAAGATGAGTCTGGCACAGAGCCACAACAATCGGAATACCCGTGAGGATCGAACTCACGGCAAAAGCGAATTTGATAAGATACGGAGCGTGTCTAAATGTTAGAAATGTTAGATGTATTGAAAGATAGTACAAACGATGGATCAATAGATGCAAATGAAAAGAAAGGGAAGAAATCAAGAGTAGATAGAAAAGAGAGAGAGAGAGAGAGAGAGAGAGAGAGAGAGAGAGAAAAAAGAAAAAGATAGAAAAATAGAAAGTAAAGAGGTAGGGAGAAAGGAAAGGGAAGGAAATGAAGAAAATTGAAGCAGTAAAGGAAGAGAGAAAAGAAAAACGAAAGAATATGAGTAAGTAAGGAAGAGAGAGGGAGAACAAATAACAAGAAGGGAATTCTAATGAAAGAGAAACCACGGACAGGGTGGGGCAGGGGTGTTCGCACTGAAAATGAAACAGTGGACGTGAGGGACCGCAGGAAGAGAAACTATAAATTATATTAATTATATCTAAAAAAAAAAAAATTCAATCTATAATCCTATGCTTATGAATGCTGATGACGCAATTTCATATATATCATGAAAATTGATTGAAATAAAGCATGGATGATTGTTTTTTTTTTTTCAGAATAAAACATATTACAAAAAGACCACACGATTCCAAGAACGTACCACTAAGAGATATTTGTTTCTATCACAAGAATCGATTAAAAAAGAACAAATGGCGTCTGTTAAAAAGGGGACTTACAAAATGACTTGTGGAGGTATTGGGCACAACTAGAATGAATTAATGGATGAATGAATAGGAGAAAGGGATAGAAAAGGCAGAAAAAACGAGAAAGGAAAGAAGTAAGGCGGTAAGAAAAAAAGGAAGTAAAATATAGAAAAGGCGAAAAGAATTAGCGGAAGAGAGACAGAAAGATAGAGAAAGAGAAGTGAAGGCAAAATGTTTTTTTGTCAAAATCAGATGATTTGCTACCTTAACGATTGAAGAATGAAGAGGAACGATTTAATTAGCTATACAAGATAACAAGAAAGCAAAATGCGAATTATGAAAAGATATGGAAAAAAACAAAAAAAACAAAACGAAGAAAAACGAACATTTCCTTTTCTCAATTCATTTCTTTCTAATACAAATCTGGTGTTCGCTATGATTTACGACGACATCAAAATAATTATTATTCAAAAATGATGTTTATATAAACATTTCTTTCCTGTCTAGGACTTTAACTCTTCCCTCTTATTTCCGTTTGCAATTTCGATGCATCTGATAACAAACAACGATAACCATTTCAAACATTGAATCCATTGTGATGCGTCATTTTATATCACTTTCATTTAAATTTAATGAATGCCTAATATCTGCTCTGAAGAAATTTAACAAAACGAATTGATAAGCAACTTACAATCGCTCAGAGAGTCATGGAAAAAGCAATGGTAAAGATAACTTCGAGAGATAGAAAAGGATTAACATGGATCCTTGGATGAACAGGGAGGGACATATATTATATAAATAGATAAACAAAAAAATGGAGATTGGCTGGGCTCTTAGCAGTAAAAAAATAAGAAAACAACCAAAGATTAACCGATTGCTGCCTATTGGACAATTAACGCAGTAGGGAAAGGCCAGACACAAGATGGATGGAGGAGACAGGAAGGCTTGTTGGTAAGACATGACAGGGTTTAGCGCAATCGTGGTCGTCATTAAAGGAGATTGGAAAGCCTTTACTCAGCCATGGATGGTAATGATGATGTTTTCAAGCATATGATATTTCCCTATTTATCGTCTTGTCGTCTGATATAAAACCCTACAATCTCTTTATTCTCCCTCTCTCCCTCAAGTGCATACTGATGCATACTCGAAGGCACACGTAAAAACCAAGAATTCATACACATGTATTATGTTCACTGGGGTTATCTTTGACTTCATTAGGGCAAATTAAACCAGAAAGAGTTTTTTCAAAGGATTGCCAATCGTTTTTTCATATTGGCACGAAGAGTCCGCACTGGCTATAAAATATGCATACACATACGTGCAAGCACACACACACACACACGCACATATATATATATATATATATATATATATAGAACCCATCAGCACGAACTGTCTGTTGGTCTAGCTGGCAAGCTAGCTGGCCATATATCAGGCGCACAGGCTACACCTACAATAGAGCTAGAGGGCTGTACATTTGAATATTTACTTCTCATTATGCCTAGAAAAATCTGTTATTTTATTTTTCAACCTGCCCCCCAAATAGGTTTTTAGTTGGGCATTCAATTCACAATGTAAGTTTATACTAAACAGATCTTTTAGTTTGTATAAATGTAATGCGGCCCCCAAAATAATAAGACAATGCTAGATATTAAAAGCATAGCTTACGGGGAGGTGGTGTTTGATCAAAACTGTTGGGAAGTCATGATAATGTAACGGTTACGTTTTTTAAATCTACGAAACTATCTCATGGCAAACAACGGATAATCCCAACAATAAAATTCGCATCTGGTAATATAATATCTAATCATGTGTGAAACATGAAACCTTTTGAAAAGCTAACATAAATTGCATCAACAAATATTCGGAAATAACTGACTGAAATAACATAAACTTTTAAATTATCATCCATAGTGTGTAATTTGGCCGGCACAGCGTAAATAGAAAAACCAAAAAAAGAGTGATATTATTTAAAATAAAGTTTTGGAAGTAATGAAATGCATTTATAATTATTTCTGACGGATTATGTACTCATTTCTTAGTGATATAATTGCCAGCGTTGAGAAACAAGTAAAGCAGATATAGACCGTGGAAAAAACGAAATGAGAATTTCAGGCTGGGGCTTCGCGTTACCGGTAGCTGTTTAGTTTAATGGGTAACAGCAACACTACTTTAAAGCGGCTACCTTAGCAGCCATAGAATCGATACTCTTTAAATTGATTATTCTATTTACGCTGCCTAGGCCAATTTACCCTGTGATGACAAAAGAACAAAGTTAGTAAAACAATGCAGTTATAATTATTTCTGTCGGATGATATATCCATTTCTTAGTATCATATATGAATATCAAATGTAAGTCTCCAGCTTAATGATGAAAAATTATTTTACATACATATCCATTCTTCAAATTGTGAATACACTTTATTAAGTTTAATATTTTAATCATTTAGATCGTGGTGAAAATTTCAGATAAAAATTCAGCAAATAAATACGTTCTAGGCTCTTGACCAAACATCGTGAATATATATATATATATATATATATATATATATATATATATATATATATATATATATATATATATATATATATATATATATATCTAGACTCCAGAACTATTGAGAAATATATGTATGTATATGTACATATATGTGAGTGAATTCTACGTACAAGGTCCTACCTTAAAATTTGCGGCCAGACTTTATATATATATATATATATATATATATATATATATATATATATATATATATGTGTGTGTGTGTGCCATTTCTGTGCACACACACACACACACACACACACACACACATATATATATATATATATATATATATATATATATATATATATATATATATATATATATATTGGATGTGTGCGTGTGTGTAAAACCACACACTCAAACATACATCAACATTCATCCACAAGAGTACTTAGACACAGCTGCCCTTCCGAAGAAACAAACATGCATTTAATTTTATGTTTACACCAAATATAATGACCGCAAGAACAATATTTTATTGTAATGGCGTCACTTCGGTTTTATTTTATTAAAATCTGATTGATTTATTCTCTCCTCTCCCCTCCGTTGGAAACTCTTCACTTAGCTTCAAGACTCTCCCCTCCTCTTGACCGACGCAGTTTTCATAGTGTCTTCAGAAACAAGATAGCGTCTAGCTTGGAGTGGGAAGAAAGACAGAAATTATTACTTTTGAACTTTTAAATAATTTTCTTTTATCATGTTTCTTTTTATTTTTGTGGTTTTATTTGTGGTTTCTTGGCTTCGCTATTTTTTCTTTAATTTCAGTCACACATTGGATGAAAACAATTCATTTTTTTGATGGGGCTGGCCGGAGGATAAATCAATTCCTATTTTCTTTTTTTTTTTTTTTTTTATTTGATTCTCTCTATTCAATCTTTCTTCGCCCGTTTTATTTTCTGATTCATTTCTCTTTCTCCTTTTAAAGTAGATTTTCAACAATTTCACTTAAATTTTACGTACGTTTCAGTGCTGTGAGAAAATGGTTGGGTTCTTATCTTTTTTCTCCCTTTTCACTTTTATTGTTCCTTTCTATACCAGTTATCAGAAAACGTCAACCGCTACTGCCACCAAAACTGTCAACATAGGTTTCTTCAGATTTTAGACTGGCCTCTCTGACTCTCAGTCTATGTACAAGCCACAAAATTGGAGATAAATGGATGAAAATATAAAAATTTACTCCTCATTTTGTCAAAAAAACACATTCTTTTTTGACAATACCCCCAAATTTACAGAAAACGCACCCCTATTCAGGATTGAGCAATCTTTAGGTGAGGTAACTTGTTCATTGTAAGCTTACGCAATGCTCTTCCAATATGTAATGGAGCACTCTGGTGGATTGGGAATATATATGCATAAATGAATATATCGCTTAAATTCAACCTTACTGACTGTCCACATCCGTGGAGTAGAAGGAGGATACTAGCCTCTGGGTCTGAAGGCAACGTTTCGATCCTGCCACGTGGTACAGGATGGTACAATAGATAGTCTATAGCCACACTGAAGAGTTGTAATACAACAAAATACACAATGATACAACGAGATGGCACTATATATATATATACCTCAAGATTTTAATAATGTTCATCTCTTCCGATAAGATATCCAGGAACTGTTTGGACAGAAGTCTGACTCAGTGGAAAAAAAAAAAACAACAGGAAAAAAAATGAATTGAGTAAATTTTTTTCCCGGTAATTTTCAAGTTTTATTCGATTAATTACTGTTTGGGCTTTTGATCTGGGAAAAATAGGTTCCACTCAATATTGGAAAAACAAAAGTGATAATTTATCATTCTTATCGATTATTTCCATCAATTCTGAATTTTTTAAATGAATATTTTTATTCTTTCTTTATTGTGCTTTTACTGAAACATATGTGTAAATAATACAACAAGAATGAATAATTAAATCTAGCAAAATGATGAAAAATTTTTTAACTTGACCGGTATTTCAAATCTTGGTATGTGCTAATTGATGCAGATGACACAACGCACGTTTCTTTAGCACATCACAGCTGTGGTGCATTTTGATGTTGTAAATTCCACCGCATGTCCGCTCGGTCTTCTGTAGTCAGTAGACTATAACCAGTGTGTCAACACTCGACCATAAAGATTACATTGAACACATTGTGCTACATTGTAAACGTGCTGATTGATAGGATTAAAAGTGTTTGTTCTTTCAATGATTTTTTTAATGCAAAATATTAGAAATTTGAAGCGCAGTTTAGTTGACTGATGATGAACCAGTGCATTTTTACAAAATTTTTACAATTTTTTGACAAAACCTTCTTCCTGATAGATTTTTTACTTCGAAATTTTCAATTTCTAATATTGTTTCCACTGTCATCGATAGAGGCGTCATTAATTTTGTTGAACATAGGAATTATTGAATCTATAACAGCTAAAGTCCACGTTATAATCAATAAAACTATGTTTTTCTTTTAATCTAGACACAATTTTAGTAAAATTCATTTTTACAATTATTTTTTCACAAAAAAAAAAAAAAAAAAGAATCGGAACGGAAATTAAAAAAACAAACATTGTATCACATTTTTTTAATCAGGTGTCGATTTTAAGCCGAAAATGTTTGTACAAAATTGTTCGTACCTATTATCATTATATTTGCAGAATCCAACTTGTTATTTCTGATTTTGAGATGATATATTATAATTCCAGGCGTTATTCAGACTATTAAACTCATTTTTGTGTACCTTCTGTTATGTATCCAGCAATATATCTACAATGAAGAAGGACTTGAGTGAAAAACGTTTTTTTTTGTTTTTTTTTATAGATATAATGAGCATTAATACAATAAAATAATGATCTACCTCCGTCCGTACGCCCTGTGCTCGTGATAAATAGCCAGCCAGCCAGTCAGCCATCTTAATCGTCGTATTTTTGTTTATCGATTTTAGTACTGAAGATAGGAAAAAGTTAGCCACATTTTGATATATTGTGACTTTTTTAATTTCAGGAGAGGTAAGTAGAACACAACAGTTAATGGTTTTAGCGATATGAAACATCGCTAATCACACTAAAAGCTGGTCTTCTTCCAAAACAGTTGAAGCAGCGTTTATAAAGAGATTGGGAGGCAGTTTTCTACTATGTGCTCCTTCCAGAGAACAAAATCAACGATCCAAACGAGTACCGCAAGTAAATGGCAAAAATTGACGAAAAGTCTCTTGAATTACTTCAGAGAAATTCTATTATTCTATTCAGATAACGTTCAATTGTGAGTTTCTCTCATGACTGGGCAAATATTAATACTACTTCTACGGGAAGTCTTTACTTATCCATCATTTTTAGGAGATATAGCATTTTCAGATTACCATTCATTCTGGTGCAGACGTAATACTCTCAACTGGCTGAAAATCCATCCAATGGCTAAGATTGCCATTTAGTTCCTGTAGAAGGCACAAATAAGACATTTTACCCCAATAAGAGATCAACACTGATTTCAGGGTACCTTAAATCGATATCTCAGGCTACAATGCCCTTTTTGGATACTTGAGAGTCTCACACAGACAAACGGTATCGGACTTATGGTATTAAATGGATAGCATACATAGAAAGATAATCTACATGGAAATAAGGTCCTTATTATCGGGGTAGGTGCGAAAACAGAACTCAAGCTATCATTATTCTTCTGTTGCAAAAGGTAGTGCATTTCAGAGGTACCTTAATTTGATATCTCTGGCTATCATGTGACGATTCAGCTACAAAAATTGTCACGTACAGATAAACAGAATCAGACTTTTATTATTATGTAGAACGATAGATGGAAATCAATTTATTATCACTTACGTTGATCGTGAACAGCGACCTGACACCATAATTATTTTTGAAATTTCTGAAACTAATGTACCAGGGGTTCTTACAGAACCTTCCATGAGTATATGTCATGTGTCTTCTGAGTTGCACTGTCTCATAGAGGCGGACATATGGTGAATTACAGTAGGGTGAAAATAAATAAATTCTCTGAAAGTCTGCAAGAAGCACCTCTAGCAGTTTTTCGCTGAATTAGATAATTTGTCCTGGTAGGATGGAATTATGGAGTTCCTGAATTGTGCCCCCCCCCCAAAAAAAAAACGAAACAAAAAAAAACAGAACATTGGGGCGTAATGGTGAATATATTATTTAATAAATTTAATGTCGAAAATGGAAAAAAAAGAGTGTCTTTTACTTTTAGCTGATAAACGGTAAGATCTCTGTTGATCAGAAAATATATATTCTTCAACTCAATCATATTCTTTGCCAATCTACTTGACCAAACGTTTCTCGATTAATCCAATAAATCAAACATTATACAAGGAAATTTCCAGATGAGTATTAAGCTTCCCCGGCTACAAATTTATTGATGCAACTCGTAGAAGTCACGATACAGACGCTACTAAACACAGTCCCACTATCAACGTTCGCACAAAGACAAGAAAAGAGAAAAAAAATGCAGACATTCCCACTGGTTATCTCTTCTTTTCCAAGATAGGCGGACTTACCCTAGCCTTTTCTTGCTTAAAAAAAATGAAAAAAATAAAAAACACAAAAAGAACAGAACAAAACAAAACAAAACAAGAAAACTTCTTTGCACCATAATTCTCTCGGCCAATGAGAATTCCATTGAGTGCTATCCGGAAGCCACGAAGTATTTCTGTGCCACCGGATCAGTGATTATCATCAGATTTACGTAGGGTTGGTGCTCTTATCAACTTCTAGAGGCGACCGTCTTAGATTTGCTCGTGTGCACGGGGCTCAACAGGATCCCTAGCTGGCTTATCAGGCAGATGGTGATACTGTAGGATGTGTGAGTTGGGGGATGGGGTAGAAAAGCGGGGGAGGGGGTAGGAAAAGAGGATATGATGGAAGGAGATGGACAGGAGGGGGGCGATAGTGTAAAGTGAGAGAGAAGTAGAAAAATAATATGAAATATAAGGAAATAGGAAAAGGAGGAAGAATATGAATATGAGAAAAGAGGAAGAAGAAGAAGAAGAAGAAGAAGAAGAAGAAGAAGAAGAAGAAGAAGAAGAAGAAGAAGAAGAAGAAGAAGAAGAAGAAGAAATAAATCATAACATAAAGAAAATTCGATATAAAAGAAGAAAATGAAGCCAAAGAAGAATTGCAATGAAAGGAGAACAATAACCCAGAGAGCGCCCTCTGTAACGCAATGGAGTCATTCAATATCAAATCATCCGTTCTTCCCAAGGTCATCCTCCGAGATTCCGTCGAAAAGAAATCCGAAATATTAGGTCCGTATCTCAAATAGTTTCGGAATTAAAAATCTTTGGAATTTTACCTCTTTTGATGTAGCATGAACAGCCTGGAAACTTTTGTGACTCGGGCTGACAATTCCTGGTAAAACTCCAAAACGTAATCAGATCAAGTAATAGTTTTCCTCCCAAAAGGCTATAAAATTGTCGAAAAATCCCAAACATAAAAAACAATGACCACTTTGAGGGCGTTTCACTCAAAATGTATGTTATGTAAGGCTCGCATAGTTTTTTTTTCTGTCATTGATAACATATTGATCTGATCACTCGTCGGGGTTGGACTGAAAGGCTCGTTCAGCGAAATGTATGAAACTAAGCAAAATTTCTAAGATATTTAATTTTAAAACTATCGTAAATACTGACCTGATCTTTCGAATTTATCCATAAGGTTGGTATAGGGACGTGATTTTTCTGGTGGAATTTGAGTGGGTACCCTATCGAAAGTCTCTAATATTGTGTGATTTTATATGACATGACTCAATGCTTGGCAAGCTCAATTCGCTTGCCAGTTCAAAGATGCACCGTGTTCGATTCCCACTGGATTCCTCGATCTAGATTTTCTACTAAGGCGCCTATCGTGAGGTTAAAGTTAGCTCATCAGTTTCGTAAACCAGTTTGCTGTGTAATGGTTCCAATCATCACTAAATACACCACAATGACTTTATGTAAGACTATGCCCAGATAAGTGAATAACTTAGGGAATGCTCGGTGCTTTAGATGTATACGGATTTCATATCAGTCTGAATAAACTGTGTTCGAGCCCAGGTTAAAGGATTTCAAGATCTTGTTTTTCTAACAGGTGGGCATGCACTTCCTGCTTAAAAGAGTTCTCAGGCATTTTCTCCGTGCTACTTATTTTTCCAAGTATTCTCATTATTTTTGTGTTATACAAAACTGAGCTTATAGTAATAGTATAAGTTGTTCCTTCCATTCGACAGGGCATATTGCACAATGGTTTTCGTCCCCATTTGAACGAGCCATTGGATCATTTTGCTTTCTTTGCTGCGCATTGGTTGGGATTTATTCGCATGATATTTTTTGTTATAAATTAAAGCAATTGGTTTCTATGGCAAAGGTTTTCACGGGATCGCAATAATGTCTCAAGACCTCCCCGTTTCTTGACGGTTTTTTTTGTAGAGTTGATTTCTGAACTCCCTACATTGGAGAGGAATGGATTTATGCCTCTTCCAAATAAAAACTATTTTGATCTAAGTTCGAATTCGATTTTCTGATTCTATTTTTCATTCCGGTAACCACTGCACAACTCAGGAGTGCCAAAGCGCAGTTAACTATCGGAACTAAGCTTAGTAAATATGAAAAAAACAAAAATGCATATTGTTAAAAGGGGACTAAAGAGCTTATCGTCAAGTAACGTCGGAAGAAACCAGTTCTTGATTAAACACCTAAGTTGAGCAATGTCGAACCCGATCAGTGCTTAGCTAGGTGACCGATCAGGAACCCTCCGTACGGGTATTGCTTTTGCTTTGCAGACGGCAATAGACACAAACGAATAATGCTTCGAATTGACGTCAGAAAGAAAAGTATAAAGGGGAGACGATACGACTGAGATAGAAATTAAGGATCAAAGATACTGGGAGAAGTAAACAGAAGTGACAAATGAAAAAAAGTAAGAAAAAACAAAAGGAAAATGAATCATAACCATGATTGCTTGAGGCTAAAAAGCTGCTTCATGTCTCGAATAGTTACCTATTTCCCACCGGTACCAGAATTTGGTTTTCAAGTCCAGGTCAAACACAAGGACTTTGAATGCTGATTTTATTGGCAAGCAGACACACACACTCCGCTTTAGATGATTGGTATGACGTAATCTTTCTCTCCATATTTTCCCCAAATTGGCCTCTTGTCTTACTTAGCAAACCTTATCAAATATTGGAGTGAATGATAATTTGAATCTATCAAGGTTGACTTAGGAGGCAACAGCTTCGATGCTACTGCCTGGACAGGGATCGTAATTAAGCTTGAGTGGTTTACTAACGTGTTGACACATCCATCCACTTTTCCATCTACCAATGAGTCATGCCAGGGGAACTTCCACCGTTTCACCATATCCATGTGAACATATATATATATATATATATATATATATACATATATATACAGATGGATGCTGCGGTACATGTGAATGGGCATGTGATCAAACATTGTCAATGTTGACTATGCAGGTATCAATATTCAACTTCCACTGCTTGGATTTGTATGTTGATAGAGCGTTGTTTGCTAAGTGGTTACTCACCCACTCTCTTCTCTGTCAACCATTGTGACATGCAAGTGACGAGATATAATTAGTTGGCCATAGAGCAGAGCACAAGGAGAAATGCATTTACTCCTCAAAAACCTAGATGTCAAGTGGCGAAAGACGTTTTTATGAACAGATAGGATCGGAACACAAACTTCCAGTAGCTCATCGAGATTGCTTACAAAGCGTGATAAACATCCGTCTAATGAGGATCAATTAAACCAAAACATATTTTTGATATCTGATTTTTTGAAAAATTGCTTACTGCATAAAAAAATATAAGCTGACAGTAGTTATCTGATAAAAAATAAATTATATTATATGTGTGTGTGTGTGTGTGTGTGTGTGCTATCAGAGAAAGATATGAATGTACTTGCATACACATTAGTTATTCATTCAATTCATGTAAACATATTTATATAAGATAATTTAACTGTTTTCATTTATACAGGTAAGTATATATTGGTTAAAATTCAATGTAGCCTCTCTGTTTTCTTCATCTATTTATGTATATGTGTGTGTACCTTTGTGCACACACACACACACACACACACATATATATATATATATATATAGATATTGTTTGAGTGATATAGACATGTTATCCATGCTTAACGATGAGGTACATAAGCTAGATATACGCAGTTTATGGAAAGTGTATATGCACATACACAACACAAACACACACCAATACATACATGATCATGTATGTGTGTGTGTGTGCATGTATCGTTAAGTATATCTGAATTCAAATATAGCCATCACTTTTTTGCTATTACTATTCTAAGGTCGGTATATTAGTAAGTATGGGGTCATGAGTAATATCATTGTGCCCATCGCACAGTATCAATCTAGCAAATGTGTCGCTCACCGAAAAGTTAAAAGAAACTAGCTTGTCAATATCCGAGTGGTGGGTGTGTTCACAACGGCCTTATTGATCGGTTGAAACTGCGACGAGCTTAGTGAGAGGCCGGATGCAGTTGACGAGTTCTTCTTGCAACGTTTTTCGACAGGAAATGACAGCCATCTTGTAAGCTGTACTGGACATTAGGCAGACAACAATGTCGGTGTAGATGATAATGGTGATGATTTCGGAGATAGTGATAATATCTTCCTCAAAAGCATGCTGAAGCTAGAAACGACATAGGGGGTGACGTTGCAGCTCTTTCTATCTCTCTATCTCTCTCTCTCTCTCTCTCTATATATATATATATATATATATATGTGTGTGTGTGTCTGTGTGTGTATGTATATATATACATATAAATTAAGAATAAAAAATTGTGAAAAATAAAATAGAAGAAAGGAAGAAACAAGAAGAAAAAACTGGGAAGTAAGGGATGAAGGAAGGAAGGAAGGAAGGAGAAGATAAAGGAAATAATAGTTCGTGGAGACAAAGATAAAGGGTAAACGAAAGAGAGTATAGAATAGAAAACAATTGAAGAAAATAATAAAATAAGCTATGGAAAAAATGAAGAAAAATCACAAAACTCGCGAAAGAAAGAATGAATGAATGAAAGAAAGAGAGATAGAAAGGAAGAAAGAAAGATAGAAAGGAAGAAAGAAAGAAAATAGAAATAGAAAAAGAAAGTGAAAGGTGTTGTGGAGGAAACAACGAAAGAAAGTAGGATAAAGTCACTGGGACAAAAAAAAATGGGAAATATTGAAAGAAATGGGGAAGAAGAATGAACGAGAAGCTGTTAAGATGAAGGTTGTGGTCATTCCGATAATAATTAGTTCCTTTGGAATTGGGCCAAAATACATGACGCGAGAATGAGGAATTTGAAGTTTCGAGGAAAGGGTTGTAATTCTCCCAGTTATGACAAAAGTGCTGAGTAAGGTGCTCAAGAATTGAAGACATTCTATTTCCAGCGAAAACCACCGGACATCTAATGGGAACGTGCGAATGCATAAATAACGATAACAATGCCACCTCTGCCGAGTAAGAGATGACATGGAAAAGAAAAACCACATAATCAGCGAATGTTGCAAACTAGCCCAGAATGAGTACAAAAATACGTATGACCTAGCAGCGACAATCATACACTGGGACCTATGCCAACAAAATCTAGACGAATAGTATCAGTACCAACTAAAGAATAAGCATGAAAATAAAAAATGATAAAATACTCCAGAATTTTGACATCTGACCGACCAACCCATCAAAGCAAGAAGGTCGGACCTGATAGACGTGATAAAGAAAGCACGATCTGCCAGATCGTGGACCTTGCAGTTCCAGCATACCATAGAGGTTATGGAGATTGAGTAATTGGAAAAAAATAACAGCACATCACCAAAAAGCTGAGAAAGGCGTAAAATATAAGGTTAGGATCGAGTCCATAATGATAGGCGGACTTGGATCCGAACAATAGCACTAGAATTGAATTTAGATGAGTTACAAATACGAGAGTCGAGACTATACATAGCATTGCTGAGGTTTGTGAGGATACTTAGAAGGGTGCTGGAGATTTCAGAAGACTTGCAGTCTCTCAGTCGTCAGCGAAGACCACCAGATATCTAGTATGAATATGGATATGCACGACTACTACTACTACTACTCATAATAACGATAAAAGATTGAGTTAGGCACTCAATAGAAACCGTCACATAAACAACGTCTTCTAGCAGCATGCCAAGTTGGAGTGATCAACAAGTAAGTAACTTTTCTTGTCTTTCATTGGGCTGTGATCACTAAAAAAATCTGATTAAAAAAACGAACAATCATGAATGCTGCTGGTCACAATCTAAGGGATCGATTCGGTGGAAACTTACATTGCAAATTGAACTCTCCACCAAAAACCTCTTCAGGGAGGGAATTTCCAAGAAACAAAAATTGATTTTTCTTTAGACACGATAAATGATGAAAATTTCAGCCTTCTAACTCCATTCGTATGATCGATACATACATAGCCCGCCAGCCAGCCTGTCAGTCAGTCAGGCCAACTTGAAAACTTGGAAATTACTGGGGACTGCACGAATGATGAGGAGAGTACTGGGAATATATGACCTACGCCCCCCCCCCATCTGGGAGCAATGGCCGAACAGACATTGGAAAAGTGTGATGGATACGGTAAGGATCACATCACTGCCGTGACAGGCGAGGATAACAGGCTGGAGACCCGAGGAGACTTACTGTCACTCAACCTCTATCGATAACCCCTAGGCAACTAGTGTGAAACAATAATCCGGAACACAGTTGTGGACTGTGAAAGGTTGAAGAAGAAGGCTGGAGATTTGAGGAGACTTGCTGTCACTGAATCTCCAGTGGTGACCACTAGACAATTGATGTGGAAATAATAATAATAATAATAATAATAATAATGATGATGATGATGATAATAATTACTTAATGTGAAAAAGATCAAAGTGGAGATTTAGTATGCAGCCGTTGCGGTGAATTATATAGACAGACTAAAATGACAGGCTGTTTCGCTAGAATTGAAAATGATATGGAACATGAGCTTGGAGCTGGTGCCCATAATCGATAACAAACTCAGAACAGCCTTTTCCAAGAAGATTGGAAAAGCTGGAGGGATAAAGAAAATTTTACCAAAACCGAAACAGAGTAAGAAGACACAGTATACAACCGGTTGCCACAGAGGCAGAGCATTGGAATGATATATGGGGCCACCTGCGAAAGGCATCACAAAGCTTCAGAAAGGCTAGATGATATCAAAATAGAACTCTAAGACATAGATGAAGGAGAATAAATTGTATTGGATGAAACCATATTTACGAATACCTTGAAAAATAGCTAACTGGAAAACACCTGACCTGGGATCCATGAATATTCATTTCACCGCATCACATAACACAATGTACTAATTCCAATGTTGCCTAGATGAAATCGTGGTCCAAGGCTGAATGACCAAAAGTAGAAACACCCTCACCCAAAAGGACACTGAGGACGGGAACCAAATAAGCAAGTATAGACCAATCACGTGCCTACGACTAATGTGGAAAATCTTGACTGGGAAGATAGCAATACTATGATAGGTGTGGGCAGAGACTCGAGACTTCAGAATGAAATTAATCCACAGCACTGTTGTGGACTGTGAGAGGCTGAAAAGGACGGCTTGAGACTTGAAGAGACTTGCAGTCACTCAGTCTCCATCGGTAACCACCAGGCAACTGGTGCAAAACTACTACTACTACTACTACTACTACTACTACTTATAATAATAATGATAATAATGATAATAATGTGAAACACGATCATGGAAGTTGTACACACAATCGTTGGGCCGCTTGAAACCTTCTTTCAGAGCCTAAATTGCAGCTGAATCGAGACCATCCAGACGACAGCATTATTGAAAATATCTTGACTACTGAGGAGAGTGTTTGAGTATTGAGGCCACTTCGGTAGGAGGTACATGTTACTACCGGTGGGAATGCGCAATGGCAATCTTAATCGTCTTGCAAAGAGGAAAGATGAGAAAAAAATCTACACTGTGAAGGTGAAAGCATTACTAAAAAAATCCAGAATACCGGAGAGAGTGCTGCTGGAGTATCGATGAGGAGTCACTCAATCGCTTGTGAAAATCACTAATTAGTACTGATGTGAACAAGCAATGAGTGAAATAGTGAGTGGAAAGACCACTACCAAATAACAGCAATAGTAACTCTCTCTCTTTATATACATATATATATACATACATACATATATATATATATATATATATATATATATATATATATATATATATAGAGAGAGAGAGAGAGAGAGAGAGAGATAGATAGATAGATGGATAGATAGATAGATATATGCAGTGTCTATCATATTTGTAGCATCACTAGCAGCAATCAGCCTCTCTCCCTTCCGACCTTCTCTTCACTAATGATGATGGTAAAAAGAATGACGATAGGAATAGCAAGAGATAACCATTACCAACAACACCAACACTAACACCAGTGATGATGATGATGATGATGATAGATTAAGAAAAAACAACAAAAACAACAACAATAATGATAACAAGAACAAAAGCAACAAAGCAATAATAATAATGATAATGATATTGATCTTAATAATAATAATAATAATAATAATAATAATAATAATAATAATAATAATAATAACAATTACAATCGTACGAGTGGCAGTTGTCATAGTTGTAGTAGTAGCTGTGACAAATATGATTAAAGCTCCAAATTTCATATATTTAAAGGAGAGTAATAGAGGCAAAAGATAGGGGACTAAAGGGACGAATATCATGCAGGGGGGAGGGGGCGTTGTGTGAGGGGGTAATACGGGCTGCAGAGGATGTGACAGAGTAGGGTGAGGTGTAAATCAATTCAGCTCCATTAAATCTTCTGTGCTTGGATTGTTTCCGAGAAAAAAGGAAAATGTGTTGTCGCCCAACTTTTACTTTAGCGAATAGGAAGACAGGTGGTGGTGGGGACGAAACCAAGGGAAAGGGAACAACGAAAAGAGTGGGTGCAGGGGGGGGGACGAGTCACGTGGTTTCAGAGTCCAATTATATCCATTCTTTGTGTTGGACCTTCAATCGCTAACTTCCTTCCCCCCTCCCTTCCCTCCCGACGCTTGCATACTTCGCTTTGTCATATTTTTGCGTCCACTTATTTTTTTTTCTGTTGTTGTTGTTATTGTTATTTTTTTATTTTTTATCCCACGTCCATTCTTTTGAAACCACGTGCGCAGTGAGAATGCGCGGGAATCTGGTAGTAAAAGACCGAATGAAGATTATAACTGAGCAAAAGAAATTTACAAAAGAGAAAGTTTAGAGAAATGACCTTTTGGAGACGGAGAATTCATAACAGGAGATTCGAGCGATGAAGAAGATGAAGAAAGAGAAACGAAGAAGCGGGAAATGGAGGCAAACATGGAAGAAGAAGAAGAAGAAGAAGAAGAAGAAGAAGAAGAAGAAGAAGAAGAAGAAGAAGAAGTGTATAAGTACATAGAAGAAGAAAGATAGTACAAGAAGAAAAAAAGTTCAGTAGTAGAACGAGACGAATCAGGTAAAAAGGGAAAATGGAGAAAGAAAAGAAACAAGGAGAGAAAATCAAGAGGTGAGGAAATGAACAAGAGGAAAAAAAGATTAGGATGAGATAAAGTTGAGAAAAAAAAAGATAACTATGGAAAGATTATTATGATGGTCAAATGATACAACAGAAGTAAATAGAGGAAGAATATTTGATTGTTAGAATAGTTAGAAGGAATTCAGGAAACTTGTTGTCACTTGATTACGAATTGTATGAAAGCCAAAAGTGCATAAAATAATGATAAAAATAAAGGTCAGGGTAGTGCCAATAATAGTAAATACACTTAGAACAGTACTAAATATATTGAAGGCAAGAGTGGAGGATTTGGAGATAAGTGGAAGAAATGTGACTATGCAGACCATAGCGATACTAGGATCTTCGAGAATATTCAGGAGAGTTCTTGAGATAGGATACTAACAACTTACTGTCGACAGCATTGCTCTAACAGCTAGAATGAATATGGTATAAGTGTATGTCATCTTGAAGTGCTAGAAAAGTGTGTGTATGTGGGCATTACAAACCACATCACTGCTGTAATATGTAAGGACACTAGGATACACCAGGAGACTTACTGTCACTCTGTTTCCAGTGATGACCACCTGACATTGGATCAAAAGTGCAAACCACAGCACTACTGTGCAATGCAGGAATGCTGAGAGACTTCGAGACTTCTTGTCACTCAGTCTTTATCGATGACCGCCAGATATCAGGTGTAAACACTCAGATGCATAGATAATAATATTCTAAAAGACGCAAAGAAAATAAGAAAAAAATGGTCCGATTGGATTACAAAAAAGCATACTGGAATGTCACAAGATGTTCAAGATTAAAGAGATTAGTAGTCAATTCTATGATAAACCGGAAAGTAAGGTGAGCTCTCAGTCTCTACTACTCTCTGTACTAACCATGATACCACTCAACAGAATCCTGAAAAACAGCAAAAGATACCAATTCTCCAATACAAAGTCAACTGCCTTGTATATGGATGGCATAAAACCTTTAAGCAAAGAACAAGTAAGGACAAGAAATTATTTTTTCTTGGGTGGGTGGGGGGGAGTGTACTCAGAATCACCTTACACATAATCCAGGTGACACTCTAGGTATTGGGTTAGAGTAACCTTAGGTCTAAGATATTTATTGATCCTGGATTGAAAAAGGAAGCGGGAAAGCAATCTCGGAGAAGTTTGTTCCACAAAACAGCCGTTCGGGGGACAGGTACATAGAACGGTCAGAAAATTTTGATGGGATTCACTGCAAATAGAAAATCGTTAAAAATCCTGTATATTGTTGAACCAGGTGATGGTGGACCTCGAAACACATTCCATATCGAGAGAGAAGGGCCAGGCTTGCTATCGAGCTAAGGTAACATCTGCTGAGTGGAGCTAGTTCAGATGTGCGAGCCGTATTCCACTTTATGTTGTATCTGACTCTTGTAGTGATACAAGATGAAAGGGGACGGTCAGATATTTTCTTGGGCAGTAAAATGAACCTATTGTTTTTGTAGCGTCCAAGGCAACAAGTGAGGCATAGGAGTCCTACTTAAAGTCTGGTGTGAACTTAAGGCCAAGAAGTTTGTCAAAACATGGTGCCTCATTTACTGTGGTTCCATCAATCTGGATTCGGGGAAATTGATGGAATCTTATGATGATAATCGAAATACATGTTTTAGTTCTGTTGAAAGTATGCTACTTTTTCTCTCAATTAACCGTTACAGATAGATTAGATGCCATGTTCCAGTGGTTGAAATACCTTGACGAACAGTTATGGAGCATTGTATCATCGGCAAATATGATGATAAACAATTTACGATACTGACATGCGGGTAGTTTAATTAAGGTAATTTAAAAATATCAAGGGGTACCATGAGCCCCCAAGAACAAACAAAATTTTTTCAACAAGTTGAAGAATACGGTGATGATATTGGGGTGGGATTCGGAATAAAAAACTGAGCACAAATGGTGAAAAGTGAGGGGCACTTTTAGCGGCAGAAAGAATCGACTTATCGGACGACAAGAAGTTGGAACATCAACCACATAGAGCCAAGAGTTTTCGAATATCTCTCAGGAGACAAACAGGAAGAAATAAAAGAGGAACTTAACGAAGGAATACACAAGGAGAATAAAAAATATCAGAGGCTGAGCTAAATAGCCAAAATTTCATAACATATGGGTATTATCGGTAGTAAGATACACAGGTCCATTTCCTGGAAAAAGATTCGGCTCCAGTCAATGGATAAGCGAACTAGGAGATATATGACGATGCATAAGGCTCTACATTCCAGAGATGATACAGATAGACTGTATGTGAAGAGGGCTTATCAGTATTGAAAACTGTGTCCAAATGGCCAGAACGGGATTAGGAAATTATGTGCAAGCTAGCAGTGATGATATTGTACAATGCACTCGAAGCAGTCGCAAACAAGGGAGTAGCAAAGAGGACAACAAGAAAAGAAAAATGGGGACAAAGAAAACACTGGAAATTCAAAAGTCGGATAGAAAATATCGCAGTCGAGAAATCAGGGATATGTGTATGCAAAAAAAAAAAGCCCTGAGGAGAGAAACAGAATCGCTCATCATGACAGTCTAAAGGACAATAAATTTCAAGGCGAAGACCAACAAAACCCAAACAAACAGCAATATAGGGATGAAGGAATGTGATTGTAAATCACATAACCAGTGAGCACAGAAAACTATTTAAAAAAAGCACGACAGGGTATCAACAGGAAACTATTCAAACGACTGGGATTCAAATATGTAGAATATTGTATCAGCACATACCAGCGATAGTCATAGAAAGCAAAAGCCACAAATCACTCTGCAAAATAGTAGATTTGACAGTGGAAGATATCAGGACTTGCTAAAGAAGCTGAAAAATGAATGGAACATGAAAGTCAGTGTAGGATCAATAATATCATTGTAGTGTAGTATCAATAATAGTATGAACATCGGAATCCGAGCAAAAGACATTGAAAACGAGATTGAAGAGCTGGAGATGAGAGCAAGAAAATTGTGATTATGCAGACTACAGCACTACTGCGGTCTGCACGAATACTGAGGGGAGTATTGAGGGTAGAGGCAATGACCTAACTGCTAGAATTGAAACGGCATGTGTAAGCAAAAATGAGAA
>OY735200.1:51937621-51952621 GCA_963457665.1 Thysanoteuthis rhombus | reverse complement strand
TGCATTCATTTTTTTCTGAGCATACACGCTATTTGCTTTTCAATATATCAGTATTTATATCAAATGCTTTCCAGCCAATAGTTACAATCCGTTTAATTTCATTTTCAGGGTCTTATTCAGCGTTATAACTAGATCTGGGAAAATATATACCTAACTCTACTTGAGGAAATTTATTCTCTCCTTGGCTTCAAAGTCTATGCCTGAGGTTTATTTCGTGACTTTATCATTGAACATTACTTTTGTCTTTGTTTTGTTCATCTTTAACCCAATTTTCCTCTATTTAGAACAACTAACACGTTTTTTTTTTTATCCTTAGTAGTACCTGATATTAATGTTATATCATCAAAGTATATTAGATTGTTCAAACATTATCCACCAAAGAGTTTTAGTGATATCATAACCCCTTGTCTTATTACTTTTTCCAATCTTGCAAATATTTTTATGAAGACTAATTATTGCAGTGATGGTTTTGTATATATTTTTACTTCCTATTATACAATTCTCATTTGTACCTTATTTTTGTCTTCATTTGAACCGTGCCGTGGGTTCTATCAAGTCAAAGGCATCTACTTAACCTACCAAAGCCAAACAGAGTGGTTAGTTTTATTCTGATGCCGTTAAGATTAGCTGTTTTAGTTCGTTGATCTCTATCCCCCCTCTCTCTCTCCCTCTCTCTCTCTCTCTTTATATACATATATATATATATATACATATATATATATATATATATATATATATATATATATATATATATATATATATATATATAGATATAGATATAGATATATATATATATATATATATATATATATATATATATAGAGAGAGAGAGAGAGAGTAATTGCAGAAGATTTGAAAGGAAAAAAACTCTACTTGGGTTTAATGGTAAATCCATTCTTCAAAAGTCTTTTGAATATTGTCGAATATATATATATGTATATATATGTGTATGTATATATATATATATATATATATATATATATATATATATATATATATATATATACATATATATGTATACAAATATGTAAGAGAAATATATATATCACAATTCGTATGTATTAATCCGAAAAATCTTCATCCCAGCAGTGGAATGAATTTATCGATTAGATACATAATTTTGTTTATGACAATGGTATATTCTAGTGGGTAGATCATTGTCAAAGACAAAACGAGGGTATACAATTGTCATAGACAAAATTATGTTTCTAATCGATATATGTATATATATATATATATATATATATATATATATATATATATATATATATATATGCACACGTAAATCAGAAAGCTTTTTTCTTTAGAAATAATTCATCTGTGGAGTGAATTCGATCCTCATCATGTTCCCTCTCTTGTCGATTTGTGATAAACATTGTATGAGGGAGACCTCACCGTGGAGTATTATTCATTAAGCTTGCCTGGTGGACCATTTTTTTGTCTCCATTGTGTGCCTCATAAATACTCCCTTGTCTCAGACTAAGCTAAGATCAGTAAGTAAGTACGTATATGTATGTACGCATGCATTTTTGCACGTATGTATGTGCATGTATGTGCGTGTATTTTCATACAATTCATCATGATCAAATGCATGCATGTATAAGCATGTGTATACATACAGTTTTGTCTATAATTGTATGTATATATACATATACATATACATATATATATATATATATATATATATATATATATATATATATATATATATATATATATATATATATATATATATATATATATATATATATATATATACAGTATACAGAAAGTATTATACCCCAATTGGTTTATCTATGCAGAAATGTAAGTATGCAGCTCGAATTTTATACGTAATTACAGAAAAAAATTCTCCTGTTTTAGAACAATATGTTGCCAGCAATCTCGGGATGAAAAGTCCCTAATGTCAAAGACACTTAGGCATCGTCAGCAGACTTTGTAAAAATTCGCCAAAAATTGCTGCTTCACGGCTGCACCATTTCCTCTATGCGTGAAAAAAAAAAATGGAGCTAAGAACAAAAAAAAAAAAGCAAAAATAAATTCGGATGAAACAGGGGAAAATCATTTTTTTCTCTTGGCAAAAGACAAAGAAGGGAAAGGAGTCTAAAAACAAGATAAAGATTAAAGGAAGAGAAAAGAAATAATCGAAAACTAGAAAATATCAAAGAAAATAAGAGATTGTGCGAAATATTTAAAAAGGTACAAGCAAAAAAATCATATAAAACTTGAATCAAGGTGATGAAATGAAGACGAAATAAAGAAGCAAAAGATACATTACGCATGCGCATAACTACTGTAACCAATATGGTCGCACAAAATATGGACGTGTTGAAGACGCTGTCATACACACACCTTCCAACTAGCTGGTTAAAATTAGCCTGCGTACAAAAACACATGTAAAATTAAGAGCATTAATACTACATGAATATATTTGCCCCGCCACAAATAGAATGTTCATCTCAGACAGTTGTTTATATAAGTGTAAAGGTATTTCAATTGAAATACAAATCAATAGAGCAATTAAAATTTGGCCAAATAAATACAAACATGGCTTCCATCTCATACGCCACAAATCAGCAGACACTTGGATAACTGCGTGATCTAAAAAAATCACTCACAGATAGTGAAGCTATTTCCATTATTTTGCAATTTTTAGATCAACTATTGCCAACCAATTTTGTTGTAGTGATTATCATTATTATTGTTGTTGTTGTTGTTATTATTATTATTATTATTATTATTATTATTATTATTATTATTATTATTCACTCTTTCTTTCCAAAGAAACTGTGTAATATTCTTGATAAAATGAGGAATAATTGTCATAGATGTGGTAAACAATGGACAATAGATTAAAATTGAATAAATAGGAGGATAAATGAAAATCAAATCATTAATATCTATCAATCTGAATACAAACGTAGAGATACCACAATAAATATTCGCAAAAAAGGACCAGAAGTGAGAGTCCAGTTTAGTATTATACTTACATTGTGAATCGAACATCTGGATATTTACTAGTTAAACCTGTGAAAATTCCACTGACATTGACAACTAAGATTGACAATTATTTCATGTCTCTACTCTTATTTTACCCTATGTCGGAATCTTTTCACTCTTCTTCTTATCATTTCCAATCTTTGTCTATGATTTTATCTGTTATATAAATAAGCATTAATTCAAATCTAAAATTGTACTACACCCAACAATAAACTACCTAAATTTCTTTTTTTATCCATAACCTTTTTAAGCATTTATTAAAAAGAAGGATAAAAAAATTACCCTTCAGTTCTAGCCCTTAAAAAAAGAAAGAAGATTCCCGTTCTTTCCTAATTCCTACAAGAGTAAAAGAAACCCTTCTCCCATTTCATTTAAGAGAAAAGTTTCCCCTCAATTTCAACCTGAGAAAATGAAAAAATGGTTTTCCTGAGATTTTGACTCAGAAGAGTGGATAGAAGATTTACGACCGATAAAAGTGGAAAAAAGTCCTCTTTTAGTTCGACACCCAAAAGTGAATGAAAAGTCCTCCCTCAACATTGGTACAATGAAATGGTCAAAAATCTTTACCTTCCACTTAGACCCCATAAAAGTGGATAAAATGATATTCCCTTTTATTTTGACCATCAAAAGTAAAAATATCCTTTTTTTTGTTTTGACCCTTAAAAGGAAAAGATCCCCCTTCATTTTACTCCTTTGAAGGTGGAAAAGAACCCTCTCTCCTTTATTTCAAAATTTTAGATTTGTAATAATGAAAAAGTTATATTCTAGATGAAATGATTGCGTCTCGTTGAAGAAAAAATACAAAAATAAACGTTGCAGTTGGGTCAAGACGATCAATATTGTTCATTATTATGATTGAATGCCCGTTCAAAAGGCACTTGTTTGGAAGAGACCGGACTGTTGAACGAAACTATGGCTTCGAAGTATTTCTCTTACTTCTCTTCAGTATTAACAATTTAGATATTCTATATATATATATATATATATATATATATATATATATATATATATATATATATATATATATATATATATATATATATATATATATAGATAGATAGATATAGATATAGATATAGATATATATAGAGAGAGAGATAAAGAGAGAGATAAAAAGTGAGAAAATACATTTTGATGAAGAAATATTTCTCGTGCTTTCTTTTCCGATGAAAAAACAAATCGTGAAATAATCCGTGGAATAAGTGGAAATTAAGGGAAACGATTCCTCAAATTGAGCTCGATAAGATAAGAAATGCAATAGAAGTTGTTTATGGTGTTGTAAAAAGAGCAAAAATCCAAACGTAATTTTTAGAGAATGTTATCACATCATTTCATTATAATTTTATTTAATGTATTCTACAGAACAATTCGGCAAAATATTATTCTAGTCTTCCCTTTATTTCCCTCACTCGTTCCCTCTTTTTTCCTCTCAATTCTTATCCGAAATCACATAGAAATGATTAGAAGTGCTGGTCGCGTCATAAACACGTTACTTAAACAGGCACCATAATGTAGTTATTTGAGGACGAATTTTTATTGTAAATTGAGCACTCGCCCCATAAGAAAAACCGCTAATCCAAACGTCTTCATACTTGACTCTGCAAGTAAAAATGTGTTGACTAATATACCTGGCAATTATCAACTTCGGAGAATTCTAAACCTTTTAAAACATAAACAATAATACATCTGAGAACTGCTACCTGGTAATCAATATTTGACTCCAGAAGAATACAATTGGTTTCATTATTATATGACCTGATATTCTGAGAATGATGTGAATAAACATCGAATATGTTACCAATATCTTTTGTTGGTTCCCTTCATATATCATTTATAGATTTGTTTGACTAAGCTAACTTTGTAACAAGACCACATTCCTGAGGCACCCAATGACAAACCGGTTTGTAATCAGTAGACATGAAGGATTACTATGAAATTCACTGCGTAGTCAAGCCAATAAGCCCGAAGCCTAGAAATGAAAAGCCATTTATTTTCCAAAACAATTTTTAATGCACTTTGCCTGATACTTCTCCACTTATCACGTATATCGAATGTATTTTGTAAAGCATAGCGTATTATAGACAGGTAAATATGGGAATGTATCTTGTGAAAAATCTTTTTCGTCGGCCTTTGGAATATAGTCGTAATAGATAAGAAACGTCACAGGAGAGAGAGAGAGAGAGAGAGAGAGAGAGAGAGAGAGAGAGAGAGAGAGAGAGAGAGAGAGAGAGGGGGGGGAATTGCAAGAAGCAGCATACATATACCTGGCGGAGGTGTATCAATCAGGCCGAGGCAGATATTAACGCTGCCTGGATACACATATATTCATGCAATATTATATGCATGATTAAAAATGAGGGACGAAGATTATTTTGCTAGTTTTGTATTGTTTTTCCTTTTTTCCACTCAAGAGAACGTAGGCTTGGATCCATTGAGTGTAATGGTTCTCCAAAAAATTTCATTATACCTAGCACTTTCGACTAGACAATTAGCCATTTTCAAGATTGTGGAAAAATCCAACAATTTTATCAACCACGTTACTTTGGTTTGGCCATTGGTGTATTGATGTGACGTGGTGTGTTGTAGGCAGATGTGTTCATTATTCGTCTTTTTCAACGAGACATGCATCGATGAAGGTTTACTTACCACGTATACATATGCATACTATATATATATATATATATATATATATATATATATATATAGAGAGAGAGAGAGAGAGAGAAATCGAGAAAGAGAGAGAGAGAGGGATCAATACATATTTATTTCAGTATTTCTCATTTCTGTTGATGTTCTGATTGTCTTCGATCTAAAGTAACAGTATACTAAATTGCATGCATTTTACAAGATCCGTCATTTCCTGATATTTTTGAAAGACGATAGAAAAAACGCCATTACGTAAATGCTTCTATGTGAAGATGTGCCACGCATGTGCGAACATTTATCAAAATAAGAAAAAGCGAAGGAAAAATGTATGATATGCATGCATATGTATACCATAAAGTCTACGTTTAGTCGTGCTATGAATCATTTGTACACACACACACACATATGTATATATATGTATATTGTTGTCGTTATTTTATTGGCATTTTAAGATGTCGGCGCCTATCATATATATAGCTTGATGGATGTATGGATTTATCAATATCTATATACTTATATGTATGTTTTGTTAGATTAGTATTGTTCGATAGAAATGTTCTTATTTAATGCACATAAGTACTGGTGTTTGGGAGAATGCAACGTGCAAGGGCGCTATGTCTTTAAAATGATTGAGTTTTTATGCAAGCGAACATTTTTATTTTTGTAAAAGTCAACAGATTTTTTAAAAAGAGTATGCCAATTTATTATGAATTTCGTTTTATTACACCGAGTCACGAAAATTAGACACGAAGTTTTAGCAAGTTTTCGAAGTCTTTTTCCTGTTTTTACTGGAATATCCCTTTGAGAATTCACGCCGGAAACGCAGAACTGGATCAGGCGAAACTTTGTTGGCACATATGACACGACCCCACAAATTTTATTGTCGACAGAAAAGCGAGGAGTTCCCCAACATGAATAAGTGGTATAACAAAAAGAATGACCGAAATGAACAAAGGGACGAGAACAATTTACCCCCATGTATCGAAATTCCGAATAGATTAATGAGTACGACAGAGGGTCGAAACGTTGTGGCAATGACACTTGTCAGAATAAATCAGGGAAAAAAAATGAAAATTCCTGATTCCTGATTCAGAACGAAATTATGTTAAAACAAGATGAGATATATAGAGTAAAATCGTTGCACATACTTGTGCATGTATCTCAATTTCTGAGAGTTTTGCTATAAGGTATTTTCTTTCAAATTTGTTCTTGTCTTTTTTTTGTTGGTTGTGTAATCGTCACATACATTTTAAAAACTATTCACTTGCTTAGCATCTAATATTTCTGGATCTTGATCCATTAAATTCTCCCAATGGCTGACAACTCTTTGTGGAGAGAATCCCCATCTTGAATTTTTTTTCCAGCCGTGTTTTCTATACCTTTTTTTCATTCATTTTAAAGATTTTTCCTTCTGGTTGGGATGTTGTCGATGCCTTCTATTAACGATATGTTTGTATCATCTTCTCATTCTTTCTTCTAGTGTGGTTAGTTTGGATTCTTTGAAAATATCATTTGGGAGAGGTGCATTTTCGTTCTGGGACACGTTTTGATGCACTTTTTTTGGATGTTTTTTAATTCTTTTATATATTTTTTGCAATGGGTGGAGGAACCATTCTTGCGCTGCATATCTTAATTGGGGTATTACGTATGTTTTGTAAAGTATTTCAAATGTTTCATGTCAAGGAAATCAAATCTGCCTTATAATTATTCCAGTGATTGATTTTTGCTGCTTTTCTCGTAATTTTGATGTATGATTATGGATTCGGAGTTTCGATGTTACAATTATGCCGAGGTCTTTTTCTTCTTCCGCGGTTTCTAGTTTTCTTAATCATCCATGTAGTCATCTTGTTATTGCATATTACTCTGCATTTATCTGTATTGTAGTGTAGTTGCTAAGTTTCAGACTACTCTACCAATTATTTTAGGTCTACTATTGTAGTGTTGTATTAGTATTGTACTACCATATGAATCTTTGTGTCATCTGCATATGTACTACGTTTGGATTGCATTTAAATCCTTAACATACGATATAAAGTGTATTATTCCATAACTAAACCTTGTTTATTTTTTCCATTTTCACTTCGTACCGTTTAGCGTTACACACTGTTTCCTTCCTTCTAAAAAGATTTCTAGACATTTTGGAATATTCCCTTTGATGTTGTAGGATTTTAGTTTGTGTTACAGTCCCCTTCGAGATACTGAGTCCAATACATTGATAAAGTCAAGATATATCATATCAATAAGCATTCTTTGTCGTCAAGGTTTGTCTATCCTTCCTATGTTATCAATGGGTTAGTTTGACATGATTTACCAAGCAAAAATGAATATCAACGTTGAGAGCAAGTTATTCATATTTTTTGAAGAAAATGCTGATTCATTTTAGTAAGTGTAACAAGAAAATATCGATATATAGTTAACGAAATCTTTACATACATAGAATATTTTACAAAATCTGGAGAGGAAAGATAAAAAATTAAAAAAAAACTGATATGCTAGGATCAGTAGAGGAATCACTATTTTTCTAACTTTAATAACTTGATAATTGTTTACCTGGAAGTTATGAATGACTTGAAAAAAGAAAAAGAAAACAGGACGTGTGATGAAATGTTTACATTCACATCCATAATGGGCTAATATGATTCTGGAGATCCTAAACAAACGTGAACAGGGATATTTTAACATGAAATAGACGAAGAAATTTTGATGCTGTGGCAAGATTGACAGTCTTATTTTACAAAGTTCAGTCACATGTGGGATCATGTCACTGGAATTTTCTATTTTGTGCCTCCTAATAATTATTATTTTGACAATTTTTTCTTAAGATATTCTTGTTGAAGTTTTTTCAGTCTTTAAAATGACATCAGCAGAATGTACAGGTACACATTTTTCTTACCGATATATATATATATATATATATATATATATATATATATATATATATATATGTGTGTGTGTATGTGTGTGTGTGTAAGTGTGTGTGTGTGTGTATGAGTGTGTGCATGTGTCACGTATGTGCTCGTTTGTGCAATCGAGTGTACCTCCAAATCCTCAAGTACATGTATGCAGATCGATACATTTAGAGAATTGCAGAGAAGTAGTTGCACACTCTGGTGAGGAAAGCAGAATAATAAAAAGCGGTCGTTCTTACACGCATACACGAGTATGTGCGCACGTACATTCACACATAGACACACACACACACACACATACACACACAAACACACACACACACACACACACACACACATATATATATATATATATATATATATATATATATGCCAGGAGAAGAAAAACCCCTGTCACAACTTGGACCTAGGGGTTTTACTGCTATTAGCACCACCTCGGAGAACTATAGCTTGCAAACCCATGATTTAAAGGGAAAGGTTGGCCGTGCGTACATCGCACTTCATTTTAAAACACAATCTCACAACCCTAAACTAATCTATACTTATGTCATGAGGTATAATAAAATTTCTTTCAGTAACCTACGTATGTAAGCCCTCTGTCCCCAAAACGTAAGTGGTATATTGTATGAAAGAACACCCATATGCAATACATTATGATAATACCCTATATAAAATATCAAACTACATTCATATAGGACAACAGTACAACAAATATGAATACTAAAATCATAACTTAAGGAGTAGTAGTGTTTGATCATCACAACTGGGAAACCATGTTAATATATCTTTCATTTTTTGATCCCCGAAAGGTTTACATGGTAAACAACTGATGATCACAAAAAATAGTACTAAAATATCTAATTCTGTGTAAAACAAAAATCCTTTCAAAAGCATAATAAATTGCATTAACAGATATCTGGAAATAATTGACTGAGATTACATAGATCCTGAAAAGATCTTTCACATCTTTAGAGTTTAGTGCTGTTAAGCTTTCTAGATGCATGAATATAGAAATTCCGTTGTGTGAATTGATTGAATTAATATATAAGCGCATATAAATGTGCGTGTATGCATGTTTATATTCGCACAAGTATATATATATATATATATATATATATATATATATATATATATATATATATATATATATATATAGATGGATAGATAGATAGATAGTGTATTTAGGCAGCAGTTATTCTTTTATAGATATTTCATCACACACTATCGACATTTCTTGTCGATTCGATGTTGTCCTTTATCGTTGGATTGAAGAACTGCATGAATTTTCCAAATTCTATCTTACATCAGTCATTTTTAGCTATCCTAGTACTCCCAACCATTGTTGGTCATTTTAAAAGTTCGTTTTCAAGTTCCAAAACTGTAATTGTCATTTAATGTTACCCACATTTCTAGTGATGGGTGAAAGTATTAAGCTCAGCACCCTAAATATCTACAAATCACTTGTTAGCAAGCTCGTCCTGCAGACCAAGACTGGTGTTGTGAATTTGATCTACACTGACTATCTTTCATTAGTGCACCTAAACCATATTGAACACAGCTTAGGAAACAAACGAGTGCATAGCGTAGTGCAATGGTTTGCAAGATTATCTAGTTTAAGAAGGACTCAGACTAACTTGTTATGCATACATCCATATATTTTTACCTTTTATTAGATATCTGCTGTTGAGTATCGTGCTTTTTATATTCTGAAATTTTCTTTTCATTTCATTCTGTTCAATTGAATCTTCGACCAGTATAGCAAGATTTGTGTAGCTTTTCTCTGTTATTGTCCAGGTGATTTCATTGTTGGGTTGATGAATTCCTTTTTTTCAAATCTTTTTTTTATGTCTCGTAGTGTCAATTGTACAGCGAGTTTTAGCTTGGAACCTCAGGCAGGTAACAACGTTATGACCTAGTAGGCACTGGCAATTTTTTTTATATATGCCAGGGGAGAGGTGGTTAATATAAGGGTCACACAAAAAACAATATATAGTTGTATAGAAGACAAAATAATTTTTAATGCACTTTGCCTGATACTTCTCCGCTTATCACGTATATCTAATGTATTTTGTAAAGCATAGCGTATTATAGACAGGTAAATACGGGAATGACACAAAGTTTTAGCAAGTTTTCGAAGTCTTTTTCCTGTTTTTGTTGGAATATCCCTTTGAGAATTCACGCCGGAAACGCAGAACTGGATCAGGCAAAACTTTGCTGGCATATATGACACGACCCCACAAATTTCATTGACAATAAGAAAGCAAGAAGTTCCCCAGCATGAAAAAGTGGTATAACAAAAAGAATGACCAAAATGGACAAAACGACGTTACGACCTAGTAGGCACTGGCAATTTTTTTAATATATGCCAGGGGAGAGGTGGTTAATATAAGGGGTCACACAAGAAACAATATACAGTTGTATAGAAGACAAAATATTTACATGGAAAGTGTTCAGTGAAGGATAATGGTGGTGCCTGGGAGGACAATCTGCTATGTCTCATTGATAAACATCATTCATCTTCATACCAGCTGACTGGTGGTTACCACTGGAGGCTGGATGACAGCAAGTCTCCTCAGGCCTCCTGCCCCCTCTCATCTCTTCCTCACCGTTCACAGTAGATCGTTGATATCATATGTTTCCAGCATTTTCCTCGGTATCCGTGCAGTCCCTAGCAATGCTGTGGTCTGCACACTCTAAATCCTAATTTTCATCCCTAATTCCCTCAATCTCACCTTCAGTGTCTTTGGTATGGTTCCAAGTGCACCTACTATTACTAATACTACCCTGACTTTCATGTTCCACGCCTTCTTCTTCTTCTTCTTCTTCTTCTTCTTCTTCTTCTTCTTCTTCTTCTTCTTCTTCTTCTTCTTCTTCTTCTTCTTCTTCATTTTATTATTATTATAATTTGCAATCTCACACCAGTTGCCTTATGGTAACCGCTGGAGTGACAGCAAGTCTCCTCAAGTCTCCAGCCCTCCTCTCCTAGTACTCATAGGTCGCATTAATACTGCCATTTACAATTTCACACCGGTTGCCCTGTGTTTATCGCTGAAGGCTGAGTGACAATAGGTCTCCTCAGGTCTTCAGCTAACGGCTCCTCTCTCTTTCGCCCATCACCACAATTTGAGTTTCTGCTTTATTATTATTATTATTGTTATTATTATTATTATTATTATTATTATTATTATTATTATTATTATTATTATTATTATTATTATTATTATTGAAATGAAAAGAGGAAGAAGACTGTTTTGAATTTTGAAAAATATGATATGATAAATATGATAAAACAAAACTGGAAATCTTTTATATGTTGTATATCTCCTGCCAAATTCAAATGTAAAACAAATTTTAAAACCTTGAATCCGAACATCACTAATTAAAATTCTAATAACAAGGTGCTTCCTTTAGGATGATTTGAAAAAAAATCAAAAAGATGAAATGTGTGTTCTTCCAAAGAAAACGAAATATAACTGAAAAGTCACACATCAATATTACGAAAATTGTGGTGTATTTTTGAATTTTTGGTGAACGAAAGAGTTCATGATGAATATGAACCAGTTCGCCGAAATTATCATTTCAGCCATCTAGTTCTTGAGTTCTTAGCCTTAGCATCCTCTTAATCTCCTGGCGAGCTAGAGCGTCCTCTAGGATATGTACTGGGAGATCATCATCGAAACAGCAAGTATTGTTCTCACTTTCAAGGGCTTGCTCAGCTCTGTTGCTACCGGCTCATTTTCCCCATCGCTGGGATGCTTGTTGAAACGCCTGCTCAAAGTGGTAGATGTGAATCCCACGTATAACACTTCATGCTTTGGATATTCTGAAGCATAAACGATATTTCTAAATGGACAAGAACCTCCCGAAAATTTGCATCTATTGCCAGATCTAACGCTCTTTCTAATGTTTCTGTTAATCAAACGTTGTCAGATAAAATGCATGAGCAACTGCGTTTTTTTTAATCTTGTGTGCAGCTGATGCTTATCATTGATGTTTCTTCAAATGAGATATAATTATTATCATTATCATTATTATTATTATTATTATTATTATTATTATTATTATTATTATTATTATTATTATTATTATCATTATTTGGAATCTCACACCAGTTGCCTGGTGGTAACCGCTGGAGTTTGAGTGACAGCAAGTCTCCTCAAGTCTCCAGCCCTCCTCTCCTAGTACTCATAGGTCGCAGTAATTCTGCGATTTACAGTTTCACACCGGTTGCCCAGTGGTTATCGCTGAAGGCTGAGTGACAATAAGTCTTCTCAGGTCTTCTGCTAACGTCTCCTCTCTCTTTCGCATATCATGACAGAGCTACGATTCGTTGCAGTCCTTATATCTCTAGCACCTTCCTCAGTATCCGTGCAGTTCCCAGTAGTGCTGTGGTTTGTCCTTCCCCTAATCCCGATCTCCTCCAGTCTCTCCCTCAGCGTTTTCGGGGACAGTTCCTAGTGCTCCCACTATGACCGGTACTACCCTGGTTTTCATGTTCCACATTTTCTTTAACTCCCTTGCTAGGTCCTGGTATTTTTCCTTTTTTTCACCCTCCTTCTTTTTTACTCTATGGTCTGCAGGTACAGCAACGTCTACTATTTGGCAGGCCTTCCTTTTTTTGTCTACTATTACTAAGTCCGGCCTTCTTGCCTGGATGAGGTGGTCAGTTTGGATGTCAAAGTCCCACAGTAGTTTGTGATTGTCATTCTCCAAAACTGCCTCTGGCTTGTGCTGATACCACTTTTCCCCATGGTTGAATCCCATTTGTTTACTTAGTTCCCAGTGTATCATCGTTGCTACTCTATCTTGTCTATGCTTATACTCCTTCTGGGCGAGTTGACTACATTCACTAGTTATGTGGTTTACTGTCTCATCTCTTTCACCGCACATGCGGCATTTGCTGTTTGTCTGTGTTTGTGTTTGTATCATTATTATAGTATTGAAATATATTTGCAGGTGCTGCAGAAGGTCGAATGATTCAAATTTTCCCCAGCAACATTTTCGATATCGTCACAATTGAAAGCAGAATTGTGGTTTGTATAGTCTCTGTCCCATTCCTCCTCTTGGTTGGAGTCCTGAGACTGTAGAACTGTAGCGTTTATCAATACCAGTGTCTCTCTCATAATAGACATTTTATAGAATTTCTAGACATCTTAATTAAGAACCAGGATCTAGAGTCAAGTCTTAGTCTTCAAGTGCAGTCGTTTGCAGTAATTAACAGCATTACCATGAAAGAAAAAAAAAGAGTATGGCTGCGAATAAGCACATTTGGCAACGAGAAGATTTTAGAATCGAATCAAACTTTTGATGTCCGCCGCTTTCAAATTTTGGAAAGGAGCCGATTTGCCCTGTTCACTGCCAAGTTTTTTTTTTTTTAACAACGTTGCTCTTGTGCCAGGGCTTTTCTCGTAAACAATGATGAGAATAAAAAGTCTTCACTGTATGCTTCAATTGGTTTTATTTTCGTACGAATCAACTAGTATATACTGCAGAATATTCAATATATGAACTAAATACACAAATGATAGTGAGAAATCATAACACTTAATCTTAAATGCAGGAGGCATTGTCAGTTTTCTCGTTGACCGAACCAAGTTATTACCAGTCTCAGCCCGTCTGTCTGCCAACCCATGAAAGCCTCTTCTCACCAAGAAAAGAGCATGATCAGTAGCCAGCGACCAGGATATGAATACAAATGACAACGATGAAGAGAGGCACCACTAAAAGTCACGTTCGTTCGTGGGCCAGGCAAAACAAACCTCCACTAACCGCACTAAAGGCTGGTAACCATTTGAAAAAGATGATGCTCTTCTAATGGTAGGGATTCCTCTCCTATGAGTTCCACCCGGAAATGCAATCAATTGTTTCGAACAAGTACTGTTCCCAATCATTTTAATCGAAGACAAATGGAATTTGATAAGAGAAAAGGATTGCTGTCTATTCAGGATAACACATGATAGCATGTTTCTTTAGTGACCTGTGAAATTTTCACTCATCTGCCGTATTCGCCTGATATTGAATACCCGGATTAACATTTAATATCCTCTTTACAGGATTCTCTTAATGAAAGAAATGGGAAACTGAAAAAAGATTCTATAGCAATTCTTTGTTGAGTCGGACGAGATGTTTGGGAAAACGGCAAAAAAGATTGAGAAACAAAAGAGTTAATATCTAGCTCAATAATGATAACATCGAAAATTAGAGAAATTTTCACCTAAAACACAGAACGAAACTGTTGTCTCATGCAATAACATGAGGAATATCAAATAACATAGACAAGAAGGACAAGTACACATAAACGACTGAGTTTAAACTAATGAACGAAAAAATAACATCTAATCACACAAGAGGAACTAATTCAGCAAAAAAAAACAAAAAACTAAACAAAAAACAAAACAAAACAATAATCACATGGCAAACAGAATAAACATTTTTGCAGCATAAT
>OY735200.1:51925121-51932621 GCA_963457665.1 Thysanoteuthis rhombus | reverse complement strand
TAATAATAATAATAATAATGATAATAATAGCAGTCATAGATGCAAAAATCATACTTATAACAGCCAGGGTAGAAGTAACGTCATATTCAATACAGTGTGGACCGGAACTAAAGAATAACCCCGAACTATGAATCATCTTAAAACTACTGCCGGTTGCAAATGGCCAAATACAAAAGAAACAAAATAGAAAAATGGCATAATCACTTGCAAGAGAATTGAATAAAAATGGTGGAAAATGCGAATAAAAACACTAGAATTTAATAAATGGGAAAGAAGACAGGGACTTTTTGTACAGACTCCATTGACCCAATTTTTTTCCTTCGTTCATCTATTCCTTCATCAACCTACACTAAGCTTGGTTATGTCAGTCATTTTCTCTAGCTCCCTTACGAATTCCCCGCCAACTTTGGCAGATCTTTGTACACTTCTTCATGATGACATCATCCATCTGACCACACAAAAACTTAGATTGGTCATTCTCCAGGGACTTTCTTTTCAGATCGTTCATTGCTTTTGCAACGAATTGAAGAAATTTTAACCAGCGCTCCTCTCGTGAATCAGCATGAGGCAGCCATATCGGAAGAAAGATCTCTTCTAGAATGAGCGTCTCTAGATAATGCCCGATGTTTTTTTCCAGGCTTTGTTAGCTTTGAAACGTTAGACAATAACGTTTTCACTGATGCTAGGATTGAGAAAGATAATAAACGAAGAGACGATCAGCAGGTACGAGAGGATAAAAGTAGAGGGGAGGAATGTGAATGACAGAGTCACTCAGCAAGACGAAAAATGGGAGAAAGAAAGGATTCGAAGAAATATTGAAACTATACAGCGACAATACTAAAATCAGCAAGAACACTGAGAAGAGCGACGAAGAATATAAGATTTGCTGACACTTAATAATAATAATAATAATGGGGGAAGAACACAGATTGCGAGACAGAGGGTAGAAGCAGCATATTAATCTTTTGGCAAAGAGGTACATTTCTTTCTTTGAATGATTTCTGGTGATTGACTTTGAAAACTAACTCAGACTAAACTCTTATATGTATATTGTCTCAATAATAATAATAATAATAATAATAACAATAATTTTAATAATTTTAATTATAATTATAAGTGGTAGTTGTAACATTTGGACCGCAGACCCCTACCCTGAATGAGCCCTGTGATGATTTTCGAAGGTTCAAAAGATATTTTACTTTAGGCTTTAAGTGACTATTCTTGATATTTTGATGATTTTCGAAGGTTCAAAAGATATGTTACTTTAGGCTTTAAGAATGATTATCCTTGACATATTGATATTTCTACTTCTGAGATGGTTTTCCTTGCGATTCCGATAAGTTTTCACCTGGATGAATTGCCCACTGCCAGATTCTGCCTAATGAAAAAGACAAAAAAAAAAAGTTGAGAGAGTGGTCTGTTGTTTCTTGGAGCTGCACGTGGGTAAGTGGAATTAAATTTATAATTTATAATTTAAAATTAATAACTCTCCACCCCCCCCCACCGAGATAAGAGGTGTCTTATGGGAAAGTAATGCCTAGCTACCCCTCCCCCGAGTATGAATGAATGGAGTCTGTCCACCACTGACCGTTAGGACCCCTCAGTAGATATAAGCTAGCAGGGGGAAATCCACCGTGGGGGAAGAACACAGATTGCGAGACTTATACTAAGTCAAGACTTAGAAGATTTAAGGGAGACGTATGATCCCCAAGGTTGTTAATTTCACCCAGACGAAGCTTAGTGCTAAATTTTAGGCCTGAATTTAGGAGGGGATGGTCATACCACCAAATAGATATATCTGTGCAGCAGAATGGCCTATCCACGTAAGGTCGTACCATGGGTTGTAAGAACTGGTGGAACTCTGAGAATGCCACTGAGCTCATTGCCCTCAACGAACCCACCAAGGTCTGGTGCTACCTTAAAAGAACCAAAAAGAGCTGGTGGGGCTCTTCGGTTATTTCTGAACCACATCGGTCTTAACCAACCCACCAAGGTCTGGCGCTACCTCAAAGAACCAAAAAACCCCTATCATGACAGTACAACCAAACCATTTTACCGCAAAAAACGGGGCACAAATTCAAGATTTGTGTGTCGTAACCGGCAGGTGTTCCCTTGTTAGCCACCAGGAGGGACCCGGTCGTCATCCTGTGACTGCTGGCCAAAACCCCGGCTCGTGTACCCTTAATGGCCTTCAGGAGGGACACAGTCGTCACATAGCTACTGTTGGCCAAGACTCATATACCACTAACGACACCCAGGGAAGGCGCGGTCCTCTCGGAGTGACTGCTATAAAAAACAAGAGAAAGAGATGGACAAGGGAGGAGAATAGGCTAGTTATGTATTGTTACTTTAAAAGCAAGCCTTCAGTGCGATCTTATAGGGAGCGTATGCTCCAAATATGGAGGGAAAAATCTGATGTGGAAGTATCGAACCAACGCCTTGCTGACCAAGTAAAGCAAATTCAAAAGAAGAAATGGCTGTCTGAGACTGAACTACTAGAGATTCGCATTAATGTAGAGAGAGGTTCAGGTGACACATCTGAAGAATGCCCCCCTAGCACAATTAGTACCAATAACAAAACTAGAATAACTCCCCATGAGACCCCCACAGTAAGCTATGTATCAGAGGGTGACGACGAGGCACCAACAGAAGAAGAGAACACCAAAATACAAGCTTTGAAAGAGATCATGCGAGGAGAGAAAACAACACTCCCCTCCCTAAGAGACAAAGACAGAAAGAAAGTCGGAGAAGTGACCGAGCAGGTCAACTGCCTCTTACAGCACATAGAAACAAACACCCTCCTAGAACTTAACAACCTAATTTACGCAGGGGCGAAAATGGTAGCACAAAGCTTTACAACACAAGATAGGAGCCCGAGCAATAATAGGGAAGGGAAACCCAACTGGGAGAGAAGGTTACAAAGGCAGATCTCCCAACTACAGAGAGATGAAGTACTGCTTAGAAATACACCACACACAGACAGACCACGAGTAAGACTTCATAACAAATACAAGGTAACGCAAAAAGGCATCGCAACTGTAGTCGAAGAGTTACACCAGAAAAGACTAGCCAAAGAGGCAAGACTAAAAAGATACAGACTAAGAACGGCCCAATACACACAAAACCGCACATTCCAAAACAATGAGAAAAAGTTTTACCGAGATTTAAATGGGGAAAGAAGGCAGGACATGAAACCAGATGCCACAGAGGCCAAGAACTATTGGAATAGCATATGGGGGCACCCAAAAAGACATAACGTAACACCGCAATGGTTAGGAAACATGAGAAAAGAACTAGGAGATATAGACAAGGGAGAACCAATAGTACTGAATGAAACCACATTGAAACATACTCTTAGGAAAGTAGCCAACTGGAAAGCACCGGGTCCCGACGGGATCCATGGGTATTGGTTCAAAAAATTTACCACGTTACACGGCAGACTCACTCACCTACTCCAAAATTGTCTGAATGAAGGCAAAGCACCAGAATGGATGACTAAAGGCAGAACCACCCTCATCCAAAAAGACCCGGGAAAGGGGAACATAGCAAGCAACTATAGACCAATCACTTGCCTACCACTTATGTGGAAAATCCTGACCGGGCAAATAGCAGAGAGAATATACATGTCAATGGATAGAAGGGGGCTACTACCAGAAGAACAGAAAGGGTGTAGGATAGGAACCAAAGGGGCAAACGATTTACTCTACATAGACCAGATGATCTTAAAAGAAGTAAGGAAAAGGAGAAAGAATATCGCAATGGGATGGATAGATTACAAAAAGGCATACGATATGATCCCACATAGCTGGATACTCGAATGCCTTAGAATGTTCAAAATTAGCGAACCGGTGGTTAAATTCATTGGTAATTCAATGGAAGACTGGAAAGTAGATTTGACAGCTGCAGGGGACAAACTAGCCGAGGTAGGGATAAAAAGGGGGATCTTCCAAGGGGACTCGTTGTCCCCACTGTTATTTGTTCTAACAATGATACCGCTTAACAGAATCCTGAAAAACAGCAAAGGATACCACTTCTCTAAAACAAAAGGAAAGGTCAACCACTTAATGTACATGGACGATATTAAATTGTTTGCGAAAAACAGGGGAGAGCTTGAGACTCTGTTCAACGAAGTAAGGGAATATAGTGAGGACATAGGAATGGAGTTTGGGATAGAAAAATGCGCAATAATGGTGATGCATAAAGGAAGGCTTTCAATGACTGAGGGAATTGAACTTCCGGACGACAACAAGATTAGGGCATTGACTGCACAAGACCGATACAAGTACCTAGGTGTCCTTGAATGTGACACGATAAAACGGGAAGAGATGAAGGAGAAAATTAAGAGGGAATACCTTAGAAGGATAAGGAAAATATTAGAAACCAAATTAAATAGCAGAAATCTAATAAAAGGAATGAACACCTGGGCTGTGTCAGTAGTTAGGTATACAGGACCATTCCTAGGATGGACAAAGGAAGAGCTCCAATCAATGGATAGGCGAACAAGGAAACTTATGACGATGCATAAAGCATTACACCCTAGGGATGATACAGATAGACTATACGTTAAGAGAAAAGAAGGTGGTAGGGGGCTCATCAGCATAGAAGATTGTGTCCAGAGAGCTAAAGTAGTCCTAGATAAATATGTGCAAACAAATAGTGAAGAAATCATAAAGAGCGCGAGGGATAGTGCAACAAACAAAGTAGAAAGCAATGGAACGGTACAGCAAACTAGAAAAGAAAAGTGGGAAGGGAAAAAATTGTACGGCGAGTTTAAAAGACAGATAAAAGATATAGCAGACGAGAAATCATGGACGTGGTTACGAAGGGGAAACCTTAAGAGAGAAACAGAATCGCTCATCATGGCAGCCCAAAACAAAAGCATAAGGACAAACTACATAAAAGCAAAAATCGACAGAACACAGGCAAACAGCAAATGCCGCATGTGCGGTGAAAGAGATGAGACAGTAAACCACATAACTAGTGAATGTAGTCAACTCGCCCAGAAGGAGTATAAGCATAGACACGATAGAGTAGCAACGATGATACACTGGGAACTAAGTAAACAAATGGGATTCAACCATGGGGAAAAGTGGTATCAGCACAAGCCAGAGGCAGTTTTGGAGAATGACAACCACAAACTACTGTGGGACTTTGACATCCAAACTGACCACCTCATCCAGGCAAGAAGGCCGGACTTAGTAATAGTAGACAAAAAAAAGAAGGCCTGCCAAATAGTAGACGTGGCTGTGCCTGCAGACCATAGAGTAAAAAAGAAGGAGGGTGAAAAAAGGGAAAAATACCAGGACCTAGCAAGGGAGTTAAAGAAAATGTGGAACATGAAAACCAGGGTAGTACCAGTCATAGTGGGAGCACTAGGAACTGTCCCCAGAACGCTGAGGGAGAGACTGGAGGAGATCGGGATTAGGGGGAGGATAGAGACCGTACAGACCACAGCACTACTGGGAACTGCACGGATACTGAGGAAGGTGCTAGAGATATAAGTACTGCAACGAATTGTAGCTCTGTCATGATATGCGAAAGAGGGAGGAGACGTTAGCTGAAGACCTGAGGAGACTTATTGTCACTCAGCCCTCAGCGATAACCACTGGGCAACCGGTGTGAAACTGTAAATCGCAGAATTACTGCGACCTGCTAGTACTAGGAGAGGAGGGCTGGAGACTTGAGGAGACTTGCTGTCACTCAAACTCCAGCGGTTACCACCAGGCAACTGGTGTGAGATTCCAAATAATAATGATAATAATAATTAAAAAAAAAAAATAATAATAATAATGATGATGATGATAATAATAATAATAATAATTAAACAAAAAATTCATAACAAACCAAAAATAACAGCAAAAAGCAAACAAACAGCATGAAAATCACAACTTCTAAAGTGTTTGCTCTATCGGTATCAATTAGACAAAGAGGGACAGAAAAAGGTAGGATATATATCTCAATATAAAATGAATAGAGAAAAATAGAAAATGAAATTAATGTTTAAGAAATGTGGAGAGAGAGAGAGAGAGAAGGAGAAAGATGAGGGGGATGTGGAATGGTTATGTCACAAATGCATGGGTGTAGTTTTAGTGAAGATCGCGAGTGAGAGAAAGAAAGAAAGGAGATATCAAGAGGAACAAAGAGAGACAAGGACCAAAAAGTCTGGAAGTGAAGACAAAACACACTTAATGCACCTTTAGCAGCATATAGTTCCAGATCAAAGTGTTGTGCCTGATCTTTTCATGGAATAGGAATATAGCATTAACTCCCCCTTTGCAAACTTAAACGTTATTATGATTGTGTTATGATTGTTATCTCATGAATTTTAATTCAATTTAAAATTGTCTTTCAATTTCCAACATTGAAAGTTGTCATGAATTTTATTTATTGCCGTTTCTTAAAATTATGTAACATAAAAATCCTATTTTCAATTTTCATCACTATCTGCCACAATTAAGTCTTTCCCGTCTCTTTACATGACGACCGCGATTGTACTAACCGTGTCTTACCGGCAAACCATTTTATCTCATCCCCTTATCTTGTGTCTGGTCTTTTCGAATTGTTCCATGGGCTCCAATCGATCATTCTTCTGTTGTATCTGTTGATATCTCTTCTCACAATGTGTCCAACCCATCATTTCTTTAAAATTATCATTTGTTCCATATTCTTCACTGCTGCCCTTCCCTTGCTACATGAATAGAAGAAGATAGAAAGCAGAATTGATATTCAGGAAATGTTGGAGAGAGAGAGAGAGAGAGAGACAGACAGACAGAGAGAGAGAGAGAGAGGGGGGTAAAAAAACGCATGGAAGTATTTTTAGTGGAGATAGTAAGCGAGAGAAAGAAAAGAAGATACTATAATCATATATAATATAAGCATTGCTCTTGCCATGGCTCTCTCTGCTATCGTAAGTTGTTTCTCAGCTTTTCTGTTGATGCTTCGTATCGGTGCGCCTTAGTGGACATAATATATGTATACATGGAGAAAAGAAAACGTAAAAAAAGATTTCACTGTCTTGATGGACAATTATTTGGACCTTGCCACAGAGCTGGAGGGGTTGTGGAACATGAAGATGATAGAAATACCGATAGTAGATGGAGGCCACGGATCGGTCCCAAAGAATCTAGCAAAAATTCTAGGAATCTCGGGAAGAACTGGCATTATCCAGACGGCAGCACTACTGAAGAAAAACTAGAATACTGAGGAGAGTCCTGGAGCACTGACCAATATCTTGATCTCAAATGAAAACCACCGGTCGCTGCTGGTGTGAAACTCAAAAACAATGAGGGAGAAAAAGAAGAAAAAGAAGAAGAAATCGTTGGACATGAAGGCAACAATAGTGTCAATCGTTGTTGGAGTGCTTGTAGCGACCCCAAAAAGCTTAGTAAAAAGGGTTGAATAACTGGAAACCCCGGACAGAATTGGGACCATCAAGTATTACTGAAAACAATGAAAATACTATGGAGAATGCTAGAGTATTGAGGAGATTTGATGTTTCTT
>OY735200.1:51877621-51922621 GCA_963457665.1 Thysanoteuthis rhombus | reverse complement strand
ATACAGATCAATGAGTTCGTAAACAGAGAAATATATTTCTGAGCATTGCACTCCTCCATTCTATCTAAAAAGATCAGAATAGATGGAGTTCCTCTAATATTCGTTCCTGACATACTCCTTCCCTCCTAACTTTCTTCATAATGCACCATCTTCTACCGTCTTGTCTTTTTGCTTGCCATCCCCAGAGTTCTAAGTAGAATTATTGCAATGACCGCAAGATTCACAACATACCGTGACAGAAAAATTTTAATCCACAGATATAATTTATTTCTTACCGAGTCCGCCTTTTCCCCTGTTCATCTATCTATCTACCTATTTATACATCTATCAAAAGCGTCTTGAACGTCTCATTAGCAGACACGAACGGTACTGCAGTCTCTAGCTGAGTGGTCTCGCAAACACCTGAGAGTGAAAATGCTCTCTATATGCTGCCTCTTGCTATATCAGTCCTGGCCTAACAAATAACTGAGAAGTGCACATTCGATGCGTGTTGTGGTGCAATAGTTAGCAACCTAGTCTCGCAAGCCGTTTGCCAACGTAATGGGTTTGAGTCTCTATGGATATATTTTGGTTTTAAGCTGCGTACAACACGAAGATTAGTAAATTTCAATCATCACATATGAAAGCAATGTGGTCAGCGTAACTTGCAAGCCGTTGAGAATAAGTTCGATCCTCTTCTTTTGTTTAAACTGGCCTTCTTCGATCCCACGTTGAACACAGGAATTCTTTCCGCTAAACTATTTCGCTGTCTCGTGTTTCCCACTACGATGGCAGTCCTCCTTGAGAAACGGCGAGTGCTTTTCGAATTTGATTACTCTAACTTACACTTATGCATGATCGTCATAACATTTTGACTGAATTCCAATCAAGGCATACCAGTAGACAAACGAAATCAAGATGACGTTTCAATCGGTGTAGCGCCCAACACTTCAGTTTTCAGGTATTTGGGCTGATAGCTGAAAGACTTATTGATGGTCACCTTGGCACTTATGACCCGTCCCACTGCCTGTATCCCCCCACTGTACAAAAGGCAGCGTTGTAGGACATTCATTGATGCTAAAAAGAAATCCTCTATTGCATTCCAGATAAAATAAGCTCAAGATAGACTCGAGATGACCAATCTTCGTACTGGTATGATTTCAAAGAAACATTGAGAAGATCTTTATATTTCAGTCTCATAAGGCACGTTTTTGTTTCCAAAAGATTGACTGTAATTTGCATAGATAAGTTCTGACACAATATCTATGCCTATGAATACAAACGTAAACACACAACTGCATGTATATATCCAATATTTCTATATTCAATTATATACTCAGATTGACCAGTATATCTACCTAGAACAACGAATCTCAAAGAAATCCTTAAAAGAAGAAATCAAGCGAAGAATCAGTCAGGATGGCAAGCGTGTGGTCGAGCTTGCTCAACCTTCAAGAACAAAACAATCCCATTATTTAGAAAAAAAAAGTATACAACTAATTTATTCTCCCGATAGTCCCCTATGGAGCTGAAACATTGAAACTAACCAAGAAACTGACCGGCAGACTGGGAACCATGCCACGTACATACGAAAGGATCATGTTGAATATCAAATGGAGAGACAAGGCAGCACGGTATATCAAGGAAAAACAGGATTCCAAGACATCATGAAAAACATTAGAAAAATGAAATTGCAATGGGCTGGTCATGTTGCAAGAACGGCAGACAACAGATGAACATCACGACTCCCAACGTGAATCCCAAGCAATCAAAAGCGGAACTGAAGCTGACAGAATATGAGATGGCTAGACAAACTTGACAGGTTCAGAAAATATTGTCTCCGAAATACCCACGATAGAAAGGTATGACGAATCCTGGGTAAGTTTTATGTCCAAGGAAGGACAATAAAGGACTGATGATGATGATATCACACACATAATACGCACACATAAAGGCAGATAGGCGTCTCACTGTGGAATAATGGTTAGTGTCCTATTCTCCCTTATACCTGAAGATGTTATTATTTTGTGGAGTAAAGTTTCATGGACCTTTTTTTAACTTGAAAATAAAAATTACTTTGATATTCCCTATTAGTATTTGAGAAAAGAAATAATGTAATCTAATAGTCCGTCTTAATTAGTTACCTCCGTCTGAATATTTGAAAGATTCACTGCAGAGACATGGCCATTCGCTAACAATCGACTTAAATATCTACCCTATATACGGTATCCTACTACCATCATTCCAAAATCCGAAAAATCCTGGGTAAAGAATAGTGTTCGCTCCCAAAATTGTCCGATATATAATATGTACCTGTGCAAAGATTTTGTGTGAAACTTAGTCATGCTTTATTGATATATACGTATACAAAAAACCTGAGCGCCTTTTGTAGAGCAAGGGCAAACCTCTCAGTTTCGTTAATGATTACTTCACTTAATTTGTCTTTATGCCACTCAAAGCTAAACTAAGTATATTTTCGATTGTAAAGGGGACTGCTGAGTGTTGGCTACAAAAATAGTCACCCACCGATCATTGCATGCGTATAGAGTGTTTGATCATCAATTTATGTCCCATTACTGTGGTTCTGTACCAGACTAAGCTAAGCTTGATAATTCTGAGGAATTTCCTCAAAAACTAAGCTTCGTAAATATCTGTAAGCCATAAAACACTTCCTCGTGGTAACAAAAGCGTTTCATAAGTTATTTGCTAGTGTACCGAGTTTTATCTTCATTGTGTCGGCCTTCAATGGAACATAGCGCCAAATTAACTAAGGTTTTCTTGCAACTGAGTTTACCTGCAAGGATCAGACTCATAACGTCAGCAAGTGGTCTAGCAATATGAGATTGTTGGTAATTGCTCGATACTAAGCACCCTTAAATATCGATTGAGTTATAACTAAGCTGATCTTACTTCTAACACAAGGTCATAATGAAACACCCAAAGGCAAGTGTTTCTATACGTATGAAATATAGCTTAGTCAAGATCAATGCGAAAACAGAAGATGATCCGCTGACAATTCAACTCAGTTTAATAGCCACAGTTAATGAAATTGGCTGGCTAACCATTGCTCTTAGATCATCAGTTAGCAAAATCGTAGACTATTTGCTCATTTAGTGAGATTGATCCTTACAGTATCTTTTCGTCTGGGCTGACGGTCCTTGCAGCTTCATGAGCTGAAGTATTATGCCCAAGGTCAACTTTCTCCTCTCGGTCATGCAGAAAGTTTCCGAAGAAAAGTTGTCCGATTCCCACTACAGTGGTTCAGTGTAAGAATGGACTAAGCTTGTTAGGTATTTATCAACCCTGTTTATACATACATATATATATATATATATATATATATATATATATATATATATATATATACACTTTTCGTTTTATACACACACACACACACACACATATATATATATATATATATATATATATATATATATATATATATATATATATATATATATAAACGAGGCGCCCTTGATGTTTCAAATATTTTTTTTTATCAAGCTTAGCTTACCTGGCGGTACCCATATTTATTTTCTAAATAACATACGACTGTTAGTACTGGGTTATATAGCACCAGCAGCAAAGATTATTCCTGACCTAACATACTGGGAGAGATTTATTTATGCCATTCCAAAGGGATTATCAGTGCAAATCAAATACAGATTACCTCAGCCCCGATTTGAACTCGGTTTTCCGATTGCATTTTCTGTGCTATTAACCACTAGGCTAGCTCCGCACTTCTGAGTACAAAAATACACGCAACCAAATGCGAATGTCTCTTCGTCAACGAAATTCCACCAACACCTCCCTTTTGAACTTTCTCTCTCTCAGTTCTGATTTACATTTATCGAACAATCCATTGTGAACCAATCGTTGTTTCTATAGCAACTGTGTGATTTTATGGAGACCAGAGTGTTATCCAAACGCCCAAGACGGACCGCTTTATCGGACTAGAAAGTTAAAACTACCCTGCTATCTACCCATAACTGCGTAGGTGGAAGTATATTCATGCCTTTCCCAAGGGTATTAGAGCGAAGTGAACGCAAACTGTCCGAGCCGGGGTTTGAACTCGGTCACACCGATTCCATACTCCATGCCGTTAAGCATTATCGCTATCTTCATCCATCCTTCGAATATACTTCATTCGCCATCACATATCATGGGAATCTCACACGATTGCGATAGATTTGTTCCACATACATATATGCGACGATTCATACACTCATTTATGGAGGCAGGCATCGGGGCGTGCGGTGCACTCTTCCCGGCCGTTCCACACACTTAAAAAACCATTCATTCACTTTTTGAACCAGAAAGGAAGAAAATAGAAGAGACAAGGAAAACACACGAACATAAGAAATACGAAGATTGTAATAAGAAAAGAATGCTGCCCATATAATGACTTTTTTATGTATTATCATCTTCCGATTCAGTGAATTGGACATTTTTTATAGAAAGTTTTTTCTTATAAATTCTTCAATTTCTCTTTTCTTTTGTTTGGCTTTTTAAAACCTTTTTTTTTTAATGGCATGTTTGGTTTTGCTTACCCCATATTTTTTCAAAACCCTGTCCGCCTTTTCAGTGAGTATTATGACAGTATTAAGAACCCCACCCCTCACATCACATATGCACTAGCTATTTGTATATCTTTCTTCCTATCTGTTTTTTTGATCAATTTTTTTTTCTCTCCTTGTTCATTGATTCTCCAAATTTCTTTCTTTTTTGGTAAGTTTTTCGTTATAATCCTTCTCATTACTTTTTCGAGTTCAATTCATTCATTCACTCTTTCTTTTCTACTTTAACCCCTTCCTTTCTTCCAATTTTTTTCATCCTTCGTTTTTCTTTATTTACTCCTTGATGCAATATTTCTTTTTTTCCCAGCGTTTTCTTCTTTCTTTCTTTCCTTTTTTTCTTTTTAATCGTTCCTTTCTATCTTTATTGATTCTTTTCTTCTTGCTATTGTATCTTTCTTTACAGTTTCTCTTTGCTGCCATTATAGATACAATCTGTTTTTCTCTCCTCTTTCTTCCGTTTTTTAAAAAATTTCATTTTTTATTCTGAATTCATTCGTTCTTTTTTCCCTCCTGCTCCACAGTTTCCTTTTCTTTGTTTTATTCTTTCAATTTTTTGACTTCCTTTTCATATTTTCAATCAAGATTGACGATACTATTTGTACCTCATCTTTTGCTATTTCTCCTGCTTTTCATTCCTTAATCTTTTTGTCTTCGTTCTATTGGCCTCCCCCATCTCCCTTCTTCTCCTCCTTTTTCTCCGTTCTCCTAATAAACTTTTTTTGCGTTCTCCTTTTTCTGTTCTTATTCTCTTCTCATTCGTTTCTTAACAGTAAACCTCCACCTTTCAAGTTCAGTTCTATTTCTAATTTCCTTTTGTTTTCTCTCCTTTGATCTCTCTCAGTCAGATACTGAATCAAGCCTCTTCCTCCCAGTTTTCAACTTCTCTCCTGCTCTTTCAATCTTTCTCTTTTCCCTTATATTTTGTCCCTTTTCTCCTCCTGTCTGTTTATCTGTCTATCACTTCTTCATTATATTCTTTCTTCTTCCTCTTCTTCTTCTTCTTCTGATTATCTTTTTTTTTTCTTTCCCTCTGTGTCTTTCCTTCAAACTGATCTTCCTTTTCGCGTTTCCTCTTTCTCTTCTTCTTCGTTTTCGATCCCTTCTCCAATCTCCTATCCTTTCCCTCTTCCCTCTCTTCCTCCAAAAAGCTCTATAACAATATGAATCATTACCCTCTTTTCTCTTTCAACCGTACCTTTGTCATTATTATTATCATTATTATTATCATTGTTATTATTATCATTATTATGATTTATAATTTCCTCCTCCTCATCATCAACATCTACATCTTCCGTTTTAATTTCTCCCGTGATTCCCTCCTACTTTTTTTCCTCATGCATTCTCCTTCTTTCATCAATTTTCTTTTTTTCTATCTATTTTTCACTTACTCTCTCCTCCAGTTCTTGTACGAAAATTTAAAAAAAAAATGCATTGCAAAAAAAACCCCTTTCCATCCTTTTTCTCTTTACAAAAAAATAAAAAAATAATAATAAAAAAAATGAAATACGTTTCTACGACGCATTTTCCAAAAGCAAAACCGCCAACGCCATCGCCACCAACCCTGTATCTCCAGTCGCAGTTTCTCTCTCGGCAATCCAACACAAATATGCCTGACAGATAAAGTGTTATTAATTTAATTTTTCTCAGTCAACTTATTGAAACTTCCGGATATTTATTGGGCGGACGACAAGAGGTCCTGCAGTTTCGTACAGCTCTTTCCTGATTCGACAGAAAAAAAAAACGAAAAAAAAAATCCTAACAAAACAACAATTTAGAACGGAACCCACAGTCCCTCACTTCAAATAGTATATATATATATATATATATATATATATATATATATATATATATATATATATATATATATATATATATATAATGTGTGTGTGTGTGTATATGTATACATATGTGGGTGGATGTGGGTGTGTATAGAAAGATTCAGAAAATACGTATGTGCATTCACACACATACATGATTACAGAGATTAGGTACACATGTACACACACATACAAGTATCTACTCAAGTCTCAATAGACTGTAATTACATAGATGAGAGTATACACGAGTAACCGTTCTTCGTCAGTATCTATTCCCACACGTACTCATATATCTCAGCGCATATATACGTGTAGTTATTTAAAAAAAACAAATATCCAACAAAGAGACCACATATGGATATACGTTTATTAAAGGGTATCAGAATATATATATATATATATATATATATATATATATATATATATATATATATATATATATATAAATCTATGCATATACATATATATATATATATATATATATATATATATTCATATATATATATATATATATATACATATATATGTATATATATATATATATGCGCATACAGGTTTGAACTGCAAATATTTTAGAGCGTTTTGGTCAGGTATGGAAACAAGCGTATTTATAGATATACGCATACGTATGTTTAAATTCAAACCCACTTTTGCTTAAATATTTATTCTAGCGTGGCCCAGCACAAATCTTTGAAGAATTAAAAAAAAAAGCGCAAATATATCCACAAACAGCAACACAGATATATTAATAATCAGTGAATAAGCGAAAAAAAACAAACAAACTACAATGTGTGAACGTGGCAACGAAACAATATTTTAAAATTACAATAAGTTTATATACAATTTATTTGTATTTATACACATACAGAACCATATACTCACGTAGATAAAGATATACATGTGTATGTGTGTGCGTGTGTGTGTGTGATTTATGTTTTCTGTTTTGCCTAAAAATAAAAACAAAATTGGACCCAAATATAATTGCAAAACAAACAAAAAAACGAAATTCAAAATATTTCATAACAAAAGTACGAAAAAAAGAACCGGAACAAAATGAGAAAAATTAGAAATAAAAAAACGGAAATTGTCAAAATTACAGAACAACAAGAACATAATAAAAAACAAAAAAAAAAAGCAACGCTACTTTTGCCCATTGATTTTTTTTATGCGCCATTTTTTCCATTCAATCAGCCAAGCATTCAATCTTTTTTCTCTCACCCTTTACGATAAGGGTTTATCTGCTTCTAGACGTGTGTGAATTTAGAGGCCGATGTGTTCTCCGCATGAATTCGGCTCTGCTTTTTTACCGACATTATATCAATCTCTTCGTCTCTGCATGTGAAATTATGTATTTATCCTGTTCTCCGGTCTGTAGGAGCGTTAGGTATATTTTTCAGTGTTTGAATGTAAATTATAAGATATTTGCTAGCATTGAAGAATGTATAGGTATCTCTCTTTCTCTCTCTCTCTCTCTCTCTCTCTCTCTCTCTCTCTCTCTCTCTATATATATATATATATATATATATATATATATATATATATATATATATATGTAAAGAGAGGAAGTCTTAATTCAGTTTTGGCATATGGTCTGAATTATGGAAAAATCACTATTCAGTGGTAATGATCTGCGAAACCAGCTTGCTATTACTACAGAGTGAAGTGTTGTACATGAAACTTTTTATGCCATTCAATCCTTGCCAACCTCCTACATTGACTTTGTTTCACTACCTCGTACATGCAGTGTTATTGCTTCAAAGAAATTTCTCGAGAAGTATTTTAAACTATCTTCATTTTATTACTAGTTTCTCTCCATCTTATTATTGTTGCTTTTCAGATGAAGCATTTTCACTGCTATCGTTTTATTACTAGTTTTCATTCATTACGACTGAATGCACAAGAAATCTAAGGGGGGATCGATCTAACTTATTTCCGCTAGAATTAATGATTACTGGTTGATGTAAACCTAATGATTGAGCAATAATGCCGTAAGTGATTCCTGAATATTTTTTCCTTGAATATCCTACAAACTGTTCTCAAATCCTTGTCGGGAAGGATGTTGCTTTATGATTGAAAAATAAAATGGAATTGTTTCTATAATTCATCATCATCATCATCATCATCATCATCATCATCATCATCATCATCGGTCTTTTAACGTCCGTCGTTGGACATAGACCTTCCCGAGGTTTCGCCACAATTCTCTATCATGGGTGTCGTAGAGCCAGTATTTCCTGAATTTGTCATGTTCATCTCTCCATCTTGTGTTCTGTCGGCCTCGGTTTCTTATGTGATCTCTGGGGATCCATGTGTTGTGAGACGTGATGTCCATTGGTTGTCTTTCATTCTTGCAACATGGCCTGCACATTGCCATTTGAGTTTTTTAATAGCTCCTACGATGTCACAGACACCCGTTTCCTTCCTTATAAAATGTGCCGTCTTGTGATCTCTCCATGTAAATTAAAGGAGGGCATCATACACCCGTATGTCGTACACATTGGAAATTTGAAATTATTTCGCATTTTGTCTACACACATATATTCCATCCTCTGCAGGTGACTTTTATACCTATGTAACAAATGTAGGTATAGATTATGAGTTAAAGTATCTGTTTCACAGATCCATCGATATACATACGTAGCATTTGCGCTCATAATATTTATAAATCTTCTAGATTATAGAAGAAACTCTATATAAGTATATTCACGCGATGGGCATGTGTATAGGTATTTTTTTACGTTGATGTAAAAAAAAAATTCCAGCATGTTTTACTTTTCATTTATGTCAATCTATGATATCATTATCCAGTTATCAAATATATTTCCATGAATTTGTTCGGCCTTACGCCATCTTTCTGGTGAAATGCGTACTCAATCATAAAAGAAAGATTACGGTTTTTATTCGTTGTATTCTTCGTGGGAAAATTTTTGATATCGTGAATTTGTTGGAACTGTCACCCAGACAACAAGCGTTGATTGGAGCGAAGAAAGTCAGTCTGAAGGTGATAGGTTAGGGAAAGAATACGTTCTTGGTGGAAGAACTTACCATTCCAGCTCCATAATCGATTTCTGCGTCACATTTGCAACACGAGGACGGACGCGAATTCACAGTTGACTAATTCAACTGTGATTGTTTTTTGCTGTACTGCCTGCCAGACAGCTTTGAAAATCAGCATGCGAAATCCTGGTTTGCCTCGAACACTAACTACTAGCGTTGGTGGAGGATATAGCCACGAGACAGACAAAAGTTTTGTAGCTTGCATATATCTGTCTTTGAGAAGGAGATATATATCAAGAATAGCTTAGTCTGATATTAAACGTGGGGACAGTAAGCTTTGCCAATCTTTCAATGAGTAGGACAAGATTTATATATCAGAAATTCTAAATCGCAGACTTTAGCAACACGCTAATACCGACTTATGTCCCCGTTGGAGAAAATGCGAATATCTTAGCCACAAGGTAGACTCAAATGGTTCTGCATTGCAAATGTCTTTTCAATATATGGGATTGCTCATAAGAATTTGTGAAATTCTACGCCATTAGATATGAATATATGTGGTTGTCCCGTTGATAACGATTTGTGCGGTTGCTATTCTGGGGGTTAACTCTAAATACAATCGTTTCTCTTCGATCTGCGCATGCGTACTCAAGACCCGAGTGCAAACATTTTATTTTTATCAATATCTTTTCGATATGTTGCTGATTATTACTTGTTTTTTCAGGCCCCGTTTTTGTTGTATTTGACGTGTTTTTTTTAATGAAAAATTAAAAATATAAACATATGAAGGGAAAACAAACCAATAAAAAAACGACAGTTTCATCCTTTTCTAGATCAATGTTCCTAAAATTAATCATATTTTAATATCCCCCTTTTTATAGTTCATTTGTATTGCTGCAGTGTTTTGTCTTTAATGTTAAAGCTTTCTATTGTTCCATTTGTATTATTATTGCTTTTCAACATCCACATAGGTTTCCTCAGTTTTTAAGTTGAACTAGCTGGCTATGTATGTATGTATGTATGTATGTATGTGTCATGATACAATCCGCATCAATGGATGAGAGGCTGAAAATTTAAACATTTACTCCTTCTTATGTCTAGAAAACGTTTTTTTTTAAAAGCACGGCCCGCTAACAAACTAAGTAGGTCACGTGACAGTTTCTATTGATTGTTTTATTGATTTTTTATCGATTATTATCATTATTATTGTTGTTGTTGGTGTTGTTGCTGTTGATGTTGTTGTTGTTGCTGTTGGTGTCCAGTTGTATTTGTTTCACGCCGAGTTTCGGCTTGAAACTCAAGACAGGTTGCGATGTTATGACTAAGTAGGCATTGGCATTCTCCTTCATTTCATACGTACAAAAATGGAGTCAATACAGCACAAATATGAGAGATTGCACAAGAGACAGTACGTAGTTATATAACAGGAAATATTCAGATGGACAGTGCTTTGCGAAGGATATGGGCAGTTTCATTCCAGTAGTTAAGCTATTGCTGATGTTTGGGAGTAGTAAGTCCAGTACTCTCTTCAGTATTCTTGCAGACTCTAATAGCACTGTGGCCTGCATACTTTTAATTCTTTCCCCCCTTGAACTCCCTCAATGTCTTCAGCATAGTTTCCGGGGAGCCTACCATTTTTGACACCATATTTTTCAGGTTCCACGTCTCTTTTAGCTCCTGGACCAAGCCCTGGTACTTTTCCAGCTTTTCAATCTCTTTCGTATTCACTATGTGGTCCGTAGGCACAGTCAAATAATGTTCATGGCAGACAGAATAGGTGTTCTTGCTGGAATGGGATGGTTGGTTTCGATTTCGAGGTCCTGAAGTAATCTATGGTTTCTACTTACCATGACAGTCTGTAGTTTGTGCTGGTACCATTTATATACATGGCTGAATCCTAGTCGTTTGCGAAGCTCCCTGTGTATGACTGTTGTGACTCCTTGGTGGCTGTTCCTGTACGGTTTCTGGGTTAGCTTATTATATACGTTAGTGCGAAGAGCACGCTGTCATAGTTCGGGTTTGAATTCGATTCACTGGTTCCAATTCCCTGCCGGTGACCGTCTGGCAACTCACACTACATGCTGTACTATTGACAAAAACAAAAATGCCCTTCACAATAGACAGAAATAAAATGCAGATATTTTTTTTCATTTAGAAAAGGAGGTCTTTCGGAAAATTTCACAAACCCCTATGTTGCGTTATTGTCTTTGATCGGCACTTCTTTTCACGCCCGAAATATCTGGTTCTGTTCGAGTGACAACAAGTGTACTTCATATTCTAAGTAATACTAACTTGGAATCCGAGGAAGTAGTAGTAGTAGTAGTAGTAGTAGTAGTACCTGTAAAAAATGATATCATTGACGTACAGATCAGCACTTCTGCCAAAGATCAGACAATATTTGCACTCTACCTCGGATCAAAAGTGTCGCTTCCTGGCACTTCTGCTTACAATCAGTGCTCTCATTGAAAAGTGCAATGTGTGCACTCATTGAACACCATCAGCAGCAGCAGCATCAACAGCAGCATCAACAGCAGCAGCAGCATCAACAGCAGCATCAACAGCAGCAGCATCAACAGCATCAGCATCATCAGCATCATCATCATCAGCAGACTGTTAGCGTCTGTTGTTGAATCTAGACCGTTTCAAAGATTCACCAGACCTCTCTATCATGAGCGTTGCAGAGCTAGTACTTTCTAGATTTGTCTAATTTGTCTCACAATCTCATTTTCTGTCGGTCACAGCCTCGAACCTGATATCTGCGGATCCACGTTGTGAGTCGTAATGTCCAGCGCTTGTCTGGCATTCTTGCAACATATCCAGCTCATCGCCATTTGAGTTTTCTAACATTTTTAATAGTAGTAGTAGTAGTAATTACACATAATGGTAGTAAAATCATCATCACAATTCCACATTCATTTATCTATACTTGTAGAGTTAAACCAATTGCTTTAACATCATTTATCTTCGCAACATCCGATGGCAATTGTTGGGATTCAAGCCGCTATTGCTTGGAATCAAATGACAGCAGGTATCTCTCCCCATTCCTTACTCTCCTTTCCACATTCCCGTTGATTGAAACAATGATGTTCATCCGAATCGCTTTTTCTTATTGATGTCCGTGTTATTATTTATTCTCCCTTATATATTATTATCCTAGTTATTATAAAATGCAGTTGTCGTAGCAACATCATCAATATTATTAATCACATCCTCGTTATTGATTATTCACGTTCTAATGATCAATATCCCAATTTTTATTAACTTCATTTCTCTTATTATTGCTATCAATTTGTCTTTGTTTTGTTATCGATGACATAATAAGTTTTCCTATTCTATCTAATGTCTTTCTAATTATTTCTGCTGTTTATATTGCTTCCATCGTTTTTTTTTTATTATTAATTTTATTTACATTCAACTGTTATCCAGTCATTTTATTGTTTATTTATCAAGCTTATCTATTTCTTCATCTATTTTATTTCTTGGGCTTGTTCCTTTATCGGATGCATCCCCCCCCCCTACACCCGCTATTTTTCTAAAATACCAGGATGTGATGCAGCAATTCTTTCTCTATCAGGGGCGTATGTAAGAATTATTGTGTTTCGTGCGGTCCATCTCATTACTCATATTTTGACAAGGCTGAAAATTAATTAAAATTTCCCGCTACGGAATTAAGTCGTGTTACCGTTGCTCGAACGGATTGCCTCTCCACCTCTGCTCCTACAACAATCCAATCCAGTCACATGGTTATAAGGCTTCTATTCCGTTTTTATCCTTGATCTATATTTGTTTTCGTCTCTTTTTTTTCTTCTTTAGTATTCTTTTTTTTTGTTCCTTCTTTGCAGGGGACGGTAGCTTCTTCCTATTTTTTCTTCCATTTTCCATCCGTTCGTTTTTCTCGGTATTGTGTGTTGTTTTTTTTTTAAAGCATTTCTTTCTTTCAAAGATATCTTAGTGGTGCGGCCTTTGTGTAGTGGTGTGTCGGTCTGTTTAGATTTCGACATTTCCTGTCTTTTTAAATAATTTTCTATCTTTTTTGTTTTCTGCGCTTGTCCTTCTCAATTTTTTCCATTCTTTTTTCCCCTTTCTTGATGTCTGTCTTTCTTTACTTTCTATTTATTCATTTCGTCCTCTCTTTCGCCATATATATTCACCTATTTTTCTCGTCCTTTTTTCTGGCCCCCTTTTACCCTCCCTTCAATCTTTCTTATTTTTGCTCTTTCTTTCTTTCTTTCTTTCTTTCTTTCTTTCTTTCTTTCTTTCTTTCTTTTTCCTTTCTTTTTTCTTTCTCTCTTTCTTTTTTTCTTTTTGTCTTTCTTTCTTTTTTCTTTTTTTCTTTTTTTCTTTTATTTATCAATTCATTCATAGCCCTCTCTTTTAATAGTTTTATATTCACCTACACTTTCCCTTCTTTTCTTTTCTTTCCTTTCTTTCTTCCTTTCTTTCTTTCTTTCTTTCTTTCTTTCTTTCTCTATTTATATGGCCTACTCTTCCGTTAACCCTATATTATGTTCTTTGTTATTTTCTTTCTATTTCTCTGTCTCTTTGTTTCCTTCTCCATTTCTTTCTATCTCAGACATACATTTATTTCTTCTTCGTCTTACCGTCCCCGTTCCACCTAACCCCCAGTGACTCTTTTCCTCATAAATCTATGCATACGAAGAGATCCGTTATTTTCGCTTAATAAAAGCGATAAATCTCATATTGATTGCAGAATAATTCGTCGCACACGCTTGAACATGATAAAAAGGCGAAGACAGAGGAAAAAATAAACTCAGACGAAGGAACAATTTCATGACTGTATATATATGTATACGTATAGAGACGAAAGATAAATATACATGAATGCATATACAAGTGCGTGTGAGTGTATGTGTCCGTGTGTGCGCGCTCACGTGTGCATGTGCGTATGAGCATGTGTATCGGCGTGTGAGTAAGTGCGTATGTATTGAAAGTAAGTCATGTACGCATTCAATGTAAATAGGGAAGTTGCTTGTTAGAAACGACTGCAGAAGAACAAAATACGTGTGCTCTATAAGTAACTTACACATCTTGTGTTATATTAGAATCGGTATATGTACACAGGCCCATGCACGGACAAATACATGGAAACAAAAATAATACTCTATAGTGAACCAGAGAACAATTCTCATCGTTGCTGGGGGATCAATCCACCTTCGGTACACCATGGCCCGGCCTACGCACACTCCTGTATGCAGTTGATTATTATTTCCTTACGAAAGTTGTCAGTTTTGAGTTTTTTCTTTCTCTATAAAAAAAAAAACAGGATTCCCTGCGAGTACTTTCATATAAATATTTGCTGTCAGCTTGTAACTGGACTCCCTTCAGTGCCCGGCAATTACTGCACATAGATTGAGTATACTAACTGGTCAGTTGTGCGATCGAATCTTGGCACCTACGCTGGCAGGTTTGTGCAGACTCTCAGAGAGAGCTGTATAGGCCCAACGCAGCCTCGAACAGGTCCATGTTGTCCAAGAGGTGTTTCCTGTGACCGTTATCAAAATGTTTGACAGCAGAAGTTTTGGTTTAAGATTCTAATATTATGGAATTCATAAAAAAGATCACTTTCAATCTTGACTATTTAGCAATCCATTGTTTAGAGAGGGCAAAAATCTTGACCATTGTCGAAATCTACTATGGATGCAGAAAAGAGCAGACAAAGTGACTTGGCTGAAATATTACAAGGGACTAATTGTATTAGATAACGATTTCTGATTGTAAACTTCCGTACACTCCCACGATGTTAAAAACGGTGCATAGCTTATTTGACATCGAGCGAGCGAATGTGTGGGAAATTCACAAAGGGAAAACAGAAGTTAATGCATTAAATCGTTATTGCTTAGAATATCACACAGTTTAACAATTCATCTTGCCATTTTCTACATCTGCAATCGATTTCGTTCGTGGTAGAAATTCTTCCGTTCACAAAACGAGGGATTGCCGAACATATTAATGACATTTTTTCGCCGAAGGTTACACTGCATTTTTCCTGCAATATCGCATTGCTTTGGAACTGGCTCCTCTGGAGAGAAAATCTTTTTAAGGAAATCTTTTTTTCTGTTTTTTGAGAAAAATATTTTTGATTTCAATGGTATTCCCATTTCTAGTATTTCATTAAATATATTTTTGTTCTTTAATAAAGAGAAGAAGAACAATCTTCTGTTTTGATTTTCAAAGGTCGAAAAAACTTCAAATTACATATGGTGGATGGGGAGTGATGCGTAAATAAATTTATCGCTTAAATTCAACCTTACTGACCGTCCAATTCTACGTAGGTAAAATGCCAGCCTCTGGATCTGGAGCTAAGGTTTCGATCCTACCTCGTGGTACTGGATGGTCTATTTATTCACTGTCCCACCACAGCAAAATGTGACACAAGGTCGAGGCTTTACGTGGGGAAAATAGGAGACATCCATCCAAAAATGGCTCCAGCCGACGCGGCTTTGGTTTGCTAAGCAACCAAAGCAACCTCCGCCATGAAAGCGCCAGGACTAGCCCGACCTGTACCGTTAAGTGCAATGGAACAGTGCTGCCCTGGGTTGCCATATTCTTCTCATAGTCTATAGCCACACTGAAGACTTGTAATACAACTAAACAGCTATCTGTGGATGAATCAATTATCTAATTATTATATACGGATAAATATCTGTAAATATTTCTCCTTTAATTACTGATGAACTTTTGATCAAATTAAAACGACACATTAATTCATTTTTTGTAAAAAATAATTTTCAGACAAAAATCTAAATGTCTTTCCTTCTATTGCAATCAATATGTGCACATGATTACCAACAACCGGATTCCATTTGTATGTATGCTATGGACAATGTTTCTTCATTTTGTGAGAATACAAAAAAGAAAGAAATAGAAAACAGATCTTATATTTTGGTGATGATTTTTCCCCTCTATGCTCACATAGCCAGTTGCTGACGAGTGCGTTAGGCTCAAAAATTGATACTCACCGGGTGTATATCCTTGTAAATTATATATATATATACATATATATATATATATATATATATATATATGTGTGTGTGTGTGTGTGTGTGTGTGTGTGTGTGTATAAAATGAATGAGAGAGAGAGAGAGACATAGTGAAAGAGTATATTGATATTAGGTGTGTGTTGAAATTCCCATCGGAAAACCGGTTCTCAACTAGCAATTATAATGATTTAATCAACCCATTTGTCAGAAAAGGTACAATAAACTAAAAAAAAAGTAATTCCAACAATCTTAAAATATACTTTAACCGTATTTATACATCTGACCCTACGTCATATGTATGCTGCTTCCTTCAATTACTTTCCTTCCTGCATATCATTTGAACCTGATTCTTTCTTCCTCTATACTAGATTGGACCTACATCTATCTATCTATCTATCTATCTATCTATCTATCTAAACTCTTGGTCTTCAAGGAGCAATCGAAGTTGACAATTGTGTTGCCTTAATAATCTAAATTCGAAAACCTGGCTTTTGCCTTACATCGAAGAGCTACCACTAACGCCGGAAAGAATCATTCGAAGAACTTTACCAATAAAGTATACCATATTGGTCAACTTGTATGTATGTTTATATATCCATTTTATAAGACAAAAAATTGCGTTTTGGAGAATGTTGACGAAAGCGTGTTTCAATTCAAAGATAAGACAGAATCTTAGTAGCATTTAACAACAAAAAAAAATCACGATCAGCATATTCTAAAGACTTGGTAAATCTATATGAGGCCTGTGATGTAGAGTGTAGTCCAAGTACTGTAAGATCAAAGCTTAATCGGCTTGTTTTTCAGCACCCTCAGATCTGCGAAGGTGTCTAGACTAACAGCGGCAGTGACGTAAATAGGTTGGCTTGGTGAAAGGTTCATCAGCATTGGACATCTGAGGACTGGGCTATGGTAGTTTTTGATAGTATTGAAGCAAAATTGTTATGATTCATAATTAGCATAATTAATAAAAATGTTATTATCATGAGACGTTGATTTTGGAAAATATCCAACATTTACTTAATGAACAGTGGATATTCTCTGTTCTGCTTCCTGACAGTGAATTCGAGTAACTTCTTCAAAGGCTCCCTGAGCCGAGTGAATATTAGTCACTTACTTCGCTAGAAGCAGCGTTTACTGCCCTTGCATATATTTGACAAGTCTTTAGATTATTATTTTTTTTTGCAAGTGCAACCAATTTTGAGTTATGACATGCTTTTGACAACAATTTCCAAAACGCTGAGGACACAAATTATCACCATTCTTCAGTTTTTCTTCATGTTGAAAATACTCCTTGATAATCTCCCCCTCCTCCTCCTCCTCCTCCTCCTCCTCCTCCTCATCATCATCATCATCATCATCATCATCATCATCAGTCTTTTAACGTCCGTCATTGGATATAGACCTTCCCCAGGATTCGCCACAATTCTCTATCATGGGCATCGCGGAGACAGTATTTGTCCAGTTCATCTCTCCATCTTGTGTTCTGTCGGCCTTGGTTTCTTATGTGATCTCTGGGGATCAATGCTGTGAGGCGTGATGTCCATTGGTTGTCTTTCATTCTTGCATCATGGCTGGTAATGTAATAGTTTCTATGATGTCACGGATACCCGTCTTCTTCCTTATATACTGTACTGTCTTCTCACTCTTTTGTAATTTCATTGCAATTTAAGGAGATGTCTTTAGATAAACTTTCATCGGACACTTCTCTTTGGGTGCAAATCTTTGGGAGATTCCCTGATGACAATGTTGGACAAGCAAGCATGATATTCAAAACTATAAAAATTACATGATTGATTTGATAACTGTTATTGTAATCTGTTGCAATAAATGAGTTTTAATTGAAATATGGTAGAGAACGGAGAGTCTCAAAAGGACATGCTGGTTTACCTGAGATCAAACTTAAGTCACATTAGGTCAACAATGGTCTAAATTCTACTTATACAGATATCTAGAATGAATGCAGAAGTCAAAATTAGAACGAATAGTTCAAGTAGGGTCTAATTATAAAATAAGTCAATTTTGAAAAAAATGCACAATAATTCTGAGAGAACTATACACACACACACGCACACGCACACACACATATACATATATATATATATATATATATATATATATATATATATATATATATATATATATATATATATGTATAAAAGGAGCGTGGTCTGGTCTCTGCAACGTAAGCGAAATAGAATCATCACTAGGTAATAACTTCTGGGATACGTGTTCTATCCATCTATCCTTCTCTCTCTCTTTTTATTTCTCTCTCACACTTTCTTTATGCACACACACACACACACACACATATGTAATATATATGAATACTGAAAGAAAAAAAATTGAATCAAATAGAGTTTTTTCTTTTAGATAAATCTCTGACGCTTTTAGATGACGAATTGTGTAGAGCATGGGTGTTAATTGAGTGATGATTCGTCAAATTAGTGACACGTTTATTAAAATGCCTTAGAATAAATTTGATACACGCTAAAGAGTTTCAGCCAAGGGAAGAGAAAAATACGAAGAAAATAAATCAGTTTCACGGAATGCTTTTTGAAAACCACGAATAATTTAATACATGAAAGTAGCCCTTATAAGCCGACATCATCCTTTATTATCTCCTTCGTGTAATTCATTATATCCTCGATATACTGTATTATCTATAATATATATATATATATATATATATATATATATATATATATATATATATATATATATATATGAATGTGTGTGTGTGTGTGTGTGTGTGTCAGTTGTAATGTATGATAGCAGTAATTTGACAATTTGGAAGTAAAAGATGGAAAAGAGAGTGTTTCAACTCAAAATTTTATTATCACTAAGATATGGTTCGATGCATTTCGCCATATTCGAAACGTCATCGTCAGAATGTATTTAGCAATGCAGAAGAATTCATTAAGACGCCAATAGAAAGAAAAATACCTCAAGTCGAGTTGTAATACACTTTCTCAATCTTCATTTCTTCACTACCAAATTACAACCACCATATCAATATATATATATATATATATATATATATATATATATATATATATATATATATATATATATATAAGTTTTAATGTATATATGTAAACACGCACACACACACACACATATATATATATATATATATATGTATATATATATATATATATATATATATATATGATGTACAATTTGTCTTGAAAGTTAACATATTGTCTTGAAGATTTTGACTTTTTGATTTTTTATTGGAGATTTTGAAATGTGTCGATCTGTTCTGACCCTTCTTCCTCTAGGGTGATAATAAAATGGTTGTTACCCGTTTCAAAATATAACAGTTTTGAGGGATTCATTTTGAGAATAATTTATTATTTATGCGTGCTTGGTTATCTCCGTTCCATAACCAGAGAAAGATAAGAAGAAAAAAAGTGACTCTTTCCGGTCTCTCCTATCACTTTCTCGTCTTTCTCCTAGCAGCAATGGGCGTGTCCTACTTACTAATGTTCTAGTTTATTCCATTGCTGCCATCTCTGAATAGTCATACCTATTTCGGTGATTTATTCATATCAAATGCTATATGTTTTAGTTTTAATTAAATTTTTATTTGAGAGATTTCTTTAATCGAGTGCAACCCCAACAATATTGTTCATTTTTTTCTCCATTATATTAATTGTCCGTTTTTTTCTATTTTATTTCTTTTATTTTCTTTCTCATTCCTCTTCGTTGTTTGTTGTCAATAAAGTTGGTGTAACTGTTGTCATTTAAAAAAAATATTCTCATCTTTTCTTTAGGAATTTCAAATGTGACCTATGTCTGAATTTTATTCTAATTTCTGATTTCATACTCAATAGTTTTTGTTTGTCTTTAAAACTTATTATGTCGAACTTTTCTAAACTAAGAAATCGTTTTGAATATAAAACACTGCAAGAATCAATTAGCATTAGTATACTCTATTTAGTTGTTGGTGTTCGTTTTTCCATTGATGATTCAATAGTATTTTGAAAGTGATGTGTTATTTCTGTAATTTTCATATGTGAATGATGTATGATTTGCTAAGACGCCTTAAAGTTAGTCTTAGATATTCCGATATAGTACTTAAACTTTATTAGGATTTTTCAGTGATGGTATTTCAGCTTTGTATACGATTTCAGACCTTGGACATTTGTTTATTAACTTGTATTACTCTGGCTTATCATATAATTACATTGAAGATTTTGGTGTGGCTGTGTTCTTTTATTCGTTTAATAAATGAGATTTTAATTGAACAATCGGAGCCATCAATGGTGGAGAGGGGTTCTATCCTTTTTTGCATTACATCTACGTGTGTTTGTGTTTGCGAGTTTTAATGTTTGAGCTCTCCTGGCCATGCTGTTTTGCTTACAAAATTTGAAATTGGCATGAGTACTTTACCAGACCACTCATTCTTTCCATGTTATCCAAACAGCTGTAGCTTAGTATGAAAAGAGGTGATTATATTGATAAATATTGGGGTCATTTTCTTCTAATAATGGTCAATATGTGAGTCTAGATTAGGCGTTAATCTTATGAAATTTAAAATGTTTTTGTTGGCCTTAATTCAAAACTAAAATCACATTTTTCAAAAATTCTTTGATGATCTCCTTTTAAAACTTGTCACAATTGTGAACATCGTCATTTTTCCGAGGACTAATAGTCCACCATTTCAATATAAGTAAATGCCTTCAACGTCTATAAATTTTGTCAAGTTATAAAGAATACTAGTCTATCAGATCAGACATTTGGGCTGTGTCATATGTCTCTATTGTCACATCAAAGTTATGGGTCTTTTTACCGATTGCTCTTTGCTGGTAATGTTTTCTTACAGTGTTTTATGTTTATGTCCAATAGGTTACTTTTTTTTGGAAAATGCTCAGTGAAAAAGCGAAAGAAGATATGAACAATAGTATGTGGGACCGGGGCTTGTTGATATATCTTCTACTGAGATGACAGTAACTTCCTAGGGGAGAAATTCATTAAAAAGCAAGTATGACCAAATGTTACTATGGAAGAGAGACTCCTTTAAATCCTTTATATCATCCTTGAAACATACGGAAAAAATGTATACCATCCTATCTCAACGGTAGGGATAGTTGGTACTATCAGATTGAACTACTTAGATCTCTAGCTAGTAAGTAAAAATGTGATCAATAAAGCGTTATAATTGATACATAAAAATGATCAACCGACAAGTATCAACAGTAATGGAAAATCGATTTGTGTAAAAAGGATCCTTCTTGGAATATAATGACTTTACCAAGTAGCCCCTATTACAATGTGCCAACGAAAATGTATTCCATGAAAAGGTTCTGATAGAAAATGGCTGAAATGCAGAATATATCATCAAGTATACATTACAGCACATGCAAAGCTCTTGTGTCTCAAAGTTACTTATCAGGATGAATACAAGTTTTATTTTTGTTTAGCATTCGTAAGACATATGACTCAAACTTAGCCAAAATCTATCTCCCCAAAATGTGGCAAATAGTGGCACCGTCAAGTAGTGAAAACTGTCCCTGTGCGCAACTAGCCCCGATCTCCCCTACTCAGCAGAAGGGGGGCTTGACCTTGAGGCAGACAAAATGGCTTAACTCTTAGCTACTGAATTTTCCATTCTGCCCTTAGAAGCACAGGCTCTTTATGCGAGCCCAACGAATAGGGGGTAAGGATAGGTTTGGTCTGATAGGGCCAGTTGGGACGGGTAGCAGAAACTTAAACTAAGTTAAAACGTCATAGGTACTTGTTTCTTACCATGGATATGACTCGGAACAGCACCCAAATCTACACTGGCTGTTTCTTTATCGGGTTACTCCTCGGGGTGTATGTGTTAATCTCTACAGTCAGAATACTTCTGCTTCTGTCAGATTGTCTCAGATTTGAGCTCAAGGTTGCACAAACAGCCATACTGTGGTGATTTAAGAGACTTCAGATTAAAACTCTGTTGCAAGCACTGACATCTACCAACTACAGAGTGTCCATGTCCTGTGGTTCAACTATCCAAGTCAGCAAAACTATCGAAATACCGCCACCAAGGAGTGGCAGACCCCATAGGTAGCTCAGGCATCTACCAGGAGAAGGAAACTCCAGTTAAACCTGCAACTTAGGGGCCTTGCTCTTATTTGGACCGACTCGGTGGACCATAAGAAACAACCCTCCGTTAATGGGATGGAGTCTGCCCTATGTACGTCACAATTCACGATAAAACTGTATTGCGCAATCTGGAAGGCTATTCTGTGGCACAAGCCTCACTGTGTAAAGTTGTGGAAAACCCTCCCAAAATATTTGTTCGCAAAGCAAAGCCATTCACACACACACACACACACACACACACACACACATACACACACACACACACATTAATTCATGCAATTGTTCAGGCGATAAATTTCTGTTTTTGCTGATTGGTGAGCTGGCCGCTATCAAGATTGCAAGCGAATGTTGTTGCAGCATTTTTTGTTATTATGGACAAAGTAGTAAAGTAGTTATGGGAGGGTGATAAACCCAAGTGGGTACCCATTTGGTCAACCCTGCGTCCTCCATTGTTACATGCTAGCAGAGAGTCATGCTTAGTCAAGATATCAGTCGATGGGATAGACTACAGGAATTTCGATTCTTACCTTTCCCAAGAGTATCACTATTCAGTCAGTAGCCTTGCCTCAGTTGAAATTCGAACTTGATTTGATGGTTCTGTTCATCCTATTGATAACCATCATTAGTGGGAAAGCAAAGTCAATATTTACATCTTGAAGGTCATTGATAGTGATTGGGTCTGTCCAGTCATTAACAAGATTAGGTCTGTCCAGGACTTAGCGCTGTTCCTACCAATGAGGCTCTCCTTAAAACCTTTTTGAAAATACGAAATCTTACTAGCAAATAAAAAAGTATAACTTTCACCGAGGAAGTAACCAAATACTTCGAATCCGTACTTCTATACAGTCCGTGGAAAGTACGGGTCTCACTTTAAGTTACATTGTAAACAGACTCCCCCCTGCTCAAAAATAAAGAAAATTAAAATAACAAACTAAGAATCAATTTCTTTCAAAACTGACAAACTTCTCGAAGAAACGAAGTTCTTATGAACAAAAAGCATGATCAATTAATTGAGTATTTTTTTCTTTTTCAGGGGAATGAACTCAGCTTCTTCATTAGAATTGTTTTCAGTTTAAAATCAAAAGCTGAAGTGAGGGAAGTTTATTCTTTTCATAAGGTTAGAGGAGATAAATCTGACGAAACTCGGGAAAAAATATAAACACATATTCTTTTATGTACATTTAATTCTAATTATTATCTAATTTTAGCTGTATAATGTGAAGCTTAGCGTAGAGTTTAATACTGTTGGGTAAAAAAATGGTTTCCAGTTTCTTCTTCAAAGTGTAAAAACGAACTAAGAAACCTGTGAGGTATCCAAAAGCCCAGATCTGGACTCAAAAGCCAGCGATGGGAGCCTTGTTAGCAAGTCAAGTTCGATCCCAGCAGGTTGTACAGCTTGTGTGGCACTATACAAGCGCGAAATAAGCTAATTTGGAAAACAAACACTACCAGTAGGTGCCTAACCATGTATCTATCCATCTATCTCTCCATCTATCTCTCCATCTATCTCTCCATCTATCTATTTATGCTGTTCTGAAAGAGCATACAGAAATGTTACTGAATGTCTACATAGATTAAATTTAGCATACACGCATTGTACATATGTGCATTGTGTGTAATACACGCATATAGACATCTAATAAAAACCTTACTGTTTGTCTAAAGGCGCCAACATATGCCTACAAGTGCTTGTGTGTTTATGAGCGTGAGATAATATCAATTACGACAAATTTCCATAATCTCTGTAATTAGGCTGTTGGAATTGTCATTGCCACTATAATAATGATATCACCACGCGGCTAATCACAACCACGTTATCGATTTTGGTTGTAAACGCAATCGTCTGCGACGGCACTTTCCCAACCCTTCGTCCACCGACCCCTTTCCCCATCAGGACGAATTCCCCTTCCCTTCTATCTCACTCTCTCTCTCTCTCTTTTTCTCTTTCAGTCTTTCTCTCCCTCTCTCTTTCTCTTGCTTATTCTTTTTTATCAGTTGTCTTTTCTCGTTTTGTCCATTCTAACCCCCACCCAACCCTAACCCCACTGACCAATCAAAATTATCAGTCGACATAATTCACTTAATTATGATGCCATTAGTCCAATTAGAAAAAAAAAGTAAGAATGTAAAAAAAAAAAAAAGGAAAGGAAGAAAAAAGCAGGATACTAAATAAACAACAATGAATTTTGCAAAGAAAAACAAAGTAACCGGAAAACAATAAAAATTAGGAAATCCTCTTTTTGCAATACTAAGAGATATGAACAAACTATTCAAATATATCCCTGAAATGCGTCCGAATGCACATTCTAAGACACAAACAGACACATACACACATGCAGACACACAAAACACACACACACGCATACAGAAACACAAACACACACACACATACATATATATTTATTTATATATATATATATATATATATATATATTCTAAATGTAGAAAATCTTTAAAAATGTCTAGGTATATTTGAGTAAGTTTATAGGTGTCAGCGTGCAACGAGCATAAAGTTGATGTGCGTAAATGAAAAAGTATATATATATATATATATATATATATATATATATATATATATTTGAATGGTTTTGCATGTACACATGTGTCACCCGTCTGCTTATTTGTAAACATTATCTTATGGTAAATACATGTATCAATACCAATGATTTTTAACCTTTTTTATACCATGGTGCAGTGAGCCTGCTCCAAAATCGACGTGGTACTCAATTGGTATTTAAGATTAGGTTTGATCATTTAAAAGAAACAAATCATAATAATCTATTCATAAGTTGAACAATCTAATAACCTATCAATTTTATCACCAAGAGCACATCATTGATGACGGTTTTCAAAAAATTTTGAAAGTTTTCTGCATATTCGTTATTACCACACATTGAAAAAGATGCCACTCCTTGGAAAAAAAACATGAAATTTTCAGGTATAGATTATCATAAAAAACAAACGAGTAAATATTTAAAAAAATGTATTTCCTTACATAGAATATAAGTGGGAAACCTGCATTTAGTATTGTCCAATGATGTTCCCTGTTCGAGGTCGAATGGTTAATAGGCATACCTTCAAGTATTCTTCTAATGTTTGGAGCTGAAGCCCGTCCTTACGATTCATTGTGTCCATAGCAGAGAAACCAGCCTGATTTAGAGAAAGTGCTTCCATTGCCTTCTTTGTAGTGACTGGATATTCCTCTCAAAGTCACAACCAGAATGAAGTCATATCTGTTGATTAGTACTTCATTTTCAGTCCTCTCTCGTTTCATATTTCCCTCGGCTTATCTCCTTCGGCAACAGTTAATTCAAACACTTATCACAAGATGATCTCTCACCTAGTCCAAGGAAGATACGTCAAGTGATGATAAATACAAATGTTTTTTTTTAAAATTCAGTAGCTACACACTTTGTCGAATTGAACTGATAGGATTTGTCCAATCTACAACCTTTTGTCTGTTCTGACTTTTCAATGTTGTCCTTTTTTTTTCTCTTTTAATATTTTGGCTCCCTGTAATGAATTTTTTTCCCCAAGAGAGCTAACTTAGTCAGAACGAGTCACATTATTTTCATTATTTCTCTGTTTACTCTTATAAATATATCAACCAGGAACGCAACTTCATTGCACCAGGCTTCGCCAGTTTGCTTCATGCAAGGCAAGTTTTCAAACACAAATATATCAGGATTTATATAGCGCACATTAATGATTTTGATATTTGAAATATTCTCTCATCTTTCTTCTCTCAGTGGCCACAAAGAGTATTACGATAAAATTGATATTTACGAGATTCAAGCATTTGTTATCTTGCATTCAAAAAGTCCGTTGCATGTGCTACATCATGGAATTCAGGAAAGGTTTTAAAACAGCCATTTTGACCTTTAATGAACAGCACAATAATTTATTTATTTATCACTTTGTTGAAAAAATAGAGTTTAATGTAGTCCATAAAACTACCAATAATGTCAAAACGTATTTGAATGTTATTTAGTATCCATACCAGGAACATTGTCCAGTGGCCCTTGTTTAAGGGAGGATCAGCCCTCCTTAAAAATCCTGCCACACTCAAATAAGGCACATTTCTGTCCAGATATTCTTTTGAATAAATCAGGAAAACAATTGCAGATTAGATATGTATCTTCAGATTTCCATCCTCTGCTTAATCCAATGAATTGAGCAACAAATATTCTATATAGTGCTACGTACCAGAACGGTTTGACAGTGGGCTGCAGGTGGTTGAAACAAACTTCTTGGTTAAAACATCTTCAGACCAATACATTTCTACTAGCCCAATAGTTTGGAAATGGGGGCTTTATATATATATATATATATATATATATATATATATATATATATATATATATATATATATATATACATATATACATATATATATACACACACACACACACGCACACACACACACGCACATATATATATATATATGTGTGTGTGTGTGTGTGTGTGTATTTATATATATCAAAACTACAGGAACTCTGGGATTACAATTTAGACTATTGAATAAAAGCTGTTGTTTGAAAACAGAGCCATATACATTCTTTATACATCTATTTGTATGAGAATGTGCAGGGTAAGCTACATATTATATCTGAAAATATTGTTACACAACGGTTATTGTTATCAAAATCAATCAACTCCTAACAATTTTGATGTGATCATTGTAAATTGCTCCCTCTATAGGTATGTGCACGCTCGTGTGTGTGTGTGTGTGTGTGTGTGAGTAATTATCTTAAGTTCTATGCGTACACTTATATAATACAGTGTAGTAATAAACGTGAAAAAATATACGTTTATCCGTGTGATGATTCGTTAGATATACATTCTCAACTGATAATGTTTGAATATAGACATTTTGACATATATTTATTAACATGCTTATATATACGTATACACTCACACACACGCACACACACACACTATCACACACACTCATGCATATATATGTATATGTATGTGAATGTATTATAACATGTATTTACACACACACACACACATATATATATATATATATATATATATATATATACATATATATATATATTTGTATATGAATGAATGTAATGGGCAACTTGAGTCCTTATACACACACACACATATATATATATTCGTATTCTCATTCCTCGTATATGTGCATACAATACATGTAGATATATTTGTTAGCACACGCACACACACACACACACACACACATATATATATATATATATATATATATATATATATATATATATATATATATGTGTGTGTGTGTGTATGTGTGTGTGCATATGTGCGTACATACCCAATCGGAGTGTATCAATACTTCTGCACATTGGTGTACGCCAATCTATGCGATTGTGCGTGCGTGATTTCGTAGAAAATGATAAAAATGCTTCGGCCTGTTAACAAGTCATTGCAAGTCAATGGCCCTCTGTCTCTAGGCTGGCTCAAGAGTGACCACCACTTGGGCATTGTTGGATCGTGCCATGGAAGATAATATTCCTCATATGAAGTCCTTATACCCTTAAACCGGACCCCATTGACGTATTTGACTTTCTACTCGACGGCAAGCGAAGAGCAGTGATGTGCTAGTCACACCCCACGTACACAAACAATAACTTGAGACATATTGTGACGGTGATGCCCTCTAGTGGGTGGCACCAAATCAATCTGGTTTCAGTTTCTATAACTTATCGCGGAATTGGCGCGAAAAACAACACGAACCTCTCGCGGAGGTGAACGTTAATTTCACTGCCGTTGTTTGTTATTTGCATCCAGAGGGCAGTTAAAGAGAGGGAGGAAAGAAAGGAAGAAAGAAAGGGGGAGTGAGGGAGAAAGAACAGAAATAAGGAAAGGGGGGAAAGGATTCTTGACGAAGAATGATAAAATGGAAAGAGAAAGAGAGAGAGAGAGAGAGAGAGTGAGTGAGAGAGAGCGAGAGAGGGAATCAATACAAATGAAGATTGGCATCGAATAAGAGGCAGCGTGAAAGGAAAATTAGAGAAGGAAAAAAGCAAAAGTAGATGTGAAGAAGAATTCTCTCTCTCTTTCTCTCTCTCTCTCTCAATATATATATATATATATATATATATATGTATATATTTATATTTGGACTTTACATCCAAATAATACACATAGAGTAAATATAAAAGAAAAAGAAAAACAAAGGAAAGAATGCGAAACCGAACTATTCTAATATAAGGTTCAAGGAGCAGATTGGATCATTTGCTTTAATTTTTGTCTCCACCACTTGATGGCACCACTGTTAGCCTCATCTTGAGCAGAAAAGTTTCAGCCATCTTTCTATCAAGTCTGTGTCGTATGCATTGTACGCACGGAATTTATTGCTTTGAAAACGGTTTTTCACCCTGGTAAGTAACTGTTTCACTTCAAAAAACGATTCTCTGGTTCATGCTGTATTGTGGGCTAATGATAGCGAAGTCTGTATCTATGAGGAATGGCGATAAAAAGTATATATACTACATTTCAAACAGGAGTTTTTCTCGGAAGAGAATGTTAAAAAAATCACGTGTTTGGAGTCGGTTGGTCAATTGTAAGAGAGGGTCCAAAGGTCCTTTGTAATCTTATGCAATTGAGGTCGAGGAAAGATAAGAAAGATCTGCAGAATAATTAGTCAAAGTTCAAACAAATCATTTTTGCTGTCATAGTTCTCTTATCATTTTTTCATCTTATTACAGTGAATCATTGAGTTCCACTCCCATAATCCAACTAGGTGATCATTACATTACTAAAATCTTTCTATTTTCTCAAATACATTCTTACATTGCCTTGTGTATGATTTCATATTTCTTAATGTGTATGTGGATATATATATATATATATATATATATATATATATATATATATATATATATATATATATATTAGTCTCATCCACAGACAGATTTTTCGATGTACTACATCTCTTCAGTGTGGCTATAGACTTTCCATTATCCCATACAGTACTACGAGGCAGGATTGAAACCTTCACCTCGGACACGAAGGCCGATTTCCTACCTCTGGACTACAAGACTGGACGGTCAGTGAGGCTGAATTTAAGCAATATATTTATTTACACAGAAATTCCCCATCCACGAGAGTGCTCTATTCCTATGGATATATATCAAGTTGTAATGTACCACTCTGGTGAGCTACACAACGTAGAAAAAATTGAAAAATAATCAAATTCAGCACATCTCACTATGACGACAGCACTCATTTTTATACCGGATTTTGCAAAAGAAATTAAAATATTCCCAATGATTTTCCGCATTTTATGCGTCGATGTCCGAAACAGTATCCAGCCAAGAGCACCTGATTTTAAGTAGCGGTCAAAAAATGTTCATGTGTTTGTTCCCAGGTTTTGAGGATTCGGGTACGTGCAAAAGCATCACGTCAACAACTGTACCAAGTTTTTTTTTCCACCTTGCACGCAGTAAGTTCTTTGGGTGTTCGTGTGTCCCACGGGGTGTGGAGATGGGGGTAACTGAAAATCTAACTGAATGGAAACCCAAGAAAGCCTTCTACAGGCTGAAAACAGCTGGATAGTGTGGGTTTTCGGCTAGTATATGCACATACATACACACACATACACACACACACATATATATATAAATATATATATATGGAGAGAGAGAGAGAGAGGGAGGGAGAGAGAGGGAGGGAGAGAGAGTGAAAGAAGGAAGATAGAAAGATGGATAATTACAACTTTGTAAATCAAAGGTCCTCTACCTCATCCAAGACATAGCAGCACTAAGAATGAAAAGAATATTTGGACATCACCCGATCATTGTTAGAGTCATGTCCATAATATTTGACGTACTTTGATTCGTGTCAAGAAGAGTAAAAGTGAAACTCAAATTTGAAATCTGAGGAAGCTGAAGCTGTGATGCCTGGCTTTGCTGCAAGGATACTGAGAAAGGTAGTAAATATTTGAGTAAACCAGCAGCTACTAGCGACAATCACTAGACGTCTGGTATGAGCACCCAGATTCATGCAACGTTGTTGTATCAATGCAATCTCCAGGAGGAATTGATGAGAAAAAAGATTCAACCTAACATGTTAATTGTCCTCGAAAGCATATTGAAACTAACAAGATAACTGAGCTCGAAAACCCCATCTCTGCTGGTGCAAAAAATGATAACAGACATCTTTACAATACAAGAATAAACTTCAAACAACGGAAACAAAAAATCTGCCTTGGGAATAGGGTTAGAAAATGAATTCTCCCAACTATAGAGAGACAAGGGATTCCTAAAAAAAAACACATCGCGCATCATGGACATAGCTATGCAAGTCATGAGAAAAACTATGGGACACATACCCAAGACAAGAGGAGATACATGCTGTTGTAGAAGAAATACGCCGCAGATGACTAGCAAAGAGTAAGCCTGAAGAGATATAGCTAATGGACTGCCAAATGCACATAGGACAGCACTTTCAGTCCTGGATGGAGAATGAATACAGAACATAAAACCAGACGCCACCGAGACAAATAACTTATGGAACGGCATAAAAGAATGCCCCCCCCCAAAGAAACAGCAGATTTCCAGAGTAGTTAGATAATATTAATGAACAACGTTTATACAAATGGACACTGTAAAAAGAAAAAAGAATAAGGAAATCGACTGTTGACCAATCACGTGCCTACCATCAATGTGAAGAATTCTGACTGAACATATGACAGAGGATATATATCTCCATGGAAAGAAGAGGACTCTGGCCAGAAGAATAGAAAAGGTGCAGGAGAAGAACCAAAGCAGCGAATGAATTGCTATAAATTTACCTGAGGTTTTTTTAACAAAAATAAGGTAGATCAGAACATGTTTCAATGTGATCCATACATTACAAAAATCATAGGTTATGATCCCACATAGCTGGATACTCGAATACGACTGGACATTCAAAATAAACGAATCAGTAGGGAGATTTATAACCAGCTCTGGGTTGTAGAGCCTTGTGCATCGTCATAGGTTCCCTCGTTTGCCAATCCATTGATTGAAATTCTGTATCCAAATGGCCAAAATGGAGTGAGAAAAGTATGTGCAAGCAGGCAATAAACATATTAAACAAAGCGCTCGAGGCTGTGCCTACAATATACAAAAGAAGTAAACAAAGGAGTAGCGAAGGAGACAAACGGGAAGGAAAATAGGAACAAAAAAAGAGTTTACAAAATTCAAAACACAAATAGAAAATATTGCTGACGAGCTATCATGGACATGGCAACGTAAAGGGAACCTGAAAATAGAAACATAATCCCTCATAGTGGCAACCCTGAACGAATGCATCGGGAAAATTATATCAGTGTAAAGATCGAAAGAACCCAAACAAACAGCAAATTCAGCCTGTGTAGAGAAAGATAGAGTAAACCACATAACCCGTTGATGTGGTAAAGTCGCCCAGCAATAACAGATACGATAGGTTAGCAACTTATATCCTGGGAACTATGCAAACGACTGCTATCAGACCATGAAAGAAAATGGTCCTGGAAATAGAAGCCACAAATTACTCTCAGACTCTCATCTCTAAATCGAACCTCCTTTCCAAGCAAGAAACTGGACATGGTAGGCGAAAATAAGGGAACCTGCAATAAACTCAGTTGTACCTTTGGATTACAGAATGAAGATGAAAGAGAGGGTGAAACTAGAAACTGTTCCAAGTTCGAAGGATATAAGAGGTAAGTATTGAGACTATGCACTTATGGAATCTGCATAAATACCGAGGAGAGGCAAAATAGCCAGAAATGAAAGAGGAACTCGTAAGTTGAGCCGGGGAAAGTGAAAATATTACAAACCTCAGTGGTGCTGTAGATTGCCAGAATATAGAGAGGAAGGCTGGATACTTGAGGAAACATACTGACACTCAGTTTCCAGCGATGACCACCACACAACTGGTGTGAAGATGCAGATAATGATAATAACAACTGCAAAAACAACAGCAGCGATGATAACAACAACAACAACAACAGCGACAACAACAACAACAATAACAATAATAATAATAATAATAATATTAATAATAATAATAATAATAATGATAATAAATCAAGAAGATAGTGCTTACAGGTACTGTTTGGATACTGAGAAGAGCACTATCATCTGTTGTATACTAAAATAAACTGTAACACACGCAAAAGGATATTTGCAAAATGAAAAAAAGAAACACAACGCACACGAAAAATAAAACTTTGAAAGGGTAAAGACTAAACATCACTTCAAACTTCTTTTGCCCCAAGTTGTTGTAACAAGTCGGCAATGGATTTTACGGAACTGAGAGGATGATGATGATGATGATACAGCTACTATTACAACTACAATTCTTGATAATAATAAAAGCAATGGTAGTGATGATTTTGATCGGATAATTGTTTCTTCCCAATTTGGCCCCTGACCCCATAGATTGTACACAATGCATTTTTGGGGGCATTCACTTCATTGAACAAACTTCCTGTTTTTCCCAGTTTTCTGCAATCTCTCACAGAACTTCATAAACCCATCCTCACAAAACATTTTATCTCTCTGAGCAAAGAACCATTGTGTGTGCATTTTGCAATCTTTCAGAGAATCGAAAGAATTCCCAAAAGACCGTTATAATTGGTAATCTAAAGATGAGACATTCCTTATCAAATCAACCGATTTGGGGAACTTTCCTTGGCCCCATTCAAATAGATTTGATTTAAACGAAATAATAATGATAATTTTATATAAAACATCCCCTATTTTTACAATTTTTCCTTCCATTTAACAGCATAAAACGAAAGATGGTAATTTACAATAGAAATAATTGAATAAAAGATAAATGAATAAATAAATAGAAATAAGATAAAAAAAATTATTGGAAAGGAGGAAAAAGTGGAGATGATCTGACAAAGATTTGCTCGATTTAGACAAAAAATCTGTTGAGCTCCCTTCAGAAGTTATATTATTTTAAAAGTTGAGATGTCACCTTCTTACTAAAAGATTCTCGATCCAACTAAGAAAGGAATGATCTAGAAACATCTTTTGTAAAAAAAAAATCAAAGATCATGTAACATGGCACCAAACATTATTGAAGACGACTTTTCCCAGCTACAGGGACAAAATAACACTGAGATGTTTGGAAACGGTTCGGGCCGAGAACTGACTTGATTTCATTAGTCAAGAATATTTTAGCATTCCGTTATGCATTAAAACATCATTACCCTAAAATGGATGTTCGGCAGCAGCAAAATTATCATTTAGATGTAAGAGGTTACATGGTAGAAATATGGAAATGGTGATTAGATTCCCACATGGTTAAATGAAAACGTGAAAATGGTCAATTTCGAGCACAACCGAATATTTAGCACATTTCAAACAATCTTTCTGACACTCCTCCGAGAGTATTAGATATAGTTACTGCATTAACATCACTTAATATGTTTTGAATGACGGGAAACACTCCAAGTGCTTTACTGATTGAGTGGGGAGCTCTCAAAATTGGTGTCGTCTTTTTACATTTGGGATTTTTCGGACAATTTCAGAGACTTGTTGGGGAAAGTACAGGAGATACACTCCATCTAATTACCTTTTTAGATTTTACAGAAAAAGGTGGCATTCACCACGAAGTTTTAAAGTTTTACATTCCATTTCAAAGGAGCTACAAATGTCTCGGACTGAATGGAGAGTTCCGGTCGGCAAGATGCATGAAATTTTGTGAAATTTCAAAGTTTCAATTTCAAAACTTTTAGAAATACTGACCTACTATTTTGGTTTCTTCATAAGTTTGGCATAGGAGCATTTGTGATTTTCTTTCAGCAGAATCTGAGTGGGAGACCTCGAGAGCATCGGATGATTTGAGATAGAATGACTCCATTGCCTGATCACCAAAGAAACATGCAGTCTAGCGTTATCATGATTAATTGTCATGTCCCTTTCCCTTTAACAAATTCCAGGTATTTCATAGCTACCTTTAGTTGGTCTGATTATGAGTAGTACTAGTTCGAAAAAATCGTTTCGTTCTCTGGAAGGAGCTCATCGTGGAGAACGTCCTAATTCCTCTATATACACAGCATCATCTTTTGGGGATCGAAAACATGCTTCATTTTGCTTCCCAACGATCTTTTTCTTTCCACGTTTTTTAATTTTTGATATCCTGTCACAAAGTATTTAAAAAACGTTAAATTTTCCTTACGTTTTGATGAAAAATCGTGCAAAAAAGTTGTATATAAAAGACAGTTACATAACTAAGCTAAAACAACTGCTTTTCAACGCTTGATTTGGATATGTTGAGCATGCTGGCTACCTACGCATTGAATAACGTTAATTATCCTTAGGCAATATATTGATATGATCCCTATCAACCTCAACTGGTCTAATCGTCAGTGGAGCATCGTTCAGTGAGAAATATCCTGCACAAAACTTCGTGAACCACATCTGACATGTTCATCTTTCACAGTGCCTCCTCAGTAGTCTATACAATGTTTTATATTTGAATCGCATTTTCAAATTTCCCGAAATAGCAGAAACATACTATGACTGAAATGTTGCTTACTTTCGTTCATTTTCAATGTTAGAATCGGTCAACACAAAGATTATAATTCGGACAATTGAGCTTTAAATGTACGTTGGTATAACAGTTGTCACAATACAATCGAAATTGATCAATTTGAATCGTGTCAGTTAAAACAAAATGCTATCTAACCAAAAAATAGGACTTATTTGGGCAACAACAGATTAATTGCATTTACTATCAGAAGAACGTTTTAATTTTGTAAAAGTGACCGTGTATACTATACTAACACAAATCAATTATATTATGAGATAAAGAAAACGGATTGTTGCAAAAAATAGATCCAAAACTACCAATGTTCAACAGCAACAATAGAGGAAATAAAAGATCTTATCTAAGTAAGGAAGACCCGATGGATATAAACGTCTAGTGTAACAATGTAGACAAAATAGAATGCTGCAAACCAATAAGAGCAGATTTCACCTTCAGGCAAATGGAGAATCAACACAGAGAGAACAACCACATGCCACGGAAAAATAAGAAACGTAGGTAAGGGTGATTCAGAAAAGCAGACAGTAGGAAGGTAGTGTGGTCGAACACTATGATAAGTGAATAGTGAACAGTCTAAGGCGGACAGGAAATTAAAATAAACTTAGAAGAACTCAAATGAAAATAGCTTACAGAAAAGCGACAAGAATTTTCGGGTCCCGATTCAAGAGATTCACAGCTATACATGGAAGACCAGTATCATCATCAGTCTTTTAACGTCCGTCGTTGGATATAGACCTTCTCGAGGATTTGCCACAATTCTCTATCATGGGCGTTACAGGGCCAGCCCTTGGCTTTCAAGTGAGCGGCAGTTCTTTCATGCACAATGTCCAATCAGGATTTGCTGTAAAATAAGCAGGGACGTGATAGAGAAATAATCATTTGCAGTTTGTGATTCGTCTTTTCGAATTAGGGTTGTTTTTTTCCTCTTCATCAACTGTATCTGTAATACTAGTCTTCCTGAAGATTAGTATTACAGACGTGTAAATCCCTGATAGAAGCAAAAAATCCCGTGTTGTTGATGGAGAGAAAAAAAGACCCTTAGTCAAAAAGACGAACAACAAACCGCAAATGATTATTACTCTATCACGTCCCTGCTTATTTTACGGGAAATCCTGACTGGTTATTGTGCATAAGAGAACTACCACTCACTTGAAAGCCAAGGGCTGCCTACTTGAGGGGCTGAATGAGTACCGGAAATAAACTCGGAGATCGATTAGTCTACGATACATAATTAAGAATTTATTAGAAAAAAAAATGAAATCAAGAAAAAAGAACCTATCTTTGGCATGCATGAAATGAAAGAGAAAAGCCAATGGCATAATCTTGTGACCTTAGATATTGTAATGCCTGAAGATGTTTAAAATTTCCAAACATGAGAGAAAATCCAAAAAGACAGCTTTGGAGCATGGGTCAATAGAACTGCCGAATAAAGTCACTCCTAGCAGAGGAATCTTTCAGGGGAAGTAACTCTCACAACTACTACTATTCATAGCAATGATATCGCTTAGCTATATCTTATGAATGTTTAACATGGGGTATAGAGCAATAAGATCACTTGAAAGTATTGATATAAATGTCAGGATCTTCAGGTTTGACATTGGAATGGAATTTGAAATTGAGAAATGTGCGATGCAAGTGATGCATAAAGCAAACAAAGGAACAACGGACGGAAATGAATTACCCGACCAGGAAATTATAAGGTTGCTGAGTTGCAGAAAAAATCATATGTATCTGGGAATACTGGCAGGGGATTCAATTAAGCTGTATGAGATGAAAGAAAAAAGTTGACTAAGAGTAACTCAAAGGATGATAGACATATTAGAAACTGAACTCAGCAGCTTAAACTTGATTGAATGAATAAATACGAGGACAGTTTCCATTGTGAGATATTCAGAGCCCTTCTTAAACTAGACAAATGAAATGGCTGATGAAGAACGAAGGGTTTTGGGACATTACGTGAAGCTTTGCAGTCAAGAAATCACATCGGTAGACTATATGTGAAAGGAACGGGAAGGGAAGTCATCAGCGCTATATGGGTACTTGAAAATCAGTCTTTAACATTCAGAAAAGGCTTATTTACTGTTGACGTTTGAAATACAAGTAACGGGAAGATGAACCGAGGACAAGAAAATTCCGAAACAAGAAGCTAAAATTGACTGATGACAACTCTGTGGCCATTTCGAAAGTTGAAGTGAAGAAATAGCTGATTAAACGACATTGAAATGGTTCTGCAGAGAATATCTGGAGACAGAGAGAGAAACAGAGTCATTATTGATAGTAGCCTAGAACAACGAGATAAAATCAATCACATGAAAACGAAGATTGACACAGGAAAATACCAAATGCAAGCAGTGCAGAGAAAGAGTGGAGACGACCAATCATTTGATAATAAGCGAATGCAGCAAGTTGGTTCAGACAGAATACAAATTAGGTATCACTTGGTTGGGAGGGTCATCCACTCGAAAGTACAAACGACTAAGATTCGATAGTATACGCACAAACCAGAGTCAGTCAGATTTTGAAAAGCATAAAATTCTTTTAGACTTTGAGATTCAAACAGATCGTCAAATCCAGACAGGAAGCCAGATCTAGTTAATGGAAGCAAACAAAAAAAATGAAGTCTGTCTGATAGCGGATTCCGCTGTAGAAGCAGACAGCAGACTAAAATCGAAATAGAGTTAAAAGCTGAACCAATATCTAGACCTTGCAATAAAACTGATCATTAGTGGAACATGAAAGTGGTTGTCGTGCTTAGTGCTGTTGGGGCACATGGAACAGTGCCCCCCCCCAAAAAAAAACTAGCGAAAAGGCTGTAAGAATAAGAAATCCGAGAAAGAATGAAGACCGCCCAGCTGAAGACTGGTAGAATACTGAGGAGAGTGCTATTCGGGAAACGCGTTGTCATTTGGACTCTACTGTAAGCCTTTAGATATTACTGGTGTAGACGCTCAAAAACAATCCGAAAAAGCCGTGCAAAGAAGATCGAAGGTCGAAACAAAACTGTCTAGGAGAAACCATTACTAAAGTAAACTAAAACTCTGTAGAGAATATAGGAATATTTAGGGGACTTGCCATCACTTGATATCCTGGTTGAGCCACAGTTACTAATGGAAATAATAATAATAATAATAATAATAATAATAATAATAATAATAATAATAATACTAATAATAATAATAATGATAATAATGATACTACTACTACTAATGATAATAATAATAATGATAATAATTGGTAGAATACTAAGATCGAACTAGGAACACGAACGCCATCTCCACCATTCCTCAACAGGAAACGCACCACCACATAAGCCCTTCATCATCTTGCAAATCACCCATAACTTCAAAAACCGAGACTTGGGGAAGTATATTGTTGTTAGGCTAATAGGAAACTATTTTTTTTTCTTCTTCTTTGCTCTTGTCGCAATTGGAGTTACTGATGTTGTTTTTGTTACTTGCTTTGTGCAAGCCGCTCTAAGGGACGCGGATCAATTTGTCTCGCTGGGACATTCGGCGGTCGTCTGAAATGTGTCCGCGTGTCCGGCTGTGATTAATGCCAGCAATAACATCGGGAAAAGGGGGTGGAGGCGGAAATGGGATGGGGGGGGGTCGGCTAAGGGAAAGCCATGTTGCTGCGGGTGGTGCAGTTAGAGTTAGGGTGTGTCGTAAGGACGTCGATTGGCTTTGCCAGGCAATTTGTCGGACCAAGCACTCGGCCATTAATCGACAAAAATAAAACCAAAGAAATGATCGGAAAAAAGCGGAGGAAAGTTATATACAAAATATATACATATATAGATATGGTGAGAGAGAGAGAGAGAGAGAGAGAGAGAGAGAGAGAGAGAGAGAGTGGGGATAAAAAGAAAGAAAGAAAGAAAATGACAGGAAAATGAAGGCGGGAAACAGGGCAGACCTCAATAAATAAAAATGTATGGCATCTGAACACGCACGTAAATACCTTATGTATACATATACCGACAGTCAACAATGTATATACACTGATTATACATTATTATATATATATATATATATATATATATATATATATATATTGCACAGTTTCATATTGATTCACTTGAACTAATAAATACTCACAAACACCCACGCACACGCACGCGCACGCACATACGCTCATGAACACATACAGGCACACACACACAATCGCATGCACAAACATACATGTATGATAGCAAACACACTCATACGTATGTTCACCGACATAAAACACACGTGCTTTATCAACTATTCTATGCATATCAGGGGGAACCACATGGTACATCGGTTTTTATCTTAGCTAAAGGCATCGGCAAACCAGGTTCATGTTTCGTTCGAGAGTGCTTGCACATTTCTGCAGGAAAAACCAAGCTGAAGGCATGAATCAAACTTTTTCTATGTACCACCCAATGATGTTTACTAGTGCATACCATTGGAATATACACAGAGCAACAATTCGTTTCTTACATAAAGATTTGATTGGTCTGCTGTTATCCACTGTTTACGTAACGTATTTCATGTTATAAAGTGCGCAGTTTCAAGAAAAAAGTACATGCGTGCTATACACGAAGGGAAAATATTGGCAGCATTCGAAGCAAGCATGCATTAACATGGACACGGAATTTTCTGATAACGAAGACGCCTGTCACGAATTTTCATAACTCAAAAATTCCGATAATATATAGTTTTAACTGATTTTTTGGAGTATGTAATTTTCTTTTGTTTTCTGCTTCTTCCACTGAATGGTTTCGAAGTATTTTTTAATGAATTTTACTTCAAAAATTATGCTGCACCATGAAAGCAATAAAGTGTTACACGGCGTAAAATTCAATAATTTAGGATTACTTACTATTACTGATTATATCATTGTTGTCGTAGGAGACTTTCTTTTGTTTAGAAACGCTATCTACTCTGTTTATTGTGCAATCTTCTCTCAACCCTCTCTCTCCATTCTATATAGATAAAGATTTATAAAATAAGTACTATCATACGTGTCTCAGTGTATACTAGATTCCAAATCCCTGAAAAAATAAGATATGACTAACCAGGAAACAATAAAAAATGTTAAGGGATCACAGCGTTTGTCTTTTGTTTGGCAGTGTGCTGTCTTTACCAGATACTTACGATGTGTCCGTTCTATATGATCACTCGAATTTTACACAAATTTTAATGAGAATTTAAAATTACAGTAGGAGTCCAGTCTTTTACCAAATCAATATGGAAAAAAATCAATTTGGGATTGTTGGTCAAAGAATTCATGGATTTGTTCATAGAAATATTGGTTTTTTAACTGATTTAATGGAGAAATGCTTTTTATAAATATTTTAATCTAAGATTGAAAATAATTGTATATAAAGAGTTTATACTTTATATATATATATATATATATATATATATATATATATATATATATATATATATATATATATATATATATATATATATATATTGGGAATCGGTACAGCATGCGTCAAATGATGTACGAACTTTTCCCACGATCATTTGCAAGGAGTAGCCCAAGATCTCGTTCATAGTAGTACTTCGAAAAGGACTTTAGGAAGTTCGTGTCAAGGAAGTAATTTTTCCATGGACAAAATTCTAGAGTTTGAGCGAGCAAAATCTCGTACATATGGAATAAAAAAAAAACAGAAAACAGGAAAAACAAATTTATGGAAGCAAAATGGTATACGAAGTAGAAAAACTAACTTTAAGGTTGGTGGAAAAAATTGTCAAATTCTTCGGTTGGAAATGTTGGTAGAAAAATCAACTCCAAGAATTTTTTCTGGGTAATTAGTATTCTTGAAAATGATATGCGTTGATTTGTATGCAGTCTAAGATTAAAACCGTCACCACGAATTTGATATTCACATGGATGAATAACGAATATTGTAAAGTGACACAAAGAGCGAGTCACGTCTGTCATTATACTTACTGATCCATCATCGTTAAATATGTTTTCTGGGTAACCTACGTAAGTAAGCACTGTCTCAGAAAAATAAATGCGTTGAATAAAATATCCATATACAATACACTATGATAATACCCTATATAAGATAACAAACTACTTGTGTCATATGAGTTATATATTAAAATCATAGCTGGAAGGGAGGTGGTGTTTAATCAACACAGCCAGGGTGCCATGCTTATATAATTGTTTTGTCATCCAAACGACTACATGGTGAACAACTGGTGACCCCAATGAGAGAAAATGCACACATTGTACCATATTAAGAAAAGGTATTTGTAAAACAGGGAAGAAATACTTAAGTAAAATACAAAATTTGCATTGACAAATATTGGGAACAAGTGACTGAAGTGACACAAAATACATAGACAATATATGAATATATAGTGAGATAATTGATTTGCTCCAAAAATACGATTATGTTTCGGCTCTTTTGGGTAATAAATCCATTATTCCACCATATTTAAAGCTCTATTCTAACTCAGTGTTTTTATATCGAGTATTTATTAAATAAACCCATCACAAATCGTATATCGAATTACTAATTTGTACTTTGGTATATAAGAATATATATATATATATATATATATATATATATATATATATATATATATATATATATATATATTGCATCATTATAGGGTTTACAGTTCTTATATTGTGAAAGTAAGTGTATCTTAAGAGAACCGTTCGTTTATGAATATATGTGTTGCATTCTTTTTGGTCTGTAGAGTATACTGCATGAAAGTTTGAGCGTACAACTCTAGCAGGTGTCAGCGACGTTATTTCATCAAATGTAATCATGTGAGATTATAAGTGTATTTTTCCAACGCCAGACGCACCATTGGTATGATTTATCTATCGCGTGGAAAAAGCTAAGTGGCTATAATTAAGACCATTTAACAAACTGCAGCTTTCTTTTTTGTCTCTTAAGCCCTGTGTATTATTCTGACAGCCAACAGAACGAACCAAACATTGTCAAGCCGGCGGAAAAAAACAAATGTTAGATTGAGAACGGCTTTTTAATCTATAAGGACCGTTAACAACACTTGCCTTTTTTTTTGGACCAAAAGCTAATATGTTTTCCTTACAGGTTTTCATTGTAGAAAAAAGAATGTACAATTCAAATGTTAGCGTCTTAATCAAAAGATCCGTTAAAGATTCAGCTGTCAATCAAGGATGATTGAGCAGTTAATTCTGGTGTGTAACTCGGATCAAAAGCAATAGTCGATTTAGAGTATCAATATTCTGGAACTGGATCGTTTCAATAACTCTTGATCCGAAACTATGGGAACCCATTCAAGATTCTCTGAATAATTTACGATGCCGACACTGATGTCACTACTGATATCTCAATCTAATATCTTTTTTCTTACGATGTTAGAAAATCTTCTCAAAGTGATGCCAGTCTCATTGGCTATGTTCAGCGTGAAAGCCAGTTCATATCGATGAAAGAAGGGCATTATTGCTAAGCGTGCATAAGCAGCCTCAGCCAAAATTCGAACTTGTTTTAAGGATTTCACTTCCCGTTCCGATAATTGTTACACTACGTCAACAATTAACACGCACGTTTTTTTTGTGGTTACTATTCCTCACATATGTGCAATTCTTTTAACATACACTTACTTTCACAATCCAATTACAGTACATCTCCAAACGATACATATATATATATATATATATATATATATATATATATATATATATATATATATATATATATATATATATATATATATATATATACCTAAGCACGAATTAGTAATTCGATATACGAAATGTGATGGGTTTATTTCTTAAAATGCTCGATGCAAAAAACTGAGTAAGATTAGAACTTTAGATATGGTGCACTAATGGATTCGCTACACAAACATGTTAATGTTTCTACCCCTAAAGGCTTCTTCAAGAAGACCCAAAGAGCAGAAACATAATCGTATTCGAGTAGCAACTCAATTATTTCCCTATATGTATATCGTCTAGAAAGCTTTGAACACTAAACACATTTGAAGCCTCTCTCAAAAACTTCTTTGTGTCATTCCAGTCACTTATTTCCCAATATATGTAAATGCAAATAATGATATTTTCTTTGTTTTCTTTTTTAGGGGGGGATATTTTACACATATTTCGATATTATCGTGCTAAGAGTAAATTTTCTTTTATTGGGATCATTAATTGTTCATGTAACTGTTTCAGGGAATTAAAATCAAAATATTTTTATCAACGTGGCACCCGAGCAGTGATAATCAAACACCTGCTCTTTCTGCTATGATTTAGATATATAGTTTTTGTCATACTACATGTACCTCGTTATCTTATATAGGGATGTTATTCTATCCTACACATCATTTGATCTTTATGAAACACAAGTTACCCAAAAACGTATTTGACGACAAGGGATCAGTAAGTATACAAACTGACATGACTCGCCGTTCGTGTCATTTTTATTGCGTGTTCACCCATGTGAATACTGAATTCGTTGTGTCAGTTTTAATCTCAGACATATGATATTATATCTTAAGAACATTTATTGCACAGAGAAACTTATTCGAGTTGATTTTTCTATCAACATATTCAACCAAAGAATTTGACAATATTTTCAACTAACGTAAAAGTTACTTTTTCCACGCCGTATACCATCTTGCTTTCATCAATTTGTTTTTTTTCCTTCAAATTATCAAATAAAATGTCTTTATATACATGGTTGATACGAAACCATGCTCTATCCAGAATTTTAGCGTCAACAGGCTATCCTATTACGATACCTACACAATTTACTTAGCATTCCAAATTAGATCTCTAACCCCACCCAACTACTTATTGATTAGACAAAGAGACCACCGTCAAATATTTTCCCTTTCCCCTGATTGTGGTCAATACAATGATCTCCCAAACTGACAAAGATTATATTCATCTATATATGCAATGAATTTTATTTTATTTAGTATATTTTATTGATTATTCTATTTTCATAATACGTTAACATATTTTTTTGATTTTCGCTATTATTCCATTATGTTATTCTGATAAGTTTTAAATGGGACTGGGTGTCTATTCACGGCTTTATTGAATTGTCAAAAAATCTTACTAATTTTGCCGCCTTGATTGATCATTCTTGAAACTAAAGAAACAATTTTCGATATGAAATCAATAAAGAAGTGGTAATAGAATGGTAGCCAGCAGAAATAAAATTTGTTTCTAAAACGGCAAAGAAAAAATTATCCTTAAGAGAACATGCAAAATAGAGAGAATTTCCGATGTCTGGATAGAGATAGAAAAGATTTCATGTCTTGTGAAATAATAGGAGTTGCATAGAGGAGACTAAAAATCTGATAGACATGATCAAAGAATCAACAAAGATGGTTGGAAGAATAACTTCAGAACTAATTACTAAGTGGAGAAATATGATAGTAAAAATCAAAGAAGACAAAACCAAGAAAGCAAAACTTAATAAACTGAGACATGAAAAAAGAGAGAAAACATAGTGAGAATCGTAAAAGCTATTAGATTAAGAAAGAGCTCAAAACGCACTCGAGCCGTAGATCTCACTGGCAAACAACAGATTCTTGCACGGAAAGACAGAGAAGGCGAAATTAGCAAAAGCACAGACAAGATATTAAGAATAACCGAAAAATACCACGAGAGCTTCTCTGCTCCAAGAATGAAAGTACAACAGGCCGACATTTGGATAGAAGACAGTGATGTTCCAGACATGACAACAGTGAAAGTATTTTTTGCGAAAAGCGGAAAGAACTCAGACGAAGATGCTATTTTGAGAGATCTATCAAAATCTTTAAAATGCAGGAGAAGTCTATCGCAATGTCTCGAATTCGGTGTTTTTTTGTTGTTGTTTTTTTTTTTGCTCTCGTCAGTGAAGATAGAAAACTGAAACTGGTTTCAAAACGACTAGAGAAGAAATTATGATTCCAGACGAAGACAGACAAGGGTTAAACCCAGATAGAAATCAGACGGGCTCTATCCGGACCAGAATCTGTCACAATACTGCTTCAGATGTCTGGAATAATAATAAAAGATTTCAGAATGGATGTCCATTTTGTATGACCT
>OY735200.1:51870121-51872621 GCA_963457665.1 Thysanoteuthis rhombus | reverse complement strand
CAGAATTTCATAGTTAGGAATGTTTTACAATTTTTTTTCTCTTTTCATCTTATCTTCGCTATTTTTTATTGCAATTTTCATATCGGTTCTATATTCTACTATTATTAGATAATCTAAACAGATCAGAAATATAGAATAAACTTTCGGCCCGATTTTTGTCAAAAATGAATTATGGATATGCTTCATTTAACAATTCGGACACTTGAGAGTATCACCTTTATTCTTATCAAGTGTTAACTAGCAACGGAAATGAGATAAAAGATGGAATCCTCCTCCTCCTCCTCCTCCTCCTTATCATCATCATCATCATCATCATCGTCCTCTTAACGTCTGTCGTTGGACATAGACCTTCCCAAGGAACTGCAACACTTCTCTATTGTGGGCATTGCAGAACCATTGCTTCTTACTAGAAACTACGTTTACTGAATTACGAAAACCTGAGACTCAACAGAATGGTGGGAGAGGACACTTACATCCATTTATTGAGTGTAATTCCAATATATATATATATATATATATATATATATATATATATATGACATTGAAAAGAATCAGTGAAAGAACCTACGAAATGATTATTGATACAAATTAATACTGAAGTCGAACAAATGAAATCCAAGACGTTTGTCCAACTGAATAGTTTCAGCTCATTAGCAACTTACTTCGTGTTATTTAAAAAAAAAAACACTTATATATTGACTATGTGATCCCTATGCTAAAAAATCACTGATACATAAGAATTTCTGAAAGAAAAGTAACTAGGTAATGAAGAAAAATGTTTTCAGTGGAATAGTCAACCGTTTCAAATGGTACAGTTATTTCTATCTGAAAAATTGTAACCTTTAAGTGAAAGAGACTATTGTTACGGACAGAAAAACGAAAAACCACACAAATTGATACCTGTTCATTTACGAACATTGATAATGATACACGTCATCAAGAGGGCATTAGCACAAAAGTAAATACCTCCTTACTAATCATAATACACATATTGATTCTGCTGGAGTTATAAACACTACATATGATAGTTGTTTAAAATAAACATCAAAGATTTTAAAACACTTGATAATATATAAATACATACATACATAGTATATAAATAAATACATACATATATATATATATACATATATATATATATATATATATATATATATATACACACACACATACATATATATATATATACACACACACACACACACATATATATATATATATATATATATATATATATATATATATATATATATATATATGTATATATATATGTGAGTGTGTGTGTGTATGTGTTTGTGATGTGTATTTTGTGCGAATATATTGGGGAGAGCGGGGCTAGTTGAGCGCTTGTTTTTGTTTCTACCACTTGATAGTGACACCGTTGTCTTCATTTACGCGAAGAAATATTCAGCCATGTTTCTACTCGACTAAGTTTGAATCATCTATGCTGTAAGCACAAAAGGTTCTGCGAGAAAATCGCTTTGGAAAAACGTTTTCCTTTCTGGTAATTTTTCTACTCTGACAAATAAATGCTTAGTTCATGCTTTAATTTGCAGTTATTGAAAACCACATGCTATGCGGCAATAAACAGTAAATATTCTATATTTAACGAATCTCTGGTCACAGCTTTTTTCTTGGAATAGAACATAAAAAATATCATGTGTTCCGGGCTGATTGGTACACTGTGAATTGTATGCAATTGAGCAGAGGAAAATAAGACAAAGCTTGCAAAATAAAGTGAATAAATTTGGGAAAGAGATCAGAAATGACGAAAAAATCAAATTACTCATGATTCAACGTGTTCATTAAATTCCCAAAACTCTTTTTGTACTCGAATTCATTATATATTTTTGTAAGTACTTCAGCTCGGTGGAAAATTTCATACTTCCTCAATAAAGCAAAATAATCATCACATTTGTACCTACTAGCAAGAGAACTAACCTGTTGAATCTTATTGTACCAGCTATCGCTACCGTTGATTAGTTGAAGTACCGTTTTCCGAATGATTAAATGATGACATAATGAACTGAATAAATGTTTTGAACCTGAATAATCCACGGTAAGTCTCACTTCCACAGAAGCTTTTTGTCATATTTGCATTTTAATGAATCAATTTCTCTAATTAGTTATCGCCATCTAAGGGGAAAATTTATCAACTCGCCGTACACACTTCAGATTTATTTGTGATTTGAAAGATGTAGCTTTTTTGACTTCATAAACGTTTTATTATCCAAATTTTACTTCCCCCAAATAATTGTTCTTTTTTTTTTATTTCCATTTTCACGTTCAAAAACAATTGTTCGACTCAACTTCCTCTTTAATTCTTATAATTCTCTTCCTTCCACCTTTTCTGATCATTTTTGCTTTCAATCTCTGTTCATCAAACACTTGCAAAAGTTTCCAGTGTCATATTTCGCTCTGTTTTAGGAAAATCCAAGAAGTTTTTTTCTTTTTCTTTTTTAAAATTCAATCGACCCTCAATGCTTGTAAGGTCATACTT
>OY735200.1:51662621-51865121 GCA_963457665.1 Thysanoteuthis rhombus | reverse complement strand
TACGTTATGATAGATTAATACACGCATATATACACGTATATATACTCACTTCTGTGTATATATATATATATATATATATATATATATATATATATATATATATATATATATATATATATATATATATATATATATATATAATTGTGTAAGGGTATGTGTACTGCGTTTATGTATGCATGTATGAAATTATGTATTGTCATATATACGCTCACTAATACTCGTATCCTCCATAAATATTCGCATAAATATTAGCAGGTATTTATTAATCTCAGTCTAATCTTATACAAATCCAAATTGATAAATCGAGGGAGTGGAAAGATCTTACAATGGTAACCTTTCAGATGAAGATGCCCTTGTCTGCCTAGAAAATGAGCATTCGATACATGGTGTTTACTTTGGCTCGAAAATCAATTACAGACGTCTGTGAAGAAATGTATAATGTGTATATAAACGCACATGTGTGTATTAAAAGATGATTGCGTACAGCAAACTTTACCAAGGTTTACCTGCCCTGAATATCATCGTTCAATATCTGGGCTTTTCTCTTGGATCAAACATCGATCTCTGGAAGTTTTGGATTATAAGCAACAAGCTGAGTTAGAAATCGAGTCATTTATTTACTAAGCTTAGCTCAGTCTTACGCCTGGCAAGGTATCTGAGGACCTAACTCAATATAATACTAATGGCCTGTAAATCTGGCTTTGTCACTATTGCTCAAGAGCAAGATGAATATTAGGTACCAATTTTTTCAATGCAAAAACATTGATTTGAACCCATCGTTGATTACTGTAGCTTCAAGCAAGTTACCGCTGAGCAACACAAGCAAATAAAGTATCCAATCGTGCTTAGACTAGGATAGAAATTCACCGTCTATCACTTCAAGTTGAAAAAGGTGTAAACGTCCTATTTATCACAGGTTACAACGAATCCAAATGCTTTGATTAAATTATATTTTGTTCGTCATCACGTTTTACACATATTTTTTTTTCACAAAAAATGAAGAGATTGTCGGGTCACTTATAACTGAAATACGTTGCTTGTTAGAGTGACCTATAAAATAACATGAAATATTAATGTAATAATTTCACCCTAACCCCAGACTGTCATTTTTTAAGATTCGTATTTTACGTTCGTTTAGCACGCGATTTGTTTTCCATCATCATATGATTTAAATTTTGGCAATGGCGTGATTTTACTGCGACTTGACACGCACTTTTTAAATACTAAATTCTTGAAAGTAGCGCTATCGGATTTAACAAAACATTTTTGATGGCTTTGACTACTTACTAGTAATGTTCTCTCCTTTGTAAATACATATAAATGTAAGTACCCGAATCAATCTAACTTGTTATTTCTCTCTGTTTCTATCAATCTCACTAAATTTACCTAGCTTTGTTCATATCATGTTTATAATACCCATATATCTAAATATTTTCATATCTCTCGATTCACGATAGTCTACCTACCTATCTATCTATCTATCTATCTATCTATCTATCTATCTATCTATCTACGGATCAAGCCATCTTTCTCGATTTGTTCTTAGTTATCTACTTATTTATGATCATATTTACTCGAATATAATGCAACTTCTGTTTGTGTATTAAAAAATCAGCATGTTATCATTTTTCTACACACGCGTGCCTCTCAGTTTTAACCTTGTTTTCTTCTATATTAAGTTTCTTGCATTATAAACGAGTAAATAAACTAAGTCTGTTTATCTCGATCTAAACCAGTTCATCTCGAGCTAATGTATACATATACATATCAGAACGTATGCATGTATGTATGTATGTATGTATGTATGTATGTATGTGTGTATGTATGTATGTATGAATAGTATACCACAAAACTTTAAACTCAACTGAAAATTCTGAATATCTTCATTATTATCTAAAAATTCATCAGCAGTTGTGATTACAAGGTTAGTCCTCTTATGAAAACTGTCCGTTTGAGCAGTAATTTTGAGTTGAGTATTTTTAACAAGATTTTAATCATTAAATATTTTTGTTGCAATTTGATATAAAGAGTTCAAATTTGAGTGTATCGTTTTATATTGTTCTAAACGTGCATTGAGCCTGATCATAAGTTATACACACACTTGATACGACGGGAGTTCTTGAAAAAGGTTTAGAATTAACTATTTATTAATATCTAAGTTATAGATATCAATCAGCTGGCCTCCTCGTCTCACTTCAGTGAAAGTTATGCGAATTACAGTCCGCGTTTTTATGGCTGCAATTTTCATAGCAGCGATTTTTCTATGTCTTAATCCTTACGTTCCAATTTTCGTCTGATAGCCTCTTTGTGAATTTTAAGCCCTACTTTTGTCTTCAGATGCGCAATGGATTGATTGGAAATTTACGGCAGTGCTCTGACAACTATCCTTTCATCACAATCCGACATCTTCTCGGGTCTACCACCTCCATTCTCAGCTTCATATCTATCTGGATCACACAAAGAATCTACACATTCGCTCAGCTATCTCACAATACGATATACCCTAATTCTGAAGATCAACTATTCTGCAACGTTCTAAATCGGACAGCTTTGGTCTCTTTGCTAAGCTATTAGGACTTGACACTGGTTTCAACATCAGCAGAAACAGATAAATGATTAAAATTCCGTTAAAACTACCTGATGCATAGTCACTGCTCAACATATTACTATTGGTCAGTGTTTATAAGATGACCAACCTGATAATCACAAACTAATGAATTTATTCCTGATGATAATGATATAATTCAAAATGTTCACTTGAGTCTGTAGTTTAGTGATGCCCGTATGTATGCATATATGTATGTATGCATGTATGCATGAAGGGAGACCGGGGCCAGTTGGTACATTTTTTTCACTTGGATGTACGTAACTTCCAAGGAAATCGATTCATTAAAACGCAAATATGACCAAAAGTTACAATGGAAAAGAGACTTACTTTGGATAGATCGTTTGAGTCGAGAAAATTGAATAAGTTATTTATGTTATCTTGGGAACATTCGAACAGTGTACCAACTTACCCCAAACAGTGGAGATAATTAGTACAATCAGATTGGGCAAGTTCGTTATCTTGCAAGTAGTTGCAGAAGTGATGAATATACTATTATAATTGAGAAATATAAAATTTTAAAACCAGACAGAATTATTGACAGTCATAGAAAATGTATGATGAGGTAAGAAGAAAGAGTTTAGGAATATCATGGCCTCGTAAAATCAGCATTGTTATTAGTTTTCCCTTGGATTTCTTTTTTAACCTTTTCCACTTTTCGTTTTTCTCCGAATACCTTTTGGCTTGTTTGAAGTAATATTGCAGACATTTTGTTTTTCTCAACCTCAATTGTATACACTTACAGAAGACCAAATAGCCCCACTCACAATTTACCAACCGGCCCCAAACACAGAGTTTCCATAATATTTTATTCAGAGAAAAATATTCAGTCTTAGGAAGCTTGAGATATAGTATATATTTTGTTTATTGCCATTCCCCATAAACATACACTGCGCAAGATTTTCCGCGCTCAGGCTCCATTAATGCCGCCAATACGCGTGATACATACGTTCAGATGTACATAGCCGGCCAGACTGATTTAAAAACTGAAGAAACTTAAGTTGACAGTTTTCGTTATAGCTTTGTTTGATAGTTTCCAACTCCAAGTTTTACTTTCAGGACCAACTGGAGAGACAGTGCTCAAGAGACATTGTTCTATGTAAAACATATTTCTCTTCTGCTATTTTTTCCTCGAACGTCTAAATAGTTTTGATTTTTACCCTTTTACAATGCTATGGCTCGTGTGAAAAGCAATCCGAGCCCTCGTGAAAGTATCATACCTATTTTTATCGAAAAAATACGATTTATTGATGTTGAATTTTGAAGCTGACAGAGAATCATTAACAGATCCAATATAATAAGGTAATTTTTCACTTGTTGGCGCCACTGTCAGCCTCCTTTCGGACAGAAACATTTCAGCCATTTTCGTACTAAGTTTGAGTCACACGTGTTGTAAGCACGAAAAAGTGTGCCAAAAACTTTTCTCATCCTGATCAATAACTTTTTAACAAACTTATTGACATCCTTCAATAACACAGTAAAATAAGAAGAAATCATGTTATTTCCGGTTTCAGGTAGCATCTTATCAATTTTGGTGTGATAAAAAAAAAAAAAAAATACGTCTCTTTTATTTCTTCACCTGAATAAGTTTTCGTGGGAGGTTCAATATGAAATGTAAATGTGGTACCTTTATCTGTATCTGGCATCATTATTGCTTGTTCTATTGGCTAATTCAGACTTTATTTGGGTATAATCAACAACAGTAATAGCCAACAGAGGTTACTAATTCATTCAATAAGCCTTTTCCAACATTTTAATTGATCACCTGCAACACACCATGCTGCCGAAGGACGTTAGACGCATGAAAGTTACTATCAAGTGATTAATCAGAGCTATTGTTTGTAATTGTCTATTAATATCATAACTCCGAAATTGATGAGATGCTGCCTAAAACTGCAAATAATATGATTTCTTCTCATTTTTCTGTGTTATTGAAGGATATCAATCTGCTTGTATTTTACGCGAAAATCTCCTGATTCTATGCATCTATTAAGTTCAGGGTGAAAATAATACAAAGAATTCAGTTTAAATTCAATAAATATATGAGTTTATAATTGGATGCCTCGTCATAGTGTAATGGTGAGTAAACTGGCTGCAAAAAGCGTTAACGTTGGGTAATGAGTTCGATTCTCGCTGCATGTTTCATCTGGAGCTTTATAACACTGTTCTTCATACACTAAATATCATCTACATTTGGTGGAGAATCGAACCTGAATTTCACTAGTACCGCAGGATGTTTTATTCACGTGGATGCTCCACAATTATAGTCCCGTGCCTGACTAAGCTAAACTCGCTGAATAAGGAATAAGCAAATAAGTCATTTAATTGCTAAGATATAACTCCAACGACTGTAGCCGAAAACACACAAAAATGAGAGTGTGTATGGATTTATCTTTGGCGCATGTTAGTGTTAGAATATCATCTAAACCAAGCTTAGTCCAACAAATGTCCAATATTTGGGAGTCCATTTCTGGTCAAGTACCTTGGTTTGCTAATTGTTGTTAGATCTATGTTCAGTAGATGTTCAGTATATATATATATATATATATATATATATATATATATATATATATATATATATATATATATATATATATATATATATATATATGTGTATATATACATGTATATGTGTGTGTGTGTGTGTATGTTTGTGCGTGTATGATAAAAATGATTGAAAACAAATACCATGGTACCAATAACGAGAACACAAAAAATGAAAATAGAAAAATCATTCGGTTGAGCCCAAATATAAAATTATGGGAAAATTTTCCCCCAATAGAGCATTTTAGCAAATAACTCATAAATGGCAACCTTACATCCTCAGAGAGTAGCAGTAAAATACTGTTAACATAGTTGTTAACCTTGACATGATCTACTGAGACTGTCTGATTCTCGATTTGTAAAATCTTTTCCAGATAAAAACTTCACAAGTTTATCTGTAAATTATCTTTTAGAAATTAAATCTCTCAGCTGTAATGATCTAATTTCGAAAAATAAAATAGTAGTATCTGTCATAATCGTTCTATTTCCCGCGTGGATAATATTTAGCGATCATCATTCTGATTTTATTTGGTGCTGTGATTGGAATGTACACAGTTTAGCAAAGAGGTCTACGCTTACATTTCAGGAACGTTGGTTATATAGACGAAAGTTGGATTATTCGCATAATGACTGAATGCGATGACGGTAGTAATAGTATTTGGTGGTCATGAGGGCAATAATAATGACCATTGATTCGCGGGACCAAATTGTAATAGAGTACGTAGGATATTTGTGGGGGAAAGACGAAGTTTCAGGTGTTCGGGGCTGGTTGATTTGAATTGTCCTTTCAGTGAGAGCAGGGGAGATAATCACCGAAAACAGAATTGAACGTGGGATGTAAAGGAAGGGGAAAATGAGGTTGATATAATCGAGGGGGGATGAAAGATTCATGCGAAAGTGGTAAAAATAGAAGCAAGGAAAGATAGAAAGAAGAAAAGGTAAGGATGAATATAAGTGAGAGAGTAAGTATATTTGAGAAGAAGAAAAACGAAAAAAGAGATGAATAATAAAAAGGAAAGAGAATCAACTTAAGGGGAAGGCACAAGAATTCAGATGGGAAAAGAAGAGAAATAAATAAACAAGAGAGTGGAAAGAGATGAGAAAATAGAGGAAAGCATAGAAAAGAAAGAAAAGAAAAATGGAAAAAAAAGGAAATGATGCAGATGAAAAGATAAGAACAAGTTAAAGGCATAGATGAATGCATAACATTGATAAATGTCCTGATAGACGGATAGTTAACCAAATTAGCATGCTAGTTAAACAGAGACAGAAATTGATGTTGATATTGGCTGTAAACGATATATATTAATGCTTGAAAAGAAAAAGACGTACAGATCATGTACAATATCGATATATATATATATATATATATATATATATATATATATATATATATATATATACATATATATATATAAAATTTAAATCGCTAAAACAGTTACATGGTTAATATCTGATGATCCAAGCAACAGAAAATTTGCACATATTGCCATAATAACAAAATATATATAAAACATTGAAAAAACACTGTGGTAAAATACACAGATTGCATTAACAGACTTTGGGAAATAAGTGAAAGGGTTTATAGTTTGTCTTTCTCTCCTCTATCTCTCTCTCTCTCTCTCTCTCTCTATATATATATATATATATATATATATATATATACATATATATATATATAAAGTATGATGGAAGAAAAGATACACGGACACGTTTATGTTTCTGCCTTGCTCAGGCTCTTTCAGGCGAATGAATAGATTTATTTTAGATCCCTATTCAGAACGTTTTTAGGATTTATTTTAGGGATGTGACCAGTTTCCTAGGTAAAAAAACCTTCCTTCTGTTCTACTTACATATCTTTTCTTTTCATTGTCCTTTCCCTGTTTGGCACTTGATCACTATTTGTTATGATTTTACATAGTGGAGATGACCCACTGTCAGGTGGTTATGAATTAGCAAGAGATACTGTAGACACTATCTCCATCCATACGCATGTGTGCATGTGTATGTGTGTGTGTGTGTGTGTGTGTGTGTGTGTATTTTCTCATCTTGAAGAGCAGTGGTTACCCAGCTAGTCTCACTGGACATGGTTCGATTTTCACTGGCGTACTTTCTACTTCGACCGTACGTCAGACTTAGCTAAGCTTAGTAATTATTTGCTAAGCGCTCACCATAGAGAAGTTTAGCTAATTTTTCTGACATTTGCTCGTGCACCGTGTTCAATTCTCACAATGGACATTTGCTGGTGTTTGCTAACCTTATCTATCTACCTACTTATAAGAACAAAGAGTTTAGAAAATCGGAAGGAAAAACAAACATAGCTTTCCAAGGGACTAGTATAATCAAACGTTTCTCATTATGTCAGGGATCGATGTTTGAGCCCAAGTGAGACGTAGGACTTCAATGGTTTCTTTTTATGGTAGGTAGGATCTCACCAATTCGACGATTGGCGCAACACAATCTTACTACATTGATTTCCTTCTCCTTTTTAGCATTGTTCCATGCTGAGCTTTGTAATACTTTTTCAAATAGCAAGAAAAAACTGTAAAATAATGGAAGGTCAGGATTTGAAAAAAAAAAGTAAGAAAAAATGAAAAAAGATAAAGTTTACGAAAGAAAAGAAAAATTAGGGGTGAAGACAAAAGAAAAGTCCGGTTAGTCACTTAATAGAAACTATCATGGGGCCAAAGTCTCTTGGCTGAATGCCGTGTAGGGTGATCAATTAAAATAATGGAAAAGGGGATGTTCTATGAACAAGTTACTTCTCTTGCTTTTCAATGGGCAGTTATAAATTTTAAAAAAGTCTGAATTTTCAGAAGAAACAGGCCCAAACACTGCCAAACACTAACCGAGGAACCGATTTAGCAGAAATCTACATCTTTAATTGAACATTCCCCGTTATAAACACTAAAAACAAGACCGAATTTATAAATAACAAGAAAAATCTGTTCTTGGGGGACATAATAAGGAGTAAATGTTTTAATCTTCAGCTCAGTAGCCCTAATTGTGCGTCCTGTACACATGATACATACATACATACATACAGACATACATACATATAAACGTACATACATACATACATACATACATACTTACATACCCAGCCAGCCAGCCAGCCAGCCAGCCAGCCAGACCAACTTTATGAAGACCGCTATGTTTACGTGGCAGATATGGTTTTACAGTTTCTAATGAGCGATAGATAAAGGAAAGAATAATTCATGAAGAATTGGAGCACTGAAATGATTGGAAGAAATTTATAAGAATGGGTTTTGGCAGAAAACACTTTTTGATGCATATTATTGTTTTTGTCATTATTATTATTATTATTATTATTATTATTATTATCATTATTATTATTATTATTGTTGTTGTTGTTGTTATTATTATTATTATTATCATTATTATTATTGTTGTTGTTGTTGTTATTTGGTGTAGAGGGAAATGTACATTGCTTAGAATGAAAGCAAGATCTGAGCAGGAAGCTGGCTGGAGAAACGGAAATGGGGTGTACATGCGAAGATGGATGATGGAAAAGGAAACAGTTTCGAAAAGAAACACCTCCATCGTCATCATCAGCATCACCGGGCCTGCATACACCAACGGCCCCTTCATCCTTATCGTCTTAATTTTGTTTTTGTTGCACAGTCCTCCCATCGCCAATACCTCATGAATCCTACCTATTCGTTTCGCTCCTCTGATTTAATTCGTTCTTTCATTCTTTTTTTTTGTTCCTTTAGTCTTTACTTTCTCTCTTTCTTTCTGCATTTCTTTCCAGCGTTCTTTTCCATTCTTTAATTTGTTTTCATTTTCATTCCCCTCTCTTTCCTTCCTTCTGTCTTTTTATTCCCTCGCTCATTTATATATTCCCCATTCTCTCTCCGTCTTTTTCTCTTTTTCTTTCTTTCTGTCTCTTTTCGCTCCTTTCTCTCTTTAATCTATTTGTCTTCTCTATTTCCTTGTTCGTACCCCTAATTCTTCCTATCTCCCTCTCATTCAATCCAGCTCTTTTCTCATTTCCTCTTTCCATACATCTTATCTCTTTCTCCATCCACGCACACCAGCCCCCCCTTCTCCCCCCTCTTATTTTCACATCGAACCGTCCGTCTGTCTGTCTGTCTGTCTGTCCGTCCGTATCTCCATCCTTCCTCTCCGAAATGAGATTCGGAGAGCGTCCGTCTCCCAGGGCCATCGAAGGCCAAACAGACCGTCAGTAAAATATGACTAGTTAATTAGACTGAGACTCCGCAGCACTGTTAGCCGTGTCCATCCAATGCAGACACTGCTCTCCCCACGCTCGGACTTTCCTCGTACCAGCCACGCCCCTCACTACCATCTCCTTTCCCCCCTCACCTCAATCACAACCACCGCCCACTATCACCACTACCTACCGTCGTCATTATCATCATGGCTGCCACCATGTCGCTCTACTGTGAATCCATCGTTTTCTTTTCTCTCCCCCCACTGCGTCCTCCACCGTTCCCACCACTTCTGTCCGTCCAGTCCAATATTGACGTCCATTTTATCCCCACGCGTCGGCCATGGCTAAAACCGGCTCGAATCGAGTCTTATTGAAAGCCTGGCGGTCTGTTTCTGACAGAAGAGAGAGATGATGCTTATTATAAAGATGGCGAATGTGGAGAAGGGAATGAAAATGGCGGTGATAGTGATAGTGATGATGACGACCGTAGTGGTCGTAGTGGTGCTTGACGGGATTTGCTACGAATTAGAAATAGTGGTTTTCGGATGAAGGTTATAGTGTTGCTTGTGGTGCAGGTTACGTACGGTAGGAGATTCATAGAAGTTTGGAAATTGTGGTAATGTGCTAGCGGCAGTAGTTTCATTGGATGGAAAGATAATACTTGGTGGCTGGTATCAAGACTTTTCGGAATAGCTGATCGTATGTAATGTGATTGAATATTGGTTTAGGTAAGACTTACTTATGGTCTTTCCACGCTGCTGATTGTTGCAGACTCAGTAGTGTTGTTGATTGCCGACTTATTTTTTTTATTATTAAAATTTCAGGAATGGTGTTCATGGAAAAGACGACTGTTTATGATATTCAGTAAGTTTAGTTTTGTATGGCTCAAGGCCAAGTTAGAAGGCACGGGAAGATTGTGTGGTGATAATTTTCAAATACGGAAGGCTTTTTTTTTAACATCTACATTAAAAAATGTCAACTTACTCTTGGATTTCAACAGAGGCAATTGTTGCTGGCAAGAAAACTGCGATCATTAGCTTGTTACATCTTTCTCAAGAAGTTAGATGAAGGGTATACATACAACAACAACAACAACAGCAACCAAAAAGAAATATTTATTCAAATAGGACCCATTTTAAGGAATAACCTTTTCCCAACGAATGTCCAATGATATTGTGCATTCTTTATAAGATATTTCTGTTTTGCGGTCACAAATTCAGTAAAAACATGAATTATGACTTCCCTATTATTGAACACTTTATTACGGAAACTAACTTAAAATACCTACCCTCCAACTTTATCACTAGTTATATGGAGCCTACAGCTGTGGAGCCCCGAGATAAGTAATGGTTCTCAAAGGTTTCACTCCGGTATGTATGATTTATTTTTAGAACATATCAGGATCAACTCTGTTGATAACAGTTGGTTATTATTGTCTGAATATATCTAATGGCCTTCCCATTTCTAATACAATTATAAATGTAGGTAAAGTTATGCCCCTGCAGATAATATCAATGCTCTTGCTTATCCAATGTTGATGGGAAACTGGCCTTAGTCGAGTTGTGATTAAAAGCTACAAATAATGAAAATGAAGGTAAATAGTATTGATAAAATTAATGATAATGATTTAACTCCATTTATTTATCAAATTTATCAAAGAAAAATAAATGATGACTTTTATTTTAGAATATAATCATTTTTTATGTGAATACTGAAAACGATACAGAGCCCCCACCGAAGTAAATGCAGTATGTATATAAAAAAAGCATGAACAATAATTATGTCTTGTTTTAATCAACAGGCATTTCCTTAGTCTAATCTATGTAAACGAAAAAAAAAAACAATAACAAAAACAAAACGATACGATAACTGTTTTAGCCTGCAGTGTTTTAAAATTCTAAACGTTACTCTTTTTCTTCCCAGACATGGAAAATGTGGTCTTTAGTAAACTGGCCTGAATCAGTTTTTATCAGAGGTGGGGGTAAAAACAACATTTTCTGGGAGAAAGCCCGTACTAAAGAGATTATACGATATACCCTTGCTTACTTTCAGTATTATAGACCAAAAAAAAAAAAATCATGATAACGTTGGTCGTTTCAGCCATCTGTACTTTAAAATTATAAAATTACATTTTATTCAGTCTTGAAAAAGCCTCCAAATCACGGAACTCTTTGGAAATCATAGTCCATAACTATCTGGAATGAAATATCTAAAGCCTTCAATCGTTTTCTGGGTAAAATGCAATTTTCTGGGTGTATACTTTGTGCCAGAGATTAAAACAAAGTTCCATTATTACAAGGATGAAGTTCATCATCATCATAATCAGTCATTGAACATCCGTCGTTGGACATACATCTTCCCCGAGATTCGCCACATTTCTCTATCGTGGATGTTGCAGAGCCAGTACTTCCTGAATTCGTCTAGCTCGTTTCTCCATCTCGTACACTGCTTGCCTCGGTTGTGCATGTGATCTCTGGGGATCCATATTGTGAGTCGTGATGTTCATCGGTTGTCTGTCATTCTTGCGACATGACCAGCTCATTGCCATTTGAGTTTTCTTGTAGATTCTATAATGTCTCGGACTATGCTGTCTTATAATCTATCCATGCGAGGTGGAGCATGATTCTCTAATGCGCTCGCTGCATGCTTCTCAGTTTGCAAGTCTGTCTCTGGGTTAGGTTCCATGTTTCAGTTCCATAAAGATGAGTTGGTTGTATACTCTTCTTTTTGGAATTATTAGGATCGTCTTGTTTTTGAAGGTTGAGCTGGTTCTGCAAGAAGCTTGCCATCCTAAAGTGATTATTCGCTTAATTTCTTCTCTCTTTGGGTTTCATAGAGATTCGTTGTCCTAGATAGATGTAGTGGTTTTCTTTCCCCAGTGTTGCATCTTCAATTTTGACAGTTATGTTCTTATTCTTAGTGTGATTGTTGCACATGACTTTTGTTTTACTGAAGTTACTTTTTATTCAGTCCTAAAAAGGCGTCTTTTTGCTTCCAAATCACAGAACTCTTTGGAAATTATAATCTATAACAATATATCTAAAGCCTTTGACCGTTTTTTTTTTCGGTAAAATGCAATTTCCAAGGTGGATATTTTGTGCCAGAAAGTCAAGCAAAGATCCATTATTCTAAGTTCAGAATGCTCTAAAAGGTGATAATCTGTGGCAGAAATGCCAGGTGAATATTAAGGATTCTACGAGACAATATATTAAATTTCTCTGAATTTGAACACATCATGCATTGTTTTATTCGATTCATGAAGAACCTACTTTTTTTATCTTTGCCCTGAGATGACGTGAAATGGGTACTGCTAAAGTCTCGAGGCCCTTAGAAAGTGTTAGAGCTGTTGTTTGTGAATCGTTAGGTTCCGCTATCGATAATTCTTCGTGATTAAGATCAGAACTGGGCCTCAATCAAGGTTTATCATTGCTATCAATATTTTCTAAACCCAAACTTGGTGAACCATTACTCTTCAAAAATGCATTTACATTAATAAATCATTCACAATTGTATTCTCTATGATGTAAAAAAAAATGAATTTTCACGTATAAAAATCTAATATCTCACCCAGCAAGCACACAAAAAGTCACATGCATAAAGATTCACAACTATTAGTATAGTGAGAGAAAAACTTCAAATCAAAGTTGATGAAGACTGATTGCCTTGAAAATCAGCATTGAAAATCCTGGATTTTACATGTATTCGAACCTCAACCGCTTGCGCTGACAAGAAACGTCCAACCATCTTAACGGCCAAGTTGGTTAGTGGATGGTGCAGCTGATGAAAAATACGGTGAGATTTAACCATCACTAAGCCCGCATGCACCATCAAACCCTTCATTCAAATCGTCTTCACATAGTTTTCGTTGCACTGTCTTCCCAACGCCAATACCTTATAAGTTTTACCTATTTGCTTTGTTCCCCTGATTTAATTATTTCTTTGATCCTCACTTTCTCTCTCTCCGTTTCTCTTTTCAACATTCTTTACCACAATCTTTTTTTTCTCCCATTAGTATGAGGATGAAGTTCAAAATGCTTGGAAAGATAATCTGTATTAAGAATGCATGGACATCACGACTCACAATATGGATCCCAAGAGATCACATAAGAAACCGAAGCCGACAGAACATAAGATGGAGAGATGAACTAGACAAATTCAGGAAATACTGGCTCTGCGACACCCGTGATAGAGAATTGTGACGAATCCTGGTAAAGGTTTTTGTCCAACGATGGGCATTAAAAGACTGATGATGATGATGGTATATATATATATATATATATATATATATATATATATATATATATATATATATATATATATACATATATATATATATATATATATATATATATATATATATATATATATATATATATATATATATATATATATATAGTTGCTGGAACGCCTCACCGTCGATTAATAGTTAGCAGGATAGTTTTGTAAACCATAACTGCAGTATTAAAATCGATTATCACGGCTAAGTATAGCAATATACCTGGTTGTTCAGTCTTTCCAAACTTGGTTTGTACTGAATACGTATACTTTTAGGAATGGTTTAACATTTTCTGGGCCCTAGGCTTAGTATGTTACCCTGGCTCTATCCCCATGTCGGGAACCTAGGGATCCACAGACCAAAAGTTTCTGGCCTGAGGGGTCTCCAGGTTCCTTTCGTCCATTTCCGTGCGTTCCGACGTTCTCATAACTACTTTGTGCTTTTCTTAAATTTCTTTCTGTTTGTTTTCTCACCTTGGCTTCTTTTCTTTATCTCTTTTTGTTTCTCTCTCTGCATCTTCCTTTCCTCCTTATAAGCTACCCCCCTCTCTCACTTCAGGTCGTGTTTTCTTTCCCAAGCCAGGTTGTATATTCCTGTTAGGCAATTCTAATTAACCCATGATATAGCGATTGAAGAATTTTATGCAGGATTTTATCATCTTCTGAACGTAACCTTACTTAATGAATTGTTTTCTATGAATAGTTTGATTTCATTTTCAACGCCTGCTTTACAAACTATCATAAGGAAGGAATTGGTTCGTGAAGGAGAGGCAAATCTATAAATACTTTTGCCGGGTCCCTAACTCTGCTACGCCTCAGGTTTCAACCTATCAAGCCTATAGAACTACCAATCATAGTATAATGTTTACATACATACATACATACATACATACATACATACATACATACATATGATAAAGTTTGATTTATTATAAATTAGAACAATTGTAACATCATACTGTAATTGTAAAAGTTATATGACGGAGAGAAGATTCTTTCATACCTCACACATACATTTTTTCCCCATATCAAATCGAAAACTTTCGCCTTTTCTGTTTAAGGATACACTCATGCACATCTGTTGGGCTTATCCTGATTGCAACTAACATTACTCTAGCATGATCTAGAATGATACTGAATAAAGAATAAGCTTCCACGGGATCAGAACTTGCATCTCTTACCTTCATGAGCATCATATTACTGGAGTGCGCCTCACCAATTGGAATATAAAACTAACCAGTCGGAATCTTTCGAATTAAATTGTATAGCTACATTCATTCTCCTTTTGTCATATTTTTTGCTAGAGATGTTGGTGACATAATCAAAATATGACCAAAAAACAGATTTCAAACTCTGGGAGAGACATTTTGTATTCAGTTGGCTCTAATATCATTAAGAAAGGTATGAATCCATCAGTTACCCGCTACCTAGCTGGGGTTGAAATATCAGAACAGATGTTTTTCTGCCCTGGCTGGTCACAAGTCCAGGAGACGGGAAACTGAATTCAAACCTACGCCCAGCATCGTGAGAGACTTGCAATAGACAGCCTATGGAACATAGTCCTGAAAATGCATGGTTAACGGGGCTCTGGTAAAACGTCGATGGCCCGGAAGTTGATTATAACAAATTTCTCAAATAAAATAGAGGAGAATAAAACGGGAAAACAAACGACGTCCTCAACTCCCAACGGCATCGCGCGTACAAGTGGAAGATGACGTATTTTGAGGCAACACGATTGAATTGTTAGGAAACACCAATTAAAGAGCATTTCACGCCGAAAGCCAACTATTTGTGATGATTTACAAAGATGGCCATATTTTGAGGCAGTACATTTGAGAGAAGAAGCAATCCTAATAAGGTAATTCTTTCTGTATGTGCGATGAAGATCGCGGATAAAAAGACCAAGACAGACATTTCGTTAATAAAAATAAGAACAGCTGTTAAAAGAATCAATTTGAGGGTTGCAATAATATTAACTATACAAGGGTTATTTTGAGGTTAGGATGCAATTCTGCATAATATGTAAATTGAATTTCAGTCGTCGTCTAGATATCTTATTGCACCTTAACAATAGGAAGAGGGAAATCTGAATGATAGCTGAAGGCAAGCTATTGATAAGTGCGCTGCTTGGAAAGAAATTTTTTTTCTTTCATCGTCACTTTTATTTTTGGCCTCTTCCGGTAATTTTTCTTGCGAACTTGTTATCTAAACCGAAATTCTATCCCCTTATTTTGAAAAAAAATAATCCTCCATTTTCTTTCTTTAGCCCTTTACCATCTTATTTCTCTTTATTCTCTGATGTGCTCTTTTTCCTTCCCGTATTCATTGTTAAACTCATTCCGATACCGCCTGTGATTAATCGCCAGTTTAGCTTAAATCTCTTGAGACAGATAATCACATTTGTTAATTTATTTACCCGGGGCAACAGTGTCTTTCTCCTTCTTCCTCTCTGTAATATCCATTTCATCCTTCTTTCTTTCTTGATTTCTTTCTTATTTCTTTTCATTCTTTGTTGCTCGCTTGCTTTTAATCCACGTTTTCTTTCAATTCTCTCTCTCTCTCTCTGTTTGTATCTCTTTCTCCTTAAGTTCATCCTGTTTTTTCTCTCTTCCTTGCGTATTTCTATCTTTCTTTCTTTTGGCTTCTCCGGTTATTTCTTCCATTCCCGTGTTCTTTCATTTTTATTCTTTTTCTTTCCTTTTCAACTTCTATTTTTTTTTCATCCCCCTTCTCTCTCAAGTTATCTTTTGTTCTTTTTGTTCTGGTTTTTTTTCCTTTGATTCGTGATTCTTAACTTTTCTTTCTTTCTTTCTTTCTTTCTTTCTTTCTTTCTTTCTTTCCTTCTGCTTCTGTTTTTTTCGCTCTTTTTTTCTGTCACTTGGTTTCTGTTTTCATACCCTTTTCTCTCTTTCTTCCCAGGTTATCTGACTTCGTTTTCTTTGATAATCGTCTCTAATACGGCAAATGAACAACGTCTTTTTTTCACTTCTTGTAGTGAAAAACAACAACAACAACAACAACAACAGTAACAACAACAACAACAACAACAACAACAACAACAACAACAGACAATAAGAATATCAACGGATACAATGTCAATGCCAATGATCAAACAGCAGCAGCAACATGGCCATAAGTGGGCAGTAGTAACAATATCAAAAGAAAAAAAAAGAAGATGGCGGCTGTGGAGAGTGAAGAGGGAAAAATGAAAATAATACAAGGCAGGGAAATCATTTACATAACTATTAAAACTTTATGATTCAAATCAGGAAAGAATTCTAGAAGAGAATTACATTATTGCGAAGAATGAACCAAAATAAAAAGAAAACGCGTGTGTGCACAATTTCTTATAGTATTATACACGGACACACACGGAAGTATACGCACACACAAGCATACAAACACACGTGCACACTTGTCTAACTATTCATCGTTCTATTTATTCATTGCGGGTTATTTCTTTTCATCAATAATGAAATTCTTTATTTTTTCGTGGAGCGGTTTCTAGAGATGTATAAAATGTCTGGCGAGACACGGGAAATGCTGGCAAACTTGGCAGTTTAATAGATAGATTGATCATTAGAATCACAAGAATAAGGGGATATATATATATATATATATATATATATATATATATATATATATATATATATATATATATATATATATATATATATATATATATATATATATATGCAATTATATTAGTGCATTGATAGAGATCCAACTTGATGTATACTATGATGCCTGCTCTTTGTTAAGGATGAAATAAGGAATAACAGTTTTTTATGGCACGGCTATTGTAGACAAGACATTTATAGGAATATTAACGGTATAATTGGAACTCGAATCCATTTTGCCAATTCGGTTCATACCAGGAGAAAGGGACAAAAAGGGGGCAAAGGGAGTAAACAGGAGTCATCGAATTATCCAACACAATGTTTATCTGGGAGTTCAAAGGGAAATAAGATTACTAGTATCTAGGTGTTTTAGAAGCAGATACGATCAAGCAGGGTGAGATGGGGGGAGAGGTAGACAAAGAATATCTCAGAGAAACCAACGCATGCAAGAAACCAAATTTTACTAGAGAAACGTGTTCCCGGGTAGTGTCCATTTTGAGACACTCTGTACCCTTCTTCAACTGGACCAGAGAGGAACCTGGACTATCGTACTATCAGAAAACTGATTGCAATACATTAGTATTGAGCATCGCATCGACTCTGCAACTTGAAGATTACACGACAGAATAAGGAAATGTCAGTGATGAGAACCAAAGAAATTATGAACTAAGAGGGAGAAAACTGGAGAACTAAGAAAAGGCAAAAACAAAAATACAAACCTAGGGTGGGGGGACTGAATGGGAATTTCAGGAAACAAGCATGGAATTGCAAATTAATCGATATCGATGTAGCTACGCAGGGGGGACCTAAAAAGAGAAACTTGGCCACTTTTAATCCCGGCGCAAAACACCATCATGAGAAACAATCATATAAAGGCCAAGACGGGCAAAAAAAGCAAAAACAAATATCTAATGTATTCTATACAAATATAAGAATAAGGCAATCAACCACATAGCAATCGAATGCCACAAATTATCCAAGAAAAAGTACAAAAAAATGCATGATTGGAGGATGGTGCACTGGAGCCGTGCAGGCAACTGCATTTTGACTATACACACTGATGGTGTATGCTCAGTGCAGAATCTGCTTTAGAGTATGAAACGAATACAATCCTCTGATATTTTGAGATTGAGACGAATCACCCGATCCAGCAAAAAATATGTACTTATTGCAAATAAAATACAAAAAATGCATAAGATACTGGATTTCGCTGTTTCGGTAAGCCACAGAGTAAAACCGAAAGAAATTGAAAAACTTGATAAGTATCTTTGTCCTTTCCAGAAGAAAAAGATGATGAGAAAAGAAGGTGACAGTAGGACCATTCGTAGGCGGATAACTAGGATCAATCCCAAAGAATTTGGAAAAGGGGTTGGATGAACGGGGAATCTGGCGAAGAACTGGAGCCAAACCGATAACAGAGTTACTAAAATCCGCTAGAATACTGAGGATAGTCCTGGAGTATTGATCTGACTTGCTGCCTAAACCTCAACCCAAACGCTAACCCTAAAAACAGACACTTAGCTCTTAACGCTGACCTTAAACATTAAGCCTAAACGCAACTTATATCCTTTGAGGTTGAAATTCAATAAAATACCAGGTAAATATTCGTTCTTGGTTCATAAACTAGACACCAAGTGGGTAGCCGTGTATGCTGATTCGCGCAGCGGCTGCTACTGATACTTTTACGGAGTGAACGATAACAGAAAACTTGATCAATTAAAATTGTACGTTTTCTTGTAACTTCTTTTAGTATTTGTTTTATTAAATTCAATCATAAAGGATATAACCCAAGGTTAGTGTTAGTTTTAGTATTAATGTTGGTTTGGGCTCAGGGATCTACGATTAGGGTTTGGGTTGCAAGTGACAACAAACATTCTTTTCATGATCATAAAATTAGACAGAAATATACACAAGCAACAAACAATACAAATTCGTTAAACGTTTTTCGTCATCTCTGACACTCCACGTATATTTCGGTTTATAAATACGAAAGTCGTCCGTTGTTATTTACAATTCCAACAGTAATGCAATGCTAACCCTTACATTAACCCACAAATAAACCATAAATATCCTTTATAATCAAATTTAATAAAATACACTTTTAACTTTTTTAATATCGGTCATTCTGTAATACGTTAGTGGCGGTAGTGGCATTAGTTGTAGCTGCATACATCTGCGTAATAGGTTACCTCTCTTTGATGTTAAGGATACGAACCAAGAGCACAATTTTACTAAATGTAGTTTTGATTGGTGGAGTAGCCTGTTTGCTTTCATTTGAAATTTGAAATTTTTGAAGAATAGATTCGTAGAAAGTTTTGAAGGGAGAAGAGGAAATGTGATAACAGACAATTTCTCAATATGTGGAGAAAAATGATGTTCTGAAGTCCGCAGATACATGGGTAAAGCTTTGCTTCCGGTTTTTAAGCTGAATAACAAGGTGAGGTAAACGATCATACCGGCATGTGCGGTGTGTACGGCTGCTATTACTATATATCATTGTATGAACGAAAGCAGAAATCTTGAATTGTATTAGATTCAATCATAAAGGATGTAACGTAGGGCCATGGTTAGTTTCAGGGTTAGGGTTAATGTTTTATGTTTATTGTTTGGATTGTCCTTACAAACATTTTGTTTCATAATTATGAATACGTGGTTAGATTGAGTGTTAGAGATAACAAAAACGTTTAATGCATTTTCATTTACTGTTGCCAGTGTATAATCTTTTTAGCTTTATAGTTATGGAAAAAATGTTTGCAGTCACTTGCGACCCCTACCAAACCGTATCCCTAAAATTTTAACTCAAAATTAACCATAACCCTAAAACTAACCCCCAAATGACCCTAACCCTAAAACTAACCATAGCCCCAAATTATATCTTTTATAGTTGAATTTGATGAGATACACAAAGGCAGCTATTTTTAAAAAACTTTTATCATCTGTTTCAGTTCTTTGTGGCCTATATTTATTATTATTATTTGTGATCAAGTAAGCATTCAGTCAACACCAGCACAGGACAGCCAAACACTATAATATGAGTTTTATACTTCTCAGATACCGAGAAAGGCCTGTATTTGCTTTCTGATTAAGTATTATTTATATGAACGCTTGATGGTAAGCCAATTCCCTTAGGTATCAAGCACATGTCTGCTAATTCTTGCTGTTCTAAATAAACAAGTATTTTGTAACAGCATAAGGTCAAAATCATTAGTTCCTAAGCTGTTTACTGAACCAAATTTGTTGTTGTTGTCGTTGTTATTATTATTATTATTATTATTATTATTATTATTATTATTATTATTATTATTATTATTATTATTGTTGTTGTTATTGTTTTTGTTTGCTTAGATTTTAGTTTATGGAAGTCACTGGCAGGTTCTTAACCAAAGACCTAAGGCTGGCAATCATGTAAGTTATGACAGTCCGAGTTCGGACAAAAGGGTTGGGTGGGAGACAAGGATTTTACATATACAGACGATATAAGACTTTCATAAATACACTTCCACGTTTACATGAAGTGATTGATGTTGGGCGCCGAGTATACATTCCCATTGACAAAACGTGTCTAATGATGTGCGCAGTGGAGGTAAGAGCTATTTTCTTTATTTCAAGTATGCAAGGCTTTCCAGGTATGTTATCGACGAATGCCCTTTTATGAATAGTCCAAGAGTTCCAATAACTAAAGGTATCATTTTGGACCTGAGCTGCAGTTTACTATTATTTCTTTTTAAAGGTTTTTGTATTTTGCAAGTTGCTCGAACTCTTTGACAGCAATGATTCCTATCTGCAGGAACAGTCATTATCACTGGAAGACCCATTTTTCCTTTTCAGTCTTTTACTATAATGTCTGTAACAATTGTGAATTCCCATAATATAGTTACATCTTTTGCTCCTGAGACTGGTTCATATCCGTGTTCTTAGCAAAGTTCTTAGCATTTGGGGCGTTATAATGTTTGCAGATGATTCAATGTAGACACTATTCAATCCCATTGTGTCTTATGTTATATCAATTTGCGGAAAGGACTGAACACCCATTTCTATGTAGTCAATTGTCTCTGTCTGATCATCACATAATCTATGGTAAGGATCAGCATGGTAGTTTCGGGTTTTTAAGCTCTGGTTATGGGCTGCCACTCGAAATCCTGTTTTGATCTTCGATCCTGGGCTTTACAACCATTGATTGGTTCTATTCTGATCCACTTCAGCTCCGTCTGTAGAGAAGAGGTATTAGACATAGAATGGTTTCTCTTGCCAGGGTTCGTGTATTACTTTCATTCCTTCCTTTTTGGCCGTATATTTTTAAGATCAGCTGTTTTAGTTGATGAGTCAATCTCAGCTTTGTTTTCATCGTCGAGATTAATTTTTTCCTCAAGTTTTTTGTTTCCTTTGTAATAGAGTGCAGTTTTTGTTACTCTCGTGTTTTTTCCCAGTTTTATCATCAAATCGTTAGTAATTTTGATGCAGGTTTGAAGTCAGATTGTAGTCGTTATGCATTAGAGTTCCAGGGGAATGAGGCCCCTACCATAATCCGTTCCTGATAGATAGAGTCTTAGGATGGTACATTTTATTTGCTTATAGTAATTTCCTAGTTTTTGTGTCTTTTTTGTTGGGTTTCCGGTAAGTTCCAGTTGATGACATTAAAACTATGTTGGTTTACTAGAACTGATAATGTGTTATTAGCCTGTATTCTATTTTTCGAGTTCTGTTTTCATTATCAATCTTATTCCTCTAAAGTATTCTTTGCGTTTTTCTTTCTTTCATGTTATTGCATTGTATACCTTTACTTTCATTCATACCAAGATATTTATGGCTCTTTTATTGATCTAATTTCTTAATCTTATCATTTAAATTTATAGTGGAGGATGATGAAGTGGTCAGTATTCCCCTTTCAAAAGTAGCTTTCACGCATTTATCAAGTCCAAATTCCGTTCTGATGTCGTTACCAGGTCTCTTAACGGACTTCAATAGACTTTCCACTTATTCAACATTCTTTCCGTAGAATTTCAAGTCATCCATATAGAAGATGTGCATACTGTTCTTGTCAGAGATTTTGTACCCGGATGTAGTATTGTTGACCTCATCTGAAATAGGTATCAGAGACTGAAAGAACATAAGAGAGGAGAGATTTTTGTCTTTCATTATGCCATGCTTTATTGAAGGAACTTTTAAATTATAGGTGAGATTTTGTAGATTTCAAGAGATTTCATTATCCACTGATGGGGGGGGGGGCATCAAATGCCTTGCAGTAGCCTATACACGAAGTGTTAAATTTACAGTGTTTTTGCCTACAATTTTCTAGATTCATTCTATTTATAAGGAGTTGACCTTTACAGCTGTTGGAGTTTTTCTTGCATATTTTTGCTCCAGTCGAACACTGTTATTTTGATCAAGAAAGGGGTTGATTCTTTCTGTTAATATAGATGTTAATATCTTATATGTCGTTGTTAAGCAAGTGATAGGTCTATAACTGTTGTTTTTGGGGTGTTTTTGTTTTGTTCATTTTTGGTGGTAGGAATGTATCCCTGTCTGTTAACCTGAGAGTGTTTCCTTTGAATGTTGTATAATGTCTGATAGTGAGTTCGATATTTTTGTCCATCGAGGATAGGGACCAGAGTCAGAAATTGGGGATTTTATCTTTTCCTGGAGCTTTCCCTTCGTTGGATTTATTGAGGACTTCTTTAGGCGTCTCAATAATGATATCGTCCCATTGTTGCTTTTGGTGTTTTTTTTATTCGTTCTCCCTTCCTTTTTATCCGGGTAGATTTCCCGTTAGATCCTTTATCCGTGTCCCGGATATTTTTTTCAGAGGTTGTCTACGTCTTTCATTTCAGGTGACTCTTTGATTTCTATCGGTTCTTTGCCTAGCTCTCGGTAAAAATTTTTTAGTATTTGTTTCGAAAATTTCATTTTGCCTGTATTCTTTGGGCTTTAACCTGTATTCTTTGTTTGGCAATCTCTTAAAATTTAGGATTTTTATTTCTGACAGTCAGTTTACACTTTACAGGTTCTGGCATTGTTACTTTTAGATAGGTCATCCAGTATAGCTAACTCGTCTCTTAGAGTTTCAATTTCTTTTGGTGTTTCTTGTTTACCATCTAAGTTGTTCGTATGCATTATAGTTATTTTTCGTAATGTTTAAGCCGATCTTCTTGGTGGCAGCTGTGGCGGTTGTGTAGACTATATTATTTAAAGATGTCATATCTTCGTCGGATTCTTGTAGTATTAGTGCAAGGGCAACATTGTGAATCTTCACGTTTTGTAAGTCGGGTCTGATTTTCAAAAAATTAGGTAGCTGTTCTCTGCTAGCCCTACGTAGGGGCTGGATTGTACTGAGCTCTATTGGGATATCAATTTTCTCCTAAGTTATATTCTCTCTGTTCTCCTGTTCATCATTTGTGTTGCAGAATCAAGGGATTTTTCTTCCACGTAATCTAGGTTGAATCTAGTAACTGCTCTTCTCTTATCATGGTTGTCACTATTTATTCTTTCCTCGTCATCCTCACCGTCCTCATGATTAACATCATTCTCGCTATTGCTATTTAAAGCTGTATCTAATCTGTTCAACTTCTGCATCTCTTACTCTGATATTTCTCAAAATCTCTCTATGTATATTTGTAAGTTCGTTTCAGTATATATATATATATATATATATATATATATATATATATATATATATATATATATATATATATATATATATACTGGTGGACTCGTAGGATTCGTGTGTTCTTGAAAATCGAGCTTGCTCTACCGCAAGTTTGCCAACGTAATGTGATTCTTCACTTTATTTCTTTTTCTCTTGATGATTTCATGGAGACTCAGTGTCCTAGGTAGATGCAATGACCTTGTTTCTGCAGCTTTGCATTTTTGATTAAAAGGGTATACAATCAATGCATCCTACCGATAGTCTCCTATGGAGCCGAAACATGGAACCTAATCAAGACACTGAGAACCATGCAACGTTCACGTGAAAGGATCATACTGAACCTCACATGGAAAGATCATAAGACAGTAAAGTATATATGAGAAAAGGCTGGAGTCCGAGATATCATAGAAAAAGTAAACTCAAATGGTGGTCATGCTGCAAGACTTTCAGACAATCGCTGGACATCGTGACTCACAATGTGGATTTCCTGTGAACACATGTGGGATTGTGGTCGACAGAGAGTAAGATGGCGTGACGAGCTATACAAATTCAGAAAGTACTGGCATCACGATGACCATAATAGAGAGGTATGGCGAATCCTTGGGAACGGCAGACGCTGAAATGCTGCTGCTGATGATACTGGCAGTGATCATAATCAAATTGAATTCCTTCACATACTGTAAGTTTGTTCAGTATTGAATCGTTCTGGTCTGTTTAATACAGTGTAAAAAGCTATCAAAGCTTACTTTAATTTTTCACTTAATTCGTTTTCTCATGATTCTGTTATTCGATTGTGTGTCAATTGATCAAGGATTGGTATCATTCTGTTTCTGGTGATGTAACAGAGCATTTTCAAGGGAGTTGATTTTCCAACCTTAGCCTGATTCCTTACAGCGGGAAACAACCCTTGGTAAACTTGATTATCATTACTATCAATAATAACACTATCAATAATAATAGATAAATAATAATTATCATTATTATTATTATTGATAATAATATTTTCAATAAGAATAATAATAACGATAATGATAATGAATTATCGTCAATAATATTGAAAAATGATTCATATTGTCACTATTACTACTACTACAACTACTACAGCTACTATTAATAATAGGAGGAATCTGACAAAAGGAATGAACTCATGGGCTGAGTTTTCTATTAAGATACCCAGGACCATTCCTTTGGTGGACAAAGGAAGAACTCCAATCAATGGACTGGCGGACAAGAAAGTTTATCACAATGTACAAGGCCTTACATCTCAGGGATGTCACGAATAGAATGTACGTGAAGAGTTATAAAGACGGTAGAGAATTCATCAGTATAGAAGAATGTGTCCAAAGGGCAAAAACTTGACTACAAAAGTATATGCAAGCAAACAGTGGAGACATTATAAAGAGCAACCGAAGCCGCACAATGAAGAACAAAAAAGTAGCAAATAAAGGAGCAGCAAAGCAAGCAAGGAAAGGAAAATGGGCACAGAAAAGACTATATGAATAATCTAAAAGTCAGGTACAGGATGTCGCAGGGGAACGATCATGGACATGATGATGCAAAGGAAACCTGACGAAAGAAACAGAATGGAGAATAGAAGTCATAAATTACTCAGGAACTGACTACCCCATCCAAGAGAGAAGACTGGACTTGGAAATCGTGGACAAGAAAAGGAGAACCGACCAAAGAGTAGACGCGACTATGCCAGCGGGTCACAAAGTGAATAGGAAAGAGTGAAAATACCAGGGCCTGGCAAGAGAGCTAGAGAAGGTGTGGGACATGAAAGTCCGGGTAGTCCCAGTAAAACTCAGAATCATACCCAAGGCACTGAAAGTGAGATTGGAAGAAATTTGGATAATAGGAAGGATTGAGACCGCAGCACTACTGGGAACTGTGCGAATACTGAGAAGAGTGCTAGAAATGTGATATCTACGACCCCGAGCTGCAATGGCCTCACTGAAAAAGGAGGGAAGAGGGGGGAAAATATGGTGGAGATGGGTAGAAACCACAGTGCTGTTGCAATAGGTGAGGCAGATATGAGAGGAGGACTGGAAACCAGAGGAGACTTACTGTCTTTCAGCCAACGGCAATAACCACAATGGGCAACTGGTGTAAAACTGTAAACCACGGCATTGCTTTGGACTATTAGAATGCGGATTGGGGAGGACTGGAGACCTGAGAAGACTTGCCGTCACTGAGTTTCCAGCTGTGACAATCAGGAAACTGGTGTGTAATAATAATAATAATAATGATAATGATAATGATGATAATAATAATAATAATAATAATAATGATGATGATGATGTATTTATCTATCTCTTTCTCTATGTATGAATCGAAATCCGACTGTTCCTTTTTTTTAGGCAACAATCTTGCAAGTAAGAACTTCTATTTTTGTTTAGCGTTACATCTATCCACGGCAGTAGACATAGAACATTGAAGTTTTGAAAAGTTTTACAGGTTTATTCAATTATCAATGAAACTGTGATTTGAACTCGACCCCGACCTTTCCTTTCCGGAAGTTTTGACTTCGAGGGCTTCTTTTCAACTGATTCACATCCGGAAAAAATTTAAGTAGATCTTACATTACACGGTCAGGAATCTGACTGAGCAAACGACACGCTCAACACTTTTATCCTCGAGCAAGCAAATAATATTTTTCATAAACTTATTTCGAACAAGAATCAATATTTTTTTTAAAAGTATTCTTTTTATCATAGAAGCAGCGGGCATTTTCAAAATTATTACATATTTCTTTTCTAAATTACGTATGAAAACTGCATTTTTCAGAGTTACTATGGTATCATTATTATGCTTATCTCAATAAATGCATTATTTATTATTCAATCCGTTGTTTCTGATGTTATCTTTACATACACATCGATATCAGCATCTTTTTTTAATACATCAAACATTTACTGTTTTACTGATTCCGTTACAACCTTTCATGCTGACGATATAAGAGAAAGAAAGTAAAACAGAATATCCCTTGTTCTCATAATTCTTACTTTCTTAACTAATCACCAGTCTCTTGTAGAGCCATGTCTTGCTTAAAACCATACATACTATTACTGCTAATACGATACATGACTCATCTGATAAAGACAGCCTTAGCATTTCTACATCGATTCGTTTCTAATCAAGACTAAGTAATTATTTAACATCAGTTGTAAACGGGTAGGTTAAGTTATGGCAGTATCTGGAGTCAGATAGATATTGTACCTGATTAATTTAATCCCATTCTGTTTATGACATCAGATATAGCTGTTTAGGTTCCATATTTTTAATCATACATCCTAGTTTTTTCTTTACTCAATTTGTTTACAGAAAAGGTCACGTTGTTATTATATGTTTTTCTTTCAAGTAGAAGATTCTTTGAGTTTTTTAAACTTTTACACTCAAAAAGCCACGTACAAATGTGAAAGACAAAGGCAATCCTTAACAACTTTGAATTTTTTGATGATAATCAACAACTTAATGATTCAAAGCAGCCTGGATTTCTGCATCTAGGAAGCTGATATTTGGTATCGAAGCACATCTTATGATTGGGAATGTAATGAGCTGTGTGTGGTTGGCCTCAGAGATCATTCAAAATTATCAGGGATAAATTATAATTCTATTAGGAATTATGTAAGGGAGAAATACTCATTTCCTTAAGTGATTCACAAAAACATCAGTAACATTTGGGGAAAAATCTTTTAAGGTATTTGTCTTTCAAAAGATTTTTTGACAGATAGATAAATATAGTGCTTAATAAGATTATGATGATTTTTTAACGTTTTAATTGGATAATTTTTGTTTCCATAATCAATTTTTAAAACTATCATTTCAGTTTTTTACAAATATTTCAAGATATTTTTAATTTGTTAGAATACAAACAGGTATCCCCAGCGTTACCAGAGGTGGAAATAACTTCAAATTTGACAAAATATAGAAAAATACCTTTTAATCCATTTTTAAGCTTTAAAGAGGGGCTTCTTTTGACAATGTAATTACAATGCTAAATTCGACATTGGAGTGTGAGCTAATAATCGACTAAAACAAACATTTGATCTCCTAAAAACTTTATAAGGTATAAATTTTTTTCATTGCTGTTATATTTGAAGTTATTTTCCCTGGGCAGCGCCAGGCACACCTGCTGCTAACAGCAACCATCACAACACCAATAATAATAATAATAATAATAATAATAATAATAATAATAATAATGATAATAATAATCATCTGAAGACCTGAGGAGACTTATTGTCACTCAGCCTTCAGCGATAACCACTGGGCAACCGGTGTGAAACTGTAAATCGCAGAATTACTGCGACCTATGAGTACTAGGAGAGGAGGGCTGGAGACTTGAGGAGACTTGCTGTCACTCAAACTCCAGCGGTTACCACCAGGCAACTGGTGTGAGATTCCAAATAATAATAATAATAATAATAATTTTATTCTAATGATTTTAAGTGTGAAGTATTCTCAGTCAATCATATCAGGCTGCGGGAAGCGGATTTCAAAGCCTCAAAAGTCGCTAGACAGAGGGCGTAATTTTAATTAAAAAAGAAAGATGTGTCCACCGTAATCATAGATCACTTTGACATGCAAACTACGGATACATTGAAAAAGCATACAATGGGCTACAATGGCTACAATTACAAATTTATCAATTTGATATTCAATTTCATTAATTTGATATTCAATATTTATTACTATATTTACTCGCATACAATTGATCCTCAAAATATATTGTTACCAAGGCGTTTTGTAGCTAAAAATCAGTAATATATTTCATTTTCTTTTTGCTGAAAATCTAAAAATACATAAAACACAAAATTAAAGCTGACGTGTTTGCTCAGTAACTTTCGGTTTGAATTTAACTATAGATCCAAATTCTGCATATATGATTGTTTGTTATCACAATAATAAACATGCCATTTTTGACAAGTTCCACGCAAGTAATAATAAGTGCGGATATATAAACGTTTCCGAGATAAAAAGGCAATCTAAGAAGTGAACGCTGCAAATTAGCTTAGAGTGAGACAAAGAAAAAAAATGAAGGAAATGCCTCGGCACGAAAGATTATCTTCTTTTCATTGTGCAGTCAGCAGGGATTTGATGATGCATGCACAAACCAGCGAAACGAGAGAATAGAAAAAGTAAAATTCTATGGGACCATGAAATTCAGACGAATCACCCGATCCATACCAGGAGACGACATCTAGTCATTCTAAACAAAGAAACGATGATGTGTCAGATGTTCGATGTCACCGTCCAGCAGACGGTTTAAATCAAAAGAGAGTGGAAACTGGCAAAATGTGCGAATCTTGTAAAAAAGAAACTGGCTTATGAAGTTGTGCCCATCATTTCAGTCTTCAAAGAGTTTCGAAAATTCACTTTGAACTGACACATCACAAAAATGAGGTAGACAATGTTGGCGTAGAAAACAGATTGAGTATTGACAAGACTTGATATCATTTGATCTCCAGTAAGAGTCACAAGGTACATGAATAATGATATAACTGTATTTGTCTTATATATATATATATATATATATAAAAGCAAACTTTGATTTATATCAATGTACTGTACTGAACCATTTAATTCACATTTGATAAAAATATGATTCAAGTTTGTAACAGTTCTAAAACATTGAAGATTTAAGATGTACATCATTCATAGGTTGGAGGTTTTTTATTGAATCAATGTGACCTCTGATGGTCTGAAAAATGGATAATTTTACACGGTTCTGGAACAACGAGGGCCGGAAAATCGGTGGTTTACCTTTACTTTGAGCACAATTTAAAGCTTTCTATAAAATAAGATTTGATATCCCAACTGTTAACGTTATGCAGGCAAGAAGAACGATTGCAGGTTATTAAGGTGGGAAATAGTGATCGGTGACATGGCTGTACCAACAGCCCACATAGTTGATATAAAAGATAAATGAAAACAGACACATAGACCAACAAATACACAAAACTTTACCCCAGATTGAGAAGTAATAACTGGTACATTTGGAACCGTACCAAAAATATTTTAAGCAAGCCTAGAGGAATTCGAGAATCGATGAACTATTGAGACTGTCCGGACAACGTCAGTGAGAGGAGTCGGTGGAGATACTAAGGAAGGTGCAGGAGATTCGAGAAGACTTGCTGTTACTTGATTCCCTGTGATAAACGCCAATCATCTGGTGTGGAGATGCAAATTAATAATCTTATAGTAATGGGAAGGATAATAAATGTATCAAGCCCAATTATGTCGAAACAGTAAAAAAAAAAAAAAAAAAAAAAAAAATCCGAAAAGTAGCAAATGCCGTTAACTCACGCCACCATCCAACAGTAAATATTTTCAGAGACGGGCAGCCTTAATTTGCTTCGGCGTGAAAAAATTTTCAGTAATGGCAGTCAACATCACCGCCATTTTAGCACAAAAGACCATCACCGCTTTCAACTTTTTCTTGGTGGTCTTCTTTTCTGGCCATTTTTACCCTTGATATGTCTGCCATCTTCCAACAAAACAACCGGACCCGCCATTATTTTAAGAAAAAGAAACTTCCAACACGTAATTGCACAGACGCTACCTCTTTCTCTCTCTCTCCCTCGAACGCGCATGCACGCACACACGCAGCACAGATAAACAAGCCGCCATTCTAGCACTCTCTATTGATTGGATAAATTTGCCCGTAATTATATTACGAGCGCCACGCTGCGTGTCTTTATCAAATTACCCGCGCTCCGTAACTCGTCGTGAACATGAGTCTGCCCTGTATTTTATGACTTTGATGACAATGCTGGTTCGTGGTTAATTCCATTGCTGCCCGTTGAAATATATCATTAGACCTTAATATCGCGATAATGTTGTTTTCCGACATTTGTATAACAATGTACTTGAATACGATATCATTGCAATGTATGCGTCCGCGTGAGAGAGAGAGAGAGAGAGAGAGAGAGAGAGAGAGAGAGAGAGAGAGAGAGGAAGAGAGTGGAGTAAGGGGAAGTAATTTTATTTGTTTTTAAAACTTGTTTCTTTATTGTATATTAATTCATATTTTTCTCTCTTTGGTTTTCGTTTTTCCCTCATTGCTTTTGCTCTATTTGTCACGTTTTCCCATCGTTATTTTGACTACGTTTATCTATTCGTACTGTTTTCTAGGTTTATTACGATGTTTTGTTATTTCTTTTAAATTGTGTTCAACATTTTTTCCCTATCTTATTGCTCAAATTATTGATTGGTTTAAGGATTTTTGTTCGCATGTATTTTCCTTTAATTCACCCAATTTAATTTGATATACATTTAAAAAGACGTAATGTAATAACTACTTTGTAACCCCTTCCTCAATAACAAAAAAAGGAAACCAACAATAAAATTAATCGAATTAATAAATCACAGTGTATAGTGATCTTGCTTCTTTTTTATCAGTTTACTTTTTTATTATAAGTGACAACTAGCGTAGCAGCTAGTCTGGCTCAACACCTAAAAAGGCGACTTGAATATTTCTCTGCTAAAAGAATACTTTCAAATATTCCCTGCAGTTTCTCAATAGAAACCGATGGCGTCGTGTTTGCTCGTACAAAGTTCCGGCAAAATAGCACTGGACACACCAGTTCTCATACATTCACCCAAGTTAGACGACCTGGAGTCAGATCAGAAATTAGATGGGTGATTGTCTTGAAATACCTTGTGCCGTAAGCTGCTGAGGTTAATGTAAAAAGCCTCCTGTGACGTTCCTGAAAGTCGTCCTAAGGAGAAGGCCGATCTCTACACTACGCTCAATGACGCCATGGAAAGGTCAGCTCTAAGCAAAACTTTGACTGGCTTGACTGCAAGCGACAAGAAATGAATGAACGCTCGCTAATGTACAGAATTAGTGTTATCATTCAAGTCTGAGTTGGTTTCTATTGTCACATTCTGAGGGTCTATAGATGAGTTTTAAGAAAAAATTATCTTTCAAACCTGAGAGATGAGGTCTGTCTGTCTCTGTCTGTCTGTTTGTCTGTCTGTGTCTGTCTCTGTCTGTCTGTCTGTCTGTTTGTCTCTCTCTCTCTCTCTCTCTCTCTCTCTCTCTCTCTCTCTGTCTATATATATATATATATATATATATATATATATATATATATCACTCATGACAAAAATATGGAATCATCTCACTTAGTGGGAGCCGGAATAGCAAGCTTCGGAATAAAAATTGTTCTATCTCATATTTGCGATTCGTTTATTTGCTATAAAATAAAAAAAGCTGGATGAACAACTTTTGAATGTGGCGATTCTATATTTTTGCCATGAGAAGTATCTATCTATCTATGTCCTTTTCTGACTAACTATTTCGCAAGTTCAAACTGTTCATTCCCGAATGAGGAAAAATAATTTGATAAGAGGGTAGGAAAACAGGAGAGGAACAGAAGTCATGTAGTGTCCGAGGAGATCAGGGGGAGCGAAAAGGGAGTTTAGCAGGAGGGTACGAAGACAGAAGACAGAAAAATCTCAGGTATCCTTTTTAGGGAATGGAGAGATTATCGCATACAAAACCAATCCATGTTTGCATAACATTCAGATAAAACCATAGACAAGTAAGAAAGAGTAGAATTTATACGGGGGAGAATGAGAAGATTTAGAAGCATGAGATGATCAATAATCCTATTTGTCAATAGCTGTTGAATTTCGATATCAAATTTATCGAATGATATATTTGCCGCTTTGTTACACCATCAGCTATCTTTCAGTAAACTTCGTAATTCCAATCTCCAAAACTGCTCTGCCTTTCAAAATTTTCCGAGGAATCGCTGCATCCTCTTTTAAGAGACTGAAATTAATTTTGATTTCAAAGTGAAATATCAGTTGAATACGATGAGTGGAAATCTTTCCGCCAACCTTTGACAATTTTGCCTGATTACAAAAGAAACGTGCAGTACAGCGCTATCCACTAGAAATATTACGTCCTTTCTGTTGGCAATGTCCGAGCGCTTTTCATTGATTGCTGGATCGTTGCTTAATTGATACAATGGGGAGCAGGACTTGTCTAAATCAATCGTTTCGTACTCAGGAAGGAGCTCATACAAAACAGCATTACCTTCTCTGAATGAAGGCCAACTGACGATCCCTTGTGTTCCATGTGGTGGTAAAATATCCAGTTTTCATGACCTCTCACAATTTATTTTCAAAACAGTACCGATAAATTCGGTCTGGCATTTTTCCCTTAATGTGAAAGTCGTAAATAACATTTTCAACGCTCGATTTGGACTTTGTGTGTATGTTAGTTTCCCATGTTGTATAACACTGATCAATTTAAAATAAGGCCTTCATTTGATTGGTTTCAGACTCAACTGTTCTACCTGGCCGAGCATCGTGTAACAGGAAATCCCTTGCACAAAACTTCATTACCCACTTTTAATACATTCAAACACTTTTTCCATCTTGACTATTTTGTTTTTTTGTATTTGAGTCGCATTTCTCACCTTTCACGTCAAATGATACCGAGGGGTATAACCCTCCTTAAAAAATTAGACATGGAATGTTATAAAAGATTTTGTTGCAGATATAATATCTAGTACCTTCAATGATCACAACCTTGGTGCACAACCTGATCAACTAGCTCTTTGAAATCTACAGGGTGAGTAGAAACAATGCAACACCTACTGTGAAATAATAATTTTGTTGCCAATGGAAATTCAAAGATTGCCAGCCCCATATAAAAAGTTACTAAAATTATCCGTAGACATAGATGATATAGGATCAGAATCTCCTTCCATTGCGAGAATAGTGAAGATCCTGGAAGAAGGGACCTGAGTGTGGCCAGTATCCACGATTTGCCCCAAGATGACAGCAATGCTCATTGATGCTATGTACGACACGTATCTTTCCAGAAAGGTGAAACATTTCAAACCATAGCTGAACTTGGTAATGATCTTTGTGCCTACTAGAACTGAAATCATTCACTTCTGCTATGACAGAAACAGTGGACCAAGCCTAGTAAACTTAACAGGTACGCCCAATTAAAGCCAGCCAAAAGTATTTGAAATTAGCTAGCAGTACCGAGTTCCTGATCCACATGAGCTTTTTGCAGTATCAGCTAAAAAAAGCAAACCTTCCAAGCTTCCTAGGAAATAGTGTGAACACCTATTCTTCGCTCTTGGTCCAACTCATCCCTACCTGTGTGACGGATTCAATAGAGAGACAAAGTACGTGGTGTTCAGGGAAAGTTATGGATGTTCCTGCTCTGGAACCAAACAACAAGAAGCTGATACTAAGGATACAATCCACGTCCATCACTGTGTCCAGTGAAGGAGTTGACTCAGTTACCATCAATGCAAATGACACTGACATCATTATCATGAACCAGTACTATAGTGCAATGAACTTTAGAGATCTTCCAGAGCTGGGCGTGGGAATAGACTAGAACACATACTAATATTTCAATGAAATGGTCGTGGCGTGGTCAACTTGTCCATAATATAAGTGATACACAAACTACTATTTATCCATATTTAACTGGCGGGAAGACATGGTTCAAGAACAGCATGAGTCTGGCCATACCTGCATTTGAAGACTTACAGGAGAACCCCATAGGTTGTATCTTCAAAACAAGGCATAAGACCACACCATATTGACATACACTGCAAACCACTTTGAGAATTCTGATCTGGGCAAACTGAGAAGATATAAAATCCTGAACAATAGAACAACCCACTTAAAGCTATTACCCTGATCAGATGAGATACCTCTCCTGCAGCAGGAAAGAGCTGCTAAGGCAATCATCATCGACGTGAATACACACATCGCCATGCATAGAATTCGGATGATCTCTGGGTGATGGAAATGCAATTTGTTATCTATTTACCGAGCCATCCTAGCCTGTGTCGATGAACAAGACGATTTCACGTGTCAGAAGAACTGTTCCTGTGCAAAGAAGGTAGTCTGATGTTAAGTAGTGAGCTACAATCAGGGACTGGCAACCAAATTCAGTGGCGACAACAGTGACTCATAAATTTGCAAATAGCAAAAACTGTTTGCCCCAGCAAATTCGCTCAAAATAGCTGCTTCGCTGCTATGATGGATACCAAAATTGGTTGGAACATCAGATATCCATATTCAGTGTAGGTTACATGTTTAAGATGGCAAACTCGTTTCCAAGCTCTGGTCTAGTGGATGATTATATTTTGCTTATTTCCTATTAATCCTGTGTCATATTCGTTCATGGAAAATGTCAATCTATTGCTAAAAAGCAAAATGATCAATATGGGACATAGTAGTAATGTGAATAAGCTTTTTGCTGCGAGAGAAAAATATGTTTCTCTAATCATCAAGATAAGCCACATCTCATTAAAAAAAAACAGAGACAAGGATTTGCATAAATAATACACAGGTTTTGAATTTAGTAGGAACCTCTTGAAATTTGAACTCCCGGATAAGTTTAACTTGGTTAGGTTTGATAAACAATACAGAATACCATCAAAGAGTGTCACGAAAATCAAAGTTCTCCTGTGTTGGCGATTTATAATTTCCTCTGCTTATAGATTTCTAAGTTGCTATTTGACAAGGTTATGCACCAAGGTTAAGACCAAACAATGCCTTAAATATCATTTAAAGATCAAAATCATTCAAAAAATTACGTCTGTAAAACCCTCTTTGCTCCCTACGTTGTGCAAAAAGGTTGCTTATCTTCAACATTAAGATCAGTTCACAATAATGCGATCTAATGACACTTTTAGGCTACCCAAAACAAATACTAAGTTCAGTCTAGCAGAAGCCTAGGTGAGGGAAATCAGTTAAAGAATTTATCTTGCACTATTCCTCTTGGTGGGAACAGCACATATTCCTGGCGAATTAGCATGTGAAATCCTGACTTACTCTGCAGTGTAAATTACCTCTACACGAATCCTGCAGCAAGTATTTGTAGACTACACGGTATCAGTATCAGGGAATAATCCCTGATTACCAACAAAATATTCCGGTGGTAGAGTTACCAGCGTGAAGTATATTAAACAAAAGACAGTGAGCTCGATTCTCGTTGCGTTATCCATAAATCTGGCCTCGTGACAAAGTCAATCTCTTTTAAATTCTACAAAATCTATTTTTCATAATCAGCTTCAGTCTTATTGTTCTTCACGGCTGTGCAATACAGACTGAATTAGGATATAATTTTTGAAAATGACACGACTGTTTCACACTTTTGAGGAGATGGAGCAGGTGATAATTAGCGTAACGGTTATCAAAACGGAATCGGCGAACCCAGTTTGAATTTCAGCCATTTTCACTAATGACTTCGAGCAGTCTATTGTCGATAATCATCATCATCAACTTAATCATCATGAATATCATTGGACATAAACCTTCCTCAGGATTCGCCACCCCCTATCGTGGGCGTCACGGATGCCAATACTTTTCAAAACTGTCTAGTTCGTCTCTCCATCTTGTATTCTGCCGCCCCGGTTACGCATATGATCTGTGGAGATCAATGTTGTGAGTCGTGATCTCCATTGGTTGTCTGCCATTTTTGCAACATGACCAGCCCATTACCATTTGAGTTTTCTTACGGATTTTATGATGTTGGTTTCCTGTGCACGTTGTATGGTTCTCAGCTTGCGGGTCAGTCTTTTGCGTAGATTCCATGTTTCAGTTCTATCGGGAGGATACATTGGTTGCATGCTGTTCTTTTTAGGACTAAAGGGATATAAGTGATTATCGGGAGCATGCATTGGTTGTATACTCTTCTTTTTAAGATTAATGGGATAGTTTTGTTCTCGAAGATTGGGCTTGCAGCGCTGAGAGCTTGCCATCCCAGTGTGATTCTCTGTTCGATTTCTTCTGTTTTTGAAGGTCTTATGGAGATTTCAAGAATTCTCTCAGGAATGATGGACTAAAAACAATTGACAATTTTCCTCTAAAGTCATTGTTAAGTGAATATTGCATGAAGGCCCCATTTGATACCCCAAAGATTTTTCATTTTCCACTCCAAAAACTTTTATCCAGATCTGGCGAACAGGAAGGACATTCAATAGGTCGGTCATTCTAAAATTCAGCAGTTTCAAAAGTACCATGAGCTTGAATATTGTTGTACATAAATACCACTTTCCGTTCAAATGTCACTGTCTTCTTCAGCCATATCTAGAGGTTGGTCCTTTTGAATTCAATGTAAAAGCCACCGTATTTACTAAGTGCTCCTTTGTTTGGCTGGAGGTCACAGGAGTAGGGGGCACTTGAGGATAGAACTGGCTACACTAGCAAACTGGCCTGTGAGAACGATTTGTTAACCGTCACGCCAGCGTAACGCCTTAGAAACTATGGCGTATAAAGGCAACATCCAGTTCATTATGAAAAAAAAAGACATAAAGAAATATTCATGAGAGCGGACTCAATAAGTCGTAGCTATGAGAATCAACCCGGGATTTGATTTCACTGAATCATCAAGTGCAAGCAAATACTATTGAGTTCGTTGTCACTAAGCACGTAATCACAACCACTTGTTCAACATTTTACAATTACAAACCATTGGAAGGGTGATATCATAGCCAAATACAAAGTGCTGCCAATTCAAAGATACAATAATAGAAGGCTTTGATATTTCGCGCATCGACACAAGAAAGAAACATTAATAAACGTAAATGATGTCTATTATGAATTTAATGACGTTGAACACGGTGGTATTAATGATAACATGATTGTAATGAGAAAGGAAATGTTGATTGGAGAAGTCGTAAAGAAACAAAGCACGGGTATTATTACAGTGTGTATTATAGTTTGTAGCTTCCAAAGTCCCTTTGCGAACAACAGTAAAGAGTTATTTTCTCACTAGGAGACCGACGCTTGTAGCCTTGTGCCAGACTAAGCTAAAATCGGTAAATATCAATACGTTCTTGTACTAGCTTCATACCTAAACTAGTATTGGAGATTAATACCATGGTAATGAGTTCACCACGTGCTCCAGACCTCTGACCTTGTGCCGGATTAACCAAAGCTTTATTGTTAGTAAAATCATCAATGTTATCTCAGAAGGTATGTTTAAATGTGATCATCGTTCATCAATGTTAACGAATCTGAGCTTAGTTCTATAGTGAGCCTAAATGGGGGATTATGTAGAGCCACTTGTTTGATGCCTGCTTTTCTTATAAAAAACAGCGTTCGATATCCTGGTTTTTATCTGGTTTTAAACATCGACCTTTGGAACCGTTGAAAATTAAGCATCTATGTAAGCAATCGGAAATGCCTACATTTAGAATTTTTGAAAACAGCTCAATCCACAATTGTAATTACATCTACTATAGGGAAAATCAGGTGTAGAAATATTGTTTTCCACCAGTTCTCCAAGTAGGGAAAACCTGTCTTAGAAAAACAGCATGCGGCAATCAATGAATTTCGAGCTTATTGAGCTATCGAATCGTCTACGAGACGAGCTTTCAAACCATCGGGTTGTGGTCAGCACCCAAGTTCGTGTCAATGAATATTTACTAAACTTAGCTTTGCGTGGTACAAGGCTACAACCATGTGACACTCAGTTAGGTTAGATCTGGTTATAATTTTCGAGGCCTGCTTTTTAGCCTTGAGACCATGGCGAGGAAATTTTCTAAATTACTAAGCACATTAGTACATACTTACAATGTGCTTAACATATCCCCAACTGGACTGAATAATGGGTGAACACAATGCACATTTTCATTCTCCCTACTCTCTCCAACACTCAGACAAGGTTCCAATATCTATGTTCAGGCTTTTCTTTGAATCCCCGTTGCCGTTCGCTGGGACAGAAACATCAACAATAAAATTGATTCATTTTCCTCTCTCTACAAAAATGTGCATATTTATCCCGATATTCAGAAGCAGAACGTTCCTAGACCCGAAAAGTAAACTTCTATAACAAGCAGCCTTACGCTTAGCGTAGCACACTTACGACCTCTCTTTGGCTTTTTCTGATACCTTAGGCAACACCTTGCTAACGGAAGCTCCCTCACCCAAAAAAATCACAGTCACAGTTCAAAGCTACGGCAACCTGAGATCTTTTGTATAACCGAAGAGGCATAAAGCAAACTTTTGCAAAGCAGGGGATATCCGTATTTCAAAGTCCGTGCAAGATTCACCACGGGACAAGGGTTAGCAAACTAGTCATGCTCCTAGATACCTTGAAGTCGTTGCTTTGTGCCAGCCTAATGTAAACTAGTGAATATGCTGATCACCTCACTGTTTTCCTCTAAATATCTATTTAATCTCGCAGTTGTTAGCCCCTGAATCGAGTTTGAGCATTACAGCATATCCAACACTTGTCCCTAATATGAGATAAATCTGAACTCAGGATACATCGATAAACGCTTTGCTATGAAGAAGTGAAGAGTGCGGTAGTCTTACAGACCATTACAACTATGATTTTGAAATTTCCTGGTAGCTACACATCTATTGCCTTGAGGTTTACAAAACTGACCTTAGTAAATAGCTTGAAAATTATGTTGGAGTAGTGATTATCAAGTAAGCCTCACAGACCCTAACACGTGTAGTGAGTTGTATCCTCAATGTGTGCTCTGCAATCATGGCCTTGTTCCAAACTAAACTAAGAGTGTTAAAAGATTCGGGTCATTTCCAAAGGTTCAAATACTCTAAATAATTGAAAACAAAATCCTATCAAGATAATAATCAAGGGCTATGGTCAAGTTTAGGGATAAAGGTTAATTAGTAAAATTCGTTTAGATTCTTTGAGCGAACAAAAATACTATGAGCTGTAACATCTACAATTATTTTGACTCGTGTTATAAAAAAAAATCCTCCCCTCAATTTTGACCGAAAAAAATTGAAAAAAAAGATATTTTCCAGATTTTTTAACCTTAAAAGACGAAATAAAATCATTTTAACTCCTAAAGTTAAAAAAACAAATTTCCCCAGATTTTGAACTCGGAAAGTGGAAAATGAAAGTGTCTAGTCGATTCCGACTCGTAAAAGTGAAAATTAAAAGTTCTATTCATATAATATCAGTAAAGCCCAATTCTCAAATTCCGTTTCCTAGAAAAAAATGATTAATCAATCAGGTAATTGCGTGGTCACTTTGTAAATTGTACAGCAATCCCTCAACTTTACTACATCAAAGCACACACTAATCAAAACTGCTCTATTCCTGATGTTCCTGCACAACTAATAAACAGCAAAATATGAGGTACGTTGAAAATGTCTTGGATTTATCTTAAATAATGAACGAAACCTTGCATCAGATTCCGATTTCGAGAACAGATTGGAGAAAAAGAATGATAAAAGTTCTTTTATTACGTCATTAAAAGTAAGAGATCATTTTAACATGATCAATTATTATCTAAATAGACCCCCCTACCGAATTGAATTCGCCTAAAACATTGGGTTCGTTTTAAAGAAAAGAAAATGATTAGTTAAAACATCATCTAATTTAACATCCATACCCACTGAAAATTCCATGGGTTTATGCCGAGGAATATTTGCTGTGAGTAAAGACAGATAGACGGACTCAAACAACAGTGTTGGGAAAAGAAATAAGGTTGAAGAAATCATCATCATCAGTCTTTTAACGTCCGTCGTTGGACATAGACCTTCCCAAGGATTCGCAACACTTCTCTATCATGGGCCTCGCAGAGTACTTTCTGAAATTGTTTAGCTCGTCTCTCCATCTAATATTCTGCCGGCCTCAGTTCTGCATGTGATTTTGGGGGATCTATGTCGTGAATCATGATGTCCATCGGTTGTCTGCCATTCGTGCAACATGGCCAGCCCACTGCCATTTGAGCTTTTTAATGGATTCTATGATGTCCCTTACACTTGTCTTTTTCCGGGTGTACTATGCTGTCCTGTGGTCTCTCCATGTGACGCCTAGCATAAATAATTAATAATGTTTGACAGAGTATCATCTTGTACATTATTATTATTATTATTATTATTATCATCATTATTATTATTATTATTATTATTATTATTATTATTATTATTATTATTATTATTATTATTATTATTATTATTATTATATGCCTGTTCCAAAGGTACTTGTTTGGAAGGAGCTTGACCTTATGATGCGTGGAGAGGTCTGCCATAATAGTCATGTTTAATAATAGCTATATCATACATACATACACACGTATATTACAGGTGAAAATCAGACAGGGTTTAGTATATATTTTTTTAAAGCGAGTTTATTTTAAAGTTCAAAGAGGAGGAGATTCATTCTGGAAGGGGACTAATTTTAGATGTCATATTGGTGCACAGACGTTATATTCTTTTAAATCTGTTCACATACATCAAAATCAACTCAATTTTGAAATTAAATTAATTTGAAGTTAAAATTAAATTTCAGCTGTTTTTATATTTATAAATCGTTGTCAAAAATTGATTTTTCTCAAGACTATTTACAAAAAAACTTCGGCGGGAAGAAAAAATACGGGTATAGAAGAGAACATACTGTTTTTATCTCCATCTCTATCATAATAGAAACATCATTTCTCTAAACCCTCTCTCTCTCTCTCTGTCTCTTTCATTCTTCCGTAGAATATAAACATCCTTCCTCTTTCATCCACTCTTATCTAAAAACGCTGAACATTCTCTTTTCCCACTCTCTCGGAAAACAATAAGCATTGTCTTCTTTTCACTTTCCCGTAAAACGATGAACGTTCTCTTTCTTTCACTCTCTCGTAAAACGATAATCTCTCTCTCTCTCTTTATCTCTCTCACACACGCAAACATTCTCTGTCATCATTTTTGTTCTATTCTATGCCTGAACAAGATAGCATTGAAATCATTAGAGACGCAAATCGCGTCATATCCGTGTCTCTTTAAAAGGTCATGAAATGTGTGCTCATATCAGCTAAATTTCTCTCTGTGAATCGAGCACCCAGCACATATCAAGAACCGCTGACCCAAACGACTTCAAACTTGACACAGCTATGTTCAGTACACGGATCAACAAATCTAGCAAACAATGTTAACATCTCATAATGACCAGTTGTCGAGTTATCTCGGTGCACACACGCAAACACTTTGAGATTCCTCAAAACATAGCTATATCACATTTTCTTATGAATTAGTTCATTGTATTTTTGTTTATGTGCTAAGGTAATTTTTTTGATGAATGGTTTGTCCATACTTAATTTATCATTAATATTATCATCATAGTCACTTTTTTTTAATAACTACTTTACTTGTTTAGTATTAATATTAATAGCAGTAGACTTTGTAGGAGGAGGAGATGAAGGAGTAGTAGTAATGCTGATAGTGGCAGTGGTATTGGGAGGGAGCATTGTGCGCGCATAATATATCGCTGCGGTTCTTGAAAATCAATAAGAAGCAATTTGTTAGCTGGATGATATTAGCATAATACGTGAGATGAAAATGAATGAACACTAGAAACGAGTGGGAACCGAGGTTTAGGATGCAATGATGAAAGGAAGGACGGGAGGGATCGATGGAAGGGTGGAATGAAGGAGAGGGAATGAGGAAGGAAGAACGGGATGGAAGGAATGATTCACAGGTAAAATAATCAAGTAAGAGGTGGAAATTTGCGAAAGAAGGAAGGGAGGAAGGAAGGAAGGAAGGAAAGAAGGAGAAGGAATGAGGAGGGAAGGAGGGAATGGAAGGAATGATTCACAGGTAAAATAATCGAGTAAGAGGTGGAAATTTGCAAAGGAAGGAAGGGAGGAAGGAAGGAAGGGAGGAAGGAAGGAAGGAAAGAAGGAAGGGAGAAGGAAAGGAAGGAAAGATGACTTTTGGGAGAGGAAAAAGTAAAGGGAAAAAAGGAAGGAATACCATAGTAAGTTCGAAGTGCAGTAGAGATTTTAGTTGACTAACGAAGAGAGAGAGAGAGAGAGAGAGAGAGAGAGAAGAAAGGAACGTGTGGATAAGGAGTTTATATTGTCTATAGTTTTGTGAAGGGTCAAAACCATTAAAAGAGTCTTTTGGACGATTGATCTTCCTCTCTGTAAAAGATGGAGGCCGTAGAATGAATCGGCTGGAAAGTCGTTTTGACAACGAGAGAGGGATCAGTCGTCAAAAAAAAAATCTTCGAGAGTTGGAGAAATGTTTAGGAAAAAAAGGGGTCACATTGGCAAAGGGAAGGAAGAGTGTGAGATTATTGGAAAAAGAATAAAATAAAATAAAAGTAAATCATTGAAAGGGCAAGGGTAATCTAAGCTTGTGGGAGCAAAAATTAACGGAAGGAAAGAAGACAGAAAAAAGAAAAGGTGAAGTAAGAAAGAAAAAGAAAAAAAGGGGAGAAAGTGAAGAAGGTGAGGAAGAAAATAAAAAAAGGAAACAATTGGAGATACATTAGTCGAAAGAAAATGAAATGATGATTGAAAGTACGAAAGAAAAAAGGGATGAAAACGAAAGATATATAAAAAAAAAGAAAAAAAAAGGAATGAAATGGTGAACGAAAAGAAAAGACGAGAGGAAAAATGAAAGAGAAAAAATAAAGGGAAAAACGAAAGGTGGGAAAGGAGGAAGGAATGAAGAAAAATGAAAAGATTAAAGAATGACTAGACGAAATACAGAATGAAAGAAAGAAGAGGAATAGAAAGAAAGAAAAAAAGAAGAACAGGAATAGAAATAAGGCAGGAAGAACGAAAGAAAGAGAGGTATAAAAAATTAGGATTGTTGAATTGTCGGGTAAAGGGAACAAGGTGTCTAGCAACAAACATGAAGGTAAAAAGAAATTGATGGATAAGAGAAAGAAAGAAAGAAAGGTGGAAAGAAAAAAAAGAAAGAATGTAAGAACGAAAAGGACAATAAAAGGCATAGGAAAAAAGCAAAAATGGAGAGAAAGAGGAGTAAATGGAACGAAATGATTTAAAACAGTAGAAGAAAACGGAAAAAGGAAGAGGGCCAGGGAAAATGGAAATAAAAAGAGTGAAAAAGGGAAAATTATAATAAAAAATCATCATCATCATCATCATCATCATCATCATCAGTCTTTTATCGACCGTCGTTAGACATAAAACTTCCCTAAGCTTCACTACAACTCCCTATCGTGGGCGTCGCAGATGCCAATACTTTCTGAAATTGTCTATTTTGTCACTCCATCCTCTTTTCTATCGGTCTCGCGTGCGATCTATGGGGATTCATGTTTTGTCGTTATGTCCAGCAGTTACCTGCCTTTCTTGCAACATGACCAGTCCATTGCCATTTGAGATTTTCAATGGATTCTATGATCTTTCGGACTCCTATTTTTTTCCCTAGTAGATTGTGCTGTCTTGTTATCTCTCCATGAAACTTAGAGCATGATTCTCTCGTATGCGGATTGCATGCCACTGAGTTTGTGGGTCAGTCTCTTGGTTAGGTTCCATGTTTCTGCTCCATAGGTGACTATCGGGAGAAAAGAACGAAAAGACTAAAGTAAATAGAAGAATCTGCGTCATGAGAGAGGGGGGAGGAGAGAGAGAGAGAGAGAGAGAGATAGACAGACAGACAGACAGGGACAGAGAGGCAATAGAAAAGATAGATGCAGGGGAAAAATCAGACTAATCTGAAGAATAGTTGGAAAGAGAAAAATACTGAATAAAAGCGTAACAGATACCTCCCACCAAAAACAAAAATGAAATTATTTATGACGAAGCAAAATATGACAATTTCCATCGTTAAATTCATCACCCGTGTCTTACGTTTTTACAATTTTCTTTGCAAAATTCATTGGTATTAAAACAACGTCTCGTAATCACAAAATATCAATCACAAATTAGTTTTTCAAGATGGATGAGAAAACAATTTCGATAAATTTGCATAAGAAATGTTAATATCCAGACGATCTCAGTCTATCTGCACTAAAAACCCAGTTTACTGATGTAGAAAGCCAAATAGGAAATTCAAAGTAGGACGTTTTTCGCCAATATTACGAAATGAGTGAACAAACATGCTTTGAGAATCAGCAATCAAAGACCTTAGTATTAAAAAAGGCCAATTATAATACCAGTAGCCTACGGAAAAACAAACGTTATATATCAATTTAAATGTTAATTGGGAGACTGTAGCCCCGACATTACTAAACAAAAATTACCGCTCTGTTAATATCTGCAAAATACTCAGTGAGAACATATAAATCCTAGAAAGCTATTATAGCATAAAAAATACTTCAAATATTAGAAGCAATTTTTATCAAAACAAAACAACCTCAAATAAACAGATAGGTGTCAACATCTTAAAATGACTAAAAACAATTATATAATTCCCATTATCAGAACATCAAACAGAACAACTCTATAAAAACGCCGTGTGTGCGTGTGTGTGCGTGCGTACAGAATTCTGGTCAATGATGACGAGAATAATTGGTAAAAATAATGTTTCTTTTTGCTTGTTATATTCGCTAAATTTGTAGAGTACCAATTTATCTATTATGTCTCTTGATACAGGTCCTGACAAAAAGTTTCATTCAGTGATTTGAATATTATTCCAAGTATCTGAAGCAGGTTTAATTCCATAGAGGTCCTCAATTCGACACCATCAATGGTAATTGACCGTCGCTTACAAGTTGTGTCTTCGAGTGACTCATTCCTGCCCCCACTGAGAAACTAAGCATTGTGAGCAGTGCGGTCAGTAAGTCCTTCTTCGCCAAACACTGTAGATGATCTACGGGACCATCTTATTCATTTCACTCGTTATCACTTCGAGTATAATTTTCTGAACATTATACGATAGCAGAAGAAGTAAGCAAGATTTATGTTACTGGAAATAATTGAGGACTGTTATCATTCGAAAGGGTGAATATTTTTGGAGCTTATAAAATGAGAACATGGTAATCCTCATCGGGTTGTTCATGTTTAGAGCCTTATTTTCCTTCGCAGTTGTGCTTTGGAAATACTTTGATAGATAATAAATCTGGCAAAACCCATTTGTTTTTTTTTGTGTTGAGGGTTGATTGGTCTTTGTGCGTGCTTGTAAAAATTGACTGTCCTGATGCTTTTGCAGAAGAAGGAGAGGGAGAGGATAGAGTACGAGGAACGGGAAAAGATTTTGAAAATAAAATAGATGACTGTATGAACGAACGAACGAACCCAAGGATTGATGAATGAATAGATTACTGTTGCGTTGGATGGCTGGTCGCAGGGGTTGAATGGCATTTCAAATCTTTGAAGAGACGAGGAGAAATAACGTTGTGATATATGGAAAGTAAAGGAATTGTAGGGATTTAATTTTGTTTCGTTTTTCTTATTAGCCACCATCTAGTCTCCGGTCAGCAGAGAGATAGGTTCTTGAGGAAGAGATTCAAGGGCTTTCCTGAGAAAAAAAAACAAACAACTTTCATCTCTGGTGGAATCAACTATTCTCAGTGGGCAATAGAACAACAGAAAGGAATATGCGACGATGCATACTTTACTAAGCAATTTTCTTTACTAAAGCAAACTGCAAAGCAAGATCAGAAGAAAAGGAGCAACACTGTAAGGTGGGTTTTCCTCCCAGCTGCCAGAACTTCTACTGCAACCGTTGTGTGTGTGGGGGGGATTATTTTTCCATCTTGGGACTCGCTGGCCACCTGGGGGCCTCCATAATCTATCTATCTATCTATCTATCTATCTATCTATCTATCTATCTATCTATCCATATACGAAGAGGCGATCAAATAGTGGCCTGCCTCATAGCAAAATTACATATTTCTCACTGGAGTCAAAAGTCGGTGTTCAAGCTCTGGCAAAAACCCTTAAATCTGAATACTTATATTCAAGACAGACATGCATTTTCTATCTAAATGATTGGCGTAAAACAATCTTCATCTATCATTCCCGTTTCTTTTCGTCGTACTAAACGAAGCATTTTAGGCAACAAAGTATGACAAGAAGGCAGATTGACGAAAGCTGAGAAACAACAGGTACTAGCACAAGGCTACAAGTGTGCAGTGTATTCAGTGAGGATCAGACTCGCTTCATAGTCTCGTAGACAGTTACAGCTAACGCGTTAGTCATTACCCCGACGGCAAAGTTATAAGTACTTCTCAATAAATACGAGTTCAGTCCGGGAAGTATCCAGAATGACTCGGAAACCGGTTGCGTGGAGTTGAGGTCATTTGGCAGCAATCATGGGGAACCTAAGAACGCAAGCAGTAACAGATACTATGACATGGACTTAATTGGCCAGCATTGAGTGAGTAAGCTTGTGAGGACTGCATGACCATCTCATTCACAATGACCAAGCGAGCAGATTCTTCACCTCTCGTGCTGAGTTTGTAGGCACCCCCCAACAAAAAAAAAGCAAACAAAAAAACATCAAGCTGGTCAGTCAGCCCACCGAAAGTCCAAATTCAGCTCCGAGCAACTTCTGGCATTTTCCGGAGCTCAAGTCATTTTTGAAGGCGAAAAGATTGCAACCAGTGGTGGACATCAAAGAGAAGAAGGCAGCTGACGGAGATCCCCTTTGCACAACGTTTTGGAAATTGCAAAAGACACCGAGAAAAAGTTGCAAGATTCTAAAGGGTATATTTTGAAGAAGAATACACTCCAATGCTCTTGGTAGGCTATTTTCCCGTCAATGATAAATGCCTTGATTCTCTCCGGACAGACATCGTATTTAAATGAAGGACAGCAAAAATGAAGAAGGCAGAGAAAGGAAATAGTTGAATAGTGAAAAAGAAGAGAAAATAGGAGAAAAGGAGAAAGAAATAAAAAGAAACGAGTCTGGTTACTCACTCAGTAGGAACTGTCACACAACAAATGTCCCTTGTTAGTAAATTGTGTTGGGGGTGATCAATAAAAAAATGGAAAAGGTTGTGATCAGTGAATAATTTACATCTTTTGTCTTTCGTTGGGTAGCAATCACAAGAAAGTCCAAATTGAAAAAAAAAACAATAATTGTGTAGGCTGTCAGACACAAACTTAGGGACCATTATAGCTTAAATTTACAGTGTAAATTGAACCATCCCCACGAAAACCTATTAAGGAGATGATTCTAAAAAAATATTTTATTCTATGCACAACTAGACGTGCAATATGAAATATCTCTTTAGCCCTCAAGCTCCATTGCTTCGGCCTGTGCACATGATATGTACATGCATGGCAAGCTATCAGAGCCAGCCAGACCGGCTTGAAAATTGAAGAAACCTGTGTTGACAGTTTTAGTGACAGTTTTGGTTGTTGGTTTCTAAAATAGAGAAAGGAAGACTTCAGAAAAAAATACCGAAGGAAACAGATGGTTTCAGGATAGAACAAGAAGCAAAAACCAGAGAAACTATTGGAATTCATCCGAAATTGACATGCTCGGTGCTGTAACACATCACAATGCAGAGTGGACACGTGTTAAAAATTTCAACTCATAGAACTATTTTAGACGGGTCTGTCACGTGGTCGGTAAGGGAGCTGGAATTTCGGAGCCAAAAGGACGTGGTCGAGTGTGACGAAGCGGTGCCGGAGGAGAGAGGTCGCTGTTGGTTGGAACGTTGAATGGGAATGAATACAACAGGTTTTGTGCGCTGTTGATTTTCAAAGAGTGAGAGTTGAACAGAATAATTCCTGCGAAGCTGAAGATATATATATATATATATATATATATATATATATATATATATATATATATATATAGAGAGAGAGAGAGAGAGAGATAGATAGATAGATAGATAGATATATAGATTGAGAGAGAGAGAGAGAGAGAGGGAGAGAAGAGACAGAGATAGAGAGTTAGCCAATCAAAGAGGAGAAAATAAAACTTCCAAATGCTGATAAGATAGTCAAGGTAGGGTTGAATATATTTGCCAGATAAATGATGATCAGTTTTCTCTGACTTTCTTTTCTACAAATGTCTCCGTATTCCTTGTTAAATAGATAAATAGATCTGGTTAGCCACTCCATAGAAACTGCCATGACACTCAACACCTTTGACAGCCTACTGTCTTTGGGTTGATCAATTAAAAAATTGGAAAACAGGATGATCACTTTTTGGGTATCACAAAATAGCTTAAACGCAGCTTGATCGAAATTGCGATAGTTTATAATCTATAAAACATGAAAAAAAATCTTCCAGCCCTTAATCATAAAGGGTAATCAATCATTTCATGATGGCAGAAATTTCAACCATTTTCTAAATCGACTACAGATGTACAAAAGAGCAGTTTTCGTCCAAGGTGCATTGTATATTTCAGAAATTCAAACCATTTGTGATTTTCGCTACGAAAGTGCATGTGCGTAAATATCGATTCTTTCCGAGAAAATCCATTGTATTTTTGCATTCTTTTGGCAGAAAAATTATTTCTATGTATACATATTCATCTAATTAAAAGTACATATTTACATATTTTTGGTAAGGACAAAGTAAGTAGATATGTAATTTTAATTTGGTCAAAAGTTAATCTGATAAAAATTAGGCTAAAAACAACTCCGCCAATCTGGTGTAACACAAAGCCAACCAGAACATTCTGCAATTTTTTCACAGCACTACGTTCGTTTGAATTCAACTAAAATATATGAATCATATATAAAATATATATATGAATTTTTAGGATTAGCTCTGTTCTTAAGGATGATTGATAGAGTCACGACATCATCATCATCATCATCACCAGCAGCAGTAGTAGCAGCAGCGCATCGTCATTGGACACAGATCTTCCCCCAAATTCGCCAGACCTCTCTATCGCAGACGTCACGGTGATAGTACTTCCTGAACTTGTGTAGTCCGTCAAACCATCTCATTTTCAGTTGTTTGACATTCTTGCTACATGACCAGCCCATGGCCATTAAAATTGCTAAATGGAATCTATGGTATCTCTGACGCCTGTTTTCCTCTAATATACTGTTCTATCTTACGATCTTACCATGTGGTGCTAATGGGATTTTTTTTTGTCTTTGAAGGTTAACTTTGTTCTGTCGGAAGTTTGCCGAACTAAAGTGATTTTTCCCGAATTCCTAAAATCTTCTCGTATTAAAACCTGTTAATACATTTAATTCCTGAAAAAAAAATCACATATGCAGATTTAAAAATGTGACAATTCTTCAAAGAAATCAGTTTTCAAGGCAGGAAATGTTTATGCTTATGATCTAGCCTAGCGAAAATAGACAATGGATTGAATTGCTAAAAATGTGTCAAGTACCTTTGACGAAGAATGGCCAACAAAATGACTAAAACTGTGCAAATGATTAATTTTATCAAATACCAATTGTAAATTGTAAAGTTACTCGCAATCACTCAGCCGATGTTACAAATGGCAGACAACTGTCTCTCTAAAATCTGAACGCAGTTATGAGTGTGTCCCCGTGGTGAGATAGATACTGTGCACGGATGCACTTTTAAACATTTCTTTGCTTCTATTTTGATCAAGAGTTCACACCAAAAGAAAACCACACACACCCCCCACAGACATACACACACACATACACACACATATATTCATAGTTACTTATATGTGTTTAAGCATGTCTGTATATATGATACATATCATATTGATATATACATATATGTATAGAGGTATGTATTCACATCAAGTAGAATTTGTGTACATAGACGTGGTTATATGTTCACTTATACATGAAGATGTAAATTTGTTTTACATCAACTCGCACACATCCGATTATATAAATTTATATACATAGCACATTATTGCATTATATATATATATATATATATATATATATATATATATATATATATATATACGACGAATCCCAAATGTGCGTGTGTATATGAACATTAAACACATGAATATATGTATCATATACATGCTCTATATATTCCTCGACAAAAAGTGCATATCACAATTTATAATGTTATTCTGTCAAGTATGCTTTTATGTAAATCTTTAACTGAGATTTTTATTATAAAAGAAAACGCCCGAATAGAGCCACACTCAGATATACACTAATGTTTTTTCAGTGGGTCCGTTTTTCATTTTATTCTACCTCACGTATGTGAGTATATATTGATACATATTCATGAATTTATAACAGAGAGCCACGTTTATGTACATACCTGTATATTTAAGCTACAACTATATATATTCAGACGTCAGTCGTTTCACACGAAGTTCTTAGGTTGACTCAGTAACTAGCAGATTTTTAATCTGAAATTTTCACTCTATAATGTCCGATCTATGTGATTAATGGAGAAGCATTTGGTTATTGAAGGAGAATATGTTGATAAGTAAATAAATACTACATATCTAATCTTAGTGAGCTGCCAGACCTAACACTCCAACACCAATATCTAAACGCATGAAAACATAGGCACGTATCCAGTTTGACACACACAAATATTCATACAGGCATTCATCGATTTGCAATTTGGGTATTGACCTCATGTTTACTTTTTAGTTATGCATACATACTTTATATTATAGGACTTAGGGGGGGGCTATCTGTTGAAACAGGTCAGCCATTAACAATATTGGGTGTTTTTGGCAACAGAGTTTCAATGCTGGAGAATCTGGTCATGAATAATACCTGATAATAGCCGTTTTGATTGTGTAATATCCCATGAGAAATAATAAAATCCTGCTACGTCTAGTTTAGAAGAAAAATCAACCTTCTTAAAACAAAAGTAATCTTTTAGGTATTCATGTGTGACACAGTAGATTTATACACGCTTTGATAGAGAGTTTAATATTCGACATAACTTACGCATATTACAGAACTAGATCTACCTTGCATATGCGTGTTCAAATATATACCTATATACATACATCCTATAGGGTGTCTCATTGCGTAATGGTTAGCAAAATTATCTTGTAGATTATTAACATTGAACAGAAGGTTTGATCAGTATTCGGTCCAGTATACTTGTGGCCTTGTGTAAATCCTAATTCTATTTGAGTAAATAATCAGACACTGCACCGATGTGTAACGGGTTGCGAGTGAGTCTAGCAAACCATTACAACTGTTTCGGGAGTTCGTCCCTCATTGGGTGTCCCACATGCTTTTTTTCCAGGTTTGATTCCTTCAGCCAATAACAATACACACATACCCACACCTATATATATGTATAAATATACATACATACATACATACATACATACATATATATATATATATATATATATATATATATATATATATATATATATATATATATACTCAATCATGGTTAGGGAGGGATAAAGAGTTTTCAATAATGCATAAGCATTTTTCGTATCACCCCATGCGAAAGGATATCTACGAAAGCAAATTTATCCATCCATCTATCTACCTATCTGAACAAAACAGCCCAACGTGTTGGCATATACATACTCATCAATGCAAAGCAGCATATACACTAACTTAAGCACGATTGCACACACGTATACACACACACACACACATATATATATATATGTATGCATTCCTCCATATAAGCTTATACTAAAGCATCAACACAAATGCAAATACTCAAACAACACACACTAACTCTCTCACGCACGCAAACATATAGAACATGTATATATATATATATATATATGTATATATATACATATATATATGTGTGTGCGTATGTGTGTGTATGCGTGTGTGTGCGTATGTGTGTGTGTGTGAAAGAGAGAACAGATACTAGAAAATATAACTATTTAATCATACTTGCAAAGAAACTTTCTCAATCACACACATGCACAAGTACTGACCAACACGCACTGACACACACACGCGCACACACACACACTTATATATGATGCAAACTATCATTCATATATATATATATATATATATATATATATATACAAGCAATTTTCTGCACGCATTGGAAACTCATCAACACATTTGCTCCTTTCATAGACACCTCTTTACATACAAATACACACGCACACATAGACTCATTAAAAAGCAACTTGAACAAATTCACACACGCATCCAGACTAAAATACACACATGCACTCATATAAATACCGATAAACATTCCAAACGCATTCTCATCTCTCCTCACATTACACTTTTATCGAGTCTAACACATTACTGCACACATTAAAACTGTCATACCCATTCAAACAGTAAGAAATACACATCGACTCACGCATGCTCGCCAACACTCACTTGCAAAGAGCAAAAAGTGCGGAAGGCTTTCTCCTTTAATATCTGTGAAATTCCCCGCTGGATTTTCTTGGCGCGAATCGTTCCGATGTCACGACACCTACTTAATATGCATGGCTTACTTTGAAATTTTATTGGTTATTTTAACTGACGGCGACACTAAGGTGCCCGATGTAATGGAAAAACATGGCGTTGTGGATTCGGTAGGGCGAGAGGAAGAGAGAGAGAGAAACTAGGAAAGAAATAAAAACGAATGGAGTATAGAATGAGATGGAAAGCCTGGAAAAGGTGAGAAAATCATGAAAGACAGGGGAGAAATGTTGAAGGAGGGAGAGCAAGGAAGGAATAGAAGAAGGAGAGAAAGAATGAAAGAAATAGAAGAATCGATATTGAATCGAAACGGACATGAGTTTAAAATGCTGAAGAAAAAAGGACGATGAGCAGAAGGGAAGAAAGAAACAAAAGATGAAAGAAAGGGGGAAGGGGAAGAAGAAATGAGAAGAAGAAAAAGAGAAAGATCAAGAAGAAATACAGAGACAGTGGGGAGAAAAAAGAAAATGGGAGGGAAAAAAAGGAGAAGATAGGGATAATAACATGCAGGAGAAAGAAAGGAAGCAAAAAAATAATGAAAATACACAATAGGAAATTTTTGAATGAGGAGTTAGCAGGAAAACAGACAAAAATGGAATAAATGTTCTAGGAAAAAGATATAAATGAAAGAACAAAATAAGACGGATGAGAAAGGAACAATAAAGAAAGGATTTGCCCTTGTCAAGGCTATCAATATGAGTAACAGCTTTGTGCTGCTACGATCTGGGCAGAAAAAGCAATCATAGGAAAGTGAGTAACCTAAATGCCAAAACTTCACCGGCTATCATGACATGCCAGTAACGAGACCCGAGTTTGTTTAGTATCTGGTAATGGAACAGAGTAACAAAATTAAGAGTTTTTATGCATTTGAAAAGAATATTGGTTCGGAGTGAAAATGATCCTGTTTCGCTAACTCCATTTCCCAGGTTAAATGACGTTACGAGACACTTATTTTCCAATTCACTGTGTTAAAAACCTACCAAGCCTGATACTGGAGATGGCATGTTTCTGATATGGTTCCATAGATTGGGAACGTTCAGCGGTAGCCAACAGGATTCAAGTCCCGTTTTTGTCATCCAACTTTCACTTCTCGTGTTTTTTTTTTTTTTAAATAAAGAGAGATGATTTGTTATTTACTAAATGTTGAAGACAATTCCCGTTAAAATTACGAAGAGAAACCGGGGGGGGGACTTATCTCCCACGATATATCATATTCTAAACAATCAGAAAAATTTAAATTGTATTTCTTCAACTTTTAAATGAAGTAAAATCTCAGCTCGCATTGTGTATTTTCCCGTGGGTACCAGAGGTCAGTGAATGAGATCAGAAAATAAAACAGGATTCCGTATGCTGATTTTTCTAGCAAGCACGTCTTTTTAATACGTTAAATTGCACTCTTCTCATATTCATTTACACAGATTTGGTGTTGTAATGTGCTAAATTTATCAGTAATCACTGAAGTGTCCTCTTTTTGCAAATATATTTTTGGAAAAATATGATTTTTGAGTACCTTATAGAAGACTGATTGTTTTGTATTAAGCGTTCTATACTTTTGGCTCTAATTGAAAATTAGTCGTGTCGCAGAACAATTTTAATCCATCGATCGTTACATAATTGATTAAGAAAGTATTGATTTTGGGGTGAAAAGCTAAATTTTTCCTATTTAAAAAAAAAAAAAGAAGAGTTTTGCGACTATTTAGTGAGTTTCCAGGAATAATTCATTCCGTTTTCGATTAGAGGCTGCATAACAACAGGGCTAGTCTAGAAATTATTTTCTTACAAAACATACTACAATTAAGAAACTTTGCCCACGTAGTGACAACTAGTGTCAATTTATGGAGCACTCAGGATGCATTCAACCGTTCCAAGCCATTTTTTTCAATGACGAAATCTCCGTAATGATTTGGGGGTAAGTCATGTCCTTCAAAACTGCCTCCAATGAAAACGGCTCGCTCTCTTATAGATATTCTCTTCTCTTGAATTAAAGAGGATTATGGAGCATTCCAGAATGTAAAGAGAACAAAAAAAAGAAGCCAAATCCACGCATTTTTGCAGATCTATCTATCTATCTATCTATCTATCTATCTATCTATCTATCTATCTATCTATCATATCGTCAAGGTTATAAAATAGGCATCGGAAATCATTTTCTACTTCAGTGAACTCGATCTCCACTGAGTGTCTCATTGTTTCTATCCTTTGTCAGCTGATGATATATATATATATATATATATATATATATATATATATATATATATATATGTGTGTGTGTGTGTGTGTGTGTGTGTGTGTATGTGTGTGTGTGTGTGTGTTTGTGTGTGTGCGCGCGTGCGTGTGTGTGTATGTGTGTGTGTATAGGTATATATATATATATATATATCCACCAATTGAGCGATTTCTCAAGGGAGAGGGAGTAAGTGAAGCAACAGAGACAGATTAGGGAGGGGGTAAAAGAGAGACAGGAGATATGCATAAGGAAAGAGAAAGATTGAGAGTGCGGCCAAAGATATGTATGAACACACACATGCACACACATATACAATCACCAGAGAAAAGATATATATATATATATATATCTTTTCTCTCATCTCGCTTACTCTCTCATTCATTCTATATATCTGTAACGTATATCTTCCATATCGCTCATTTCATTTCATTACCCTGTGCATTTATTAGCTTCGGGTGCCAACTACGAACTCCCAGAAGTTGGTGATTTCAGTAATCATTATCCTGGCGGGCTATGATCGTGATGTCGACGGATTTTCATTAACAATTCAACATCTATCTATACGGCCATCAAGGAGTTTTGACATATGAATGACCGTCACGTGCGTGTTGGCCATGCAGCCAAGCAGTGGATGTAAATAATGTCTTGAATTTAAGAACAGTTTTCTGCGCAAAGAGGCCTCATCCGATAACAGAGTTAATCAGTATGCCATCTTTGTCAGCAGGCAAACTGCTTTCACTGAATTTATGTATAACATGCATTTGAATTTGCAGAGACTACTAAAATGGAAAATAAGATGATCACATTTATGAACACACACACACACACATACATACATACATATATATATATATATATATATATATATATATATATATATATATGAGTGAGTGTGTAAATTATATTACATTATATAATATTGCATTATATTATATACAGCAGCGAACGAAATAGGAGGAACAGCTATAATGAATAACATTTATTGAATGTTATTGCTGAAACAAACTACCAAGATGGATATTTTTAACGACTTCTTACAATACTATCTAGGTATATTGTGTGGAATTTATGGCTCTACCAGGGAGAAGAAAAGCATCAAGATAACCATAAAATCATATGATCAGACATTAGTGTTGAAAGTGTTTAATAACTATCATAGGTTACTTTTTTTTTCAGGTTTTGCATATTATCAGAAACAAATATCACAGGCCGTCCATGTGAGAAAATAAACCATGCTATCAGGAAAAGAGAAAATCGGTGACTTTCCACGAGACCGGAATGTCCATTTCAGCCATTGTGTGTGATGTTGGATGATTTAAAAGTGTTGTACGCAGAATAATCAGCCGGAATTCTAATACGCCAGGGTCCCAAAAGAAAACCGCAAAACTATAGGGAAGGAAGACTGCGTTATGGCAAAGACACCCATGTAAGACCGATTAAAGACTAAGGATGATATTCTATGTGATATAAGTGAGAATTCAGGTTCGCAACTGTGGAGCTGATGTTCCAAGTCGTAAGAATCTGAAGGATAGTCTTCAGGGTGCTAGAGAGCATTTTTTGACTCATGAACAGTGATCCATGTCCACTTTAGTAATGATTTTTACTTACTGGGATCTGATGAAAAAAAAAACGTAAGGTGTAGGGTAATTGAGTGATTGCCCCTGATCAGTGTGTTTCGTGTCTAATGTTCGGAGGTGGAAATAAGGTTGTTTTTTTTTTTAACATGCAGTTATAGAAGCAGCATACACCCTTTTCTATGTTGTAAACCCAAGTATCCGGCACTTTCCACCATCCCAAGCCCCAACGAATTGGTTTAACATACCATCATTACCTCTTGGGGGGGGGGTCTCGGAAAGCTCAAACAGGTTTCCCATATAGATTGATGGTAATTGCTTCTCTTCGCTATTTTGGCTTACGAACAGTTTTATTAAAACACTTTTGTTTCGACCCCACCACCCCTCCTTCTACACTATCCCAAACATACCAAAAAATCCACCTCCACAACACTACCCCCCACCTTGACACACTCTGCCCTCCCCAAGACAAACTGCTGCTGCTTTACCAAAATCCCAATACCTGCTGGTCATTCTTACTTTCAACAGGAGGCGTCTAGTAGCCCTGACAACAAAATTTACCCACAATGCATAGCCCCTGGCAGTGGACTCTGGTTCCACATGGTACATTTTAATTCACACTCACACAACGCACACCACTGATGATGGGAGAAATCCCGAAACATGTATGGACTATTGACATATAAGGATTAATAAACCTTACCACCAAAAACTTCACTCCCGAGTCTGTCTCACTCTCTAAAGTACACATTATATATATATATATATATATATATATATATATATATATATATATATATATATAGTGAAATATATTACATTCCAGATAGTTTTATGATAGGAAAACGGTATTTGTGGACTGAATTCGAATTCCACCTGATTGATTATCCTCATTTAGCACTAATTCTCAAAAGGAAAGGTATGAATCCACTTCTTCAAGAACCCTGCCTCATTGTTGGATATCTTAAAAATAAGTCTCGTCATATACATGCCATAATGATTGAAGTAAATGGAAAACACTGGAAACGTTATTGGTCACCTGGCATATTGATATAATCGAAATTAAAGATTTTGTCACGGAATATTAGAAGTAACCGGCTTTTCTTGGCTTTCTAAGTATTTAAAATGAATACAAGCTCACGAGTCCAGTATACTTTGAATCAATCATTTTAAAATCAATTCGTCAGGTGATGTCGATTTGATCAGAACTGTTACTTCCAAGCAAGTCGATTCTATGCTACCTTTCATGACTTCTCTGGAATATAAATATAAGTTGACAAATGCAAGACGCAAAATTCACACAGTTTCTTTGAATTTTCGGGTGAAATTTTTTCCCCAGTATATTAAACTAATTCACATTTTACTACATATGAATTCATTTTTGAGAATTTTTCCACATTGTAGCACGCATTATTCATTCCTACTCATGCCATTCCGAAAAGCATTAGTGAATGTGACCACAGATTACCTATTGCATGTGCACCTCTCCAGTGCACACATACATACACACACATATTAGTATATATTAATGCATATCTTTACTTAGCACTGTTTAGGTCCAACAATGTATTGGACATTAAACAAACTAAACAACGAGGCATCGCTGGTATATCAACAAGCACATCAACTGTTAATGGAATTGGACTACACTACATCAGTGAAACCAGCAGAAAAGGTGAAAACCTCTTACACCTGAACGTAAATAAGCATCTATTCACGAGGGGCAGTTGGTAAGTTTAGCTGCGTCGAATTTCTTGTCAACAATAACATTGGGAACAATACTATAAGTTTTGACAACATAGAAGACAGGTTAGCTAGGGTAGTTGTTAGACTAAGGAAGATATAAATACTGGAACTAATCCATATTTACGTGCAAACTTCGAAAAGAGAAGATAAATTAGACAATAGTCATGGGTGACTTCATTGCAAGGAAAAGGAAAAGTTAGTGAATCTAAAAATGGTGACTGTGGTGGGGTACCCGGTGAGATTCAATTTCACTGGAGGTTTGACCTGCAGGGCAAACATGTCAAATACCAGTTATGAATAAACCACTTGGAATTTGCAAAATACGTTTGAATGACCACAGAAGCATTGGAACAACTGAAAAAAAAAAACAAAAAAAAAACATGGTAACTGATCTAAATAGGAAAAGTACTAAAAGAAGTACGTCTAGATATGAACAGAACAAAGAGAACAGTGATATTCGATATTGTCAAGAAAAGACCGTAAGAAAAAAAGGAGAGGCTCTGGAAGGGGTTGACGAATATATCTGGATATTTAGTAGAATCGTACACCATGAAAGCGGAATAAAACTATGCATAACAAACTGCTGAAAATGATTTTGCATAAATGAAGATGTTTCGAAGAAGAGCTTAAAACGTGAAGTATACAATCAATGCAAAATATTAACCATAACTTATGGATGCGAAACCTTGAAATTGACAAAGCTAAGAGATGGAAAAAGATCACCATTGATCAGAGCGAGGACTCCAGTAAAAGATATCGTACAAATAATTTGTCAAAAAAAGTAGAGACCGGCTGGACAGATAGCGAGAAGAGATTTCAAAAGATCTTGCAAAGAACTTACCGATTAATGATCATGGGGCGGTAAACACGGTAGAAAAATATGGATATTAGGCGGAAGGCTGGGAGAGAAAAGTTTGCCGGTGAGACATGATGATCGTGACGGAGGGAGATGAAGAACGCCCTAGCTTCGCAGTGAGCTTTTGATGAACGGTGATGATCTTGACTCAGAAATTCATATGTATGTACAGTTTTATTCAATTATTATGACTTTTCATATGCTTATATACACTTTGATATATATATATACATATATATTGACTAATTGTTTAGTATTTTCTGTCTTCATTGTTTTAATTGCTTTCTATCGTTACTTTGCTCAGGCCATTAATCTACAACATAGAGTAAACGGCACTGATTGGAAATATAAGGATAACTCTGGATGTGACTAGAATTCACGTACCTTTTGCTACGGGAGATCTGTGTTAAACGTATCAGCTGTTCACACCGGCTCAGCTACGAGAACTCAACGGCTCGGCTGAAAACCAAATTCAACCTTTAAAACTGTCCTCAATTTCCCCTGATCTCTTTCGGTTCCATGTTTGTTATTGTTTTCAGGGAAGGTAGTATTGATTGCATTGTTATTATTTCTATTCATTCATTTTCATAATTACATGTTTATTACAAGAAGCATTGTTAACCATTCTCACCTCTTTGACTAGTACTTGACCAATACTTTTTTCAGTCTTATTTTTAAAAAAATAAATATACTAGTCAAATATTATATCAATAGTAGATAACTCTTAATCTAATAGAAATCAATAGATAAAGATGGTGCTGTTAATAGTATTACTAATCTATTCACTCGTTGGTTTGTTTATCAATTTGTATTTAAACAGCTGATGAGTGCTTCTTTATTATTTTATCTAATTATCATTGTCGTTTTCGCAACGAAAATCATTCAAACTCTTTCCATTGTTTCGGCATTGTGGCTCACCAGACTCACGAAGGCGTAATTATCAGTGTGAAACAGATTTCGTCCGTACGTCAAGACGGTAAGTCAAAATTCCTTCCCCGTCCACACTGGACATGCTCCGGTGATGGTATTTCATGTGGCAGGGGTCGGTGGGGGAAAGACAAGCTCGAGAGAGGGCGTGTGTCTGCGGCTGGAGATAAGGATTCACAGTGGGATGCTGGCAAAAATCTATTGCACAACGGCCCAGTGACGGTAAAGCTATAAAGCGGGCAATTAACACGTTACTTTCACCGTCTTCACAGCATTATTTGTTTTGCTCCGTTTAGTTGCTTCTCTTCATTGGCAAAGTTTCTTCATGGCCAAACACGATTAAATGATGCATACAAAAATATATATTAATCTGACTATCTATTTATCTATCAATCAATTTATATACATATATATGTGTGTGGGAATATGTGGTTGTATGCACATGTATCTGAATAAATACATACATGTATCTATATCTATATATGAGTGTGCTTGTGTTTGTATAAGTATATGTATGAAAACTATACAATCTTTATATATATTTATATATAAGCGCGTATGTATATATGTGTATGTGTGTATACGTGCATGCCTGCGCTCCAGTGTTTATAAATGTTTAAGCGTATAAAATGTCAAATGTACAAGCGTGTTGTGTAGAACTATATACATGTATTATTGTATATACTTACATGCATGGACAGGTTTGTATTTTTATTTATATTGATACGTATTGGATAATCCACTCCCCAATAAACACCGATCAGGCAGTAATATCGATGAATATTTTTCATCGATTGTCAATGTTGATATATATATATATATATATATATATATATATATATATATATATATATATATATATATATGTATGTGTCTGTTTGTGTGGGAGTTTATATGCTTTGAAGTTTACACATACACACACATAGATATACATACTTTCGCGAAAGTAGGGGGCACTTTACTTCGCCCTTGTTTCAAACTAAACTAAGCTTGTCAAGTATTTAGAATGCCTATCATTGCCCGATATTCTGCATGTTCGACCTGCAGGTCAAACCTCCTGAGCAATCGAGTCTCAGTGGGTACCCCACTAGTGTCACCATTGTCAGATATCGTTGAGCTTAGTACTTGCCAACATTTACGGGAACATGCAAAAGAGGTAGATGCAATAGAGGAAGAGGTTTTCATTTTAGCGCGGCAAGCAGTATCATGTGATGACTGTGGTTTCAGACGGACTAAATTCACCTCTGTAAGTATCTGCTTGAGTGTACGCGAGTTAGGTCATATATAGAAATTAGCCTGGCTAATCACACTGGCATATTGATCAAGAACACTTCAACCACAAATATCTGCCGTCTATTATAACCACACTAATCCCACTGCATTCACTCCGATGAGAGGCTATAACCTTTAACAACTCACTGCTCAGATTTTTATATCGGTGTATAAGATTAGTTTTTAAGAAAATTGCAAGCACGCACAGCTGATCTCGAAAACAATTTTCAAAACCTTTTGTATTGAATTGAATCATACTTGGGCCCATTGATCCAGTCTGTGTATAGAGAGAAAGCTGCCCGTGTGCCAACCTCCTGGCATTAAGTTTGATCACAACTATAATTTTATTTGTTCGATGCACATAAAATGTCATTTTTTGAATAGTAAGACGAAGGATGATACAAACTTGTTATTTACCTTTATTCGATGGGACGTGGTATAGCTGCTGTTGAAGTCCCCAAGTTCCTGGGAAGTGATTGAACTGTTGCTCGGTTGCTCGTGTCTCATTGGCCACTGCTTCTGTTTGTTCTTCACGATCAAGTCAATTCTACGCCATTTAGAAGAAGTTTGACCCTCGAGGTTTATCATCGGTGTACGTTTGTAGACCTAAACCTATGGGACCAACACCGAACAGTTCACAACCTACTAATGCTTTCTTGGTGATATTAGCAGAGCAGTAATTTGCCCTGATCTGAAATCATACTTGAAAAACCTCTTGGATGGACAGCAAGATGTTGAGAGCTCGAATATTCCCTAAAACCACTAATCATATATCTATCCACATTGAATCTGCCAAAAAAAAAAAAAAAAGCAATTACTTCAGTGAATGTTCCACTTTTAACATTACCCCCTGTAATGTAAGAAAACAACGTCTCATGTATAATAACAACTTCTGACGAAAAAATGTTTCATTTAAAGACACGTTCTTTTTGAAGAGCTATTATTATTCAAGGAGTTGTTCCAAAAATTAAACTCATTGTATTTTTTGCTGTTATTGTTCCCATATCTTAGCTGATTCATTATTCGGCCTTCTGCAATCCTTATGGAAAGTAAGTGGTGAGTGCAAATAAAAAAAAAATCAGCGGCGACGAAGAATAGAAAATTGACGATAAACGTGTTGATTAGATCAATCGATTCCTAGAAATTCATATGATATAGACTATTGTACTCTCAGCAATCCATGTGGTCCATATTTCTTATACAAGGGATGCTGTTCAATCCTTCTTTGCATGGTAAAAGAATACTGTGTAGAAATCTAAGCTCTCCTCATTTGTACATTTTTCTACCAGGCTAAAATATGCTGCATCCTTCAATTTCCCACTTTCCAGCATAGCTTCTTATCTAATATTTGAACCTTATTCTAGAAGATGGTGGTATATTCCATTTTCCAACTGGATTTGCTTTGCAATACATGACTTCTCGATTTCATCTAGGGATATACCTTTATAAAGTGCCTCGAATCTGACTTTCAGGAAACGGCTGGTTCTCTTTTTATAATCTTCTTAGCACATGTATTATTTGCAATTGTGTTTAATACATCCAGATTATTCAATGAAGACAATGGTTATTTAGTCCAATAGAAAAATTTAGAAGAAAACTTTGTCGAGTATTCGGAAAAAATGAGACTAATTTAATTTTCCTCACGAAACATATACGCTATCGTTGTAGAAAGGAAGAAAGAAAGAGCACTTATTAAAAGGAGAGACGAATATTTCATAAGAAACAGTTTTTATGGGTTTCTTGAAAATAAAAGGCGTTTTTGGTTTATTTTTCTCTAATTTCCATCAAACATATACTTTTGTAAAATTAGGGCCCTTTACGATAAACGGTGAATGGCAATAAGTTTCTGAGATGAAAAATTGACATTATCCACTGATTTGTTTGAAGGGGGATCTTCATTTATGGAGTTATAGACACATGTTTGTATTTCCCCGCCTTCTTCAGGCGCTTGTTGTATATTGTAATCTACTAAAAAGTACGAACTGAACGTGTTATTCAATCAGTGGGTAGAGATCGTTCTCATCCAGCTGCCAATGCTAAATGATATCACACATCTGTTGATTTTTCCTTCTTAATCTGTACTTGTGATGTCAGCCTTTTGTTTTCTTCCCACGGGAATCAGAGTATAGGAATTTCTCAGTCTGGTAAGGTAACTGCTCACTTTGAATAATTACATACACTCAACAGCCATAAGAGTTAGACAAATGTAGTTTGGGGTATTGGGACAGTACAAGCCACAGAGCTGCTGCGATAGGGGGGGGGGAAATAAAGGAAGTCTACAAATTGTTGCTATTGAACAGTTCAAAGTAAAGTAGTTCTGAGATTGACAAAAAACACTGGGAACACTGAGAAAAGTGCTGAACCTTAGAGGGGATTTGTTGTCTATATCCTTGATGATAACTACTCGATACCTAATGTGTCTATGCATTTGCATGAAATAGAAAACCAGGTTCACATTAACCTCTGTGTAAACGATGCTGACTGAGACCAGACGCGTTCCTCACAAAAATCGAAATTTGCGAAACAATTACCAATCTTTCATTTTGCCCCTGGCTGCCTGACATTCCGAAGCTTGTGTGTACGTTAAACCACATGCTTATTACAATTCATTATTGCAGGTAGTCAAGCGTTCAGAAGTGAAACGAATCGGTAGGGTTCGAAAGTAGTTTACGCTGCACAATAGATCGCACTGTAGATTGGCCGACTCATTCGACGTCGGCTGACATTGCTCAGTGAATCGCCATTTTGTTTTATGGATACACGCTTCCGGCTTAACCGGAAATACGAGCTGAATAATTATTTCGTCCAACGGACACAATGAATTGGTAAAAGAAAACAGGCTCTTACCTTTGTTACTTTTATGGAACCAATAACATGCTTGCCAATCAATCTACATATCCTTCTCTTTATATATATATATATATATATATATATATGTATATATATATATATATAGAGAGAGAGAGAGAGGGAGAGAGAGAGAAAGTAAACTACTGGGGAAAAGTTATGGGCCACTATCAAATTCAAGCAAGGTTTATCAGGGTCTCTAAGCATTTATTCCCTATGGAGAGCTGAACTAGACAAATTCAGAAAATACTGGCTCTGCGACGCCCATGGTAGAGAAATTTTGTGGATTTCTGGGAAGGTGTATGTCCAATGACGGACGTTAAAAGTCACATGATGATAATGATAAAAGTCTTTAAAACATATTTGGCAGATATGTACAAAATATCTGCGTGAGTTTTTTCAACTATAGATATTCTGTATTTTGTTGTAGTTTAGAGTATGTGTCCTGATCCATAAGTACGGCTTAGACAGTGATTACTTTTAAAAGTTGTTATAACCATTGTCAACCTCGACAGAAACAAGCATATATAATTATGTATTTTTAGTGTTCACGGGTGAAAGTTGAATTTCACATTTCAGTTTGATCAGCAATACGTCCATTCTCTAAATTTGACAATTTTGAAGGGGATCTTCAGTTATTAAATGCGTCTACATATATCTTTCAGAACGCTTTCCGGTCGTTCCCAGTTGTTAAATAGAGGAGACGGGAGAAAAAGTGGAATGTGCGACGTCATTAACGCTCTGAAGTCATGATGGAATGTACGAATTTGGCATTTATGTATTTAAAAAAGACAAGAAATGGCTCTAAAACGCCAAACGCCTGTTTTATGGAAAACAATACTTGTAGAATATTTCAGTATCGCTATATTTTACAAGTATGATATTTAGTTGATAGGAAGAAAGATTACTTTTACTTTTCTTCCTCTTTATCCTACTACTACTACTACTACTACTACTACTACTACTACTACTACTACTACTACTACTACGGATGGTGAATGCATCATTGAACATGATTCTCGTTCTTCCTGTGCTTTTATAATAAACTGGGTAATTTAAAATGAATCGCTATTCCCTGATTACAGGTATTTTCTTTCATTTAAACTTCAGTTGCTTTTTATCGCAACTACTCAAACCAGTCTTTGGCAGTGAGGAAACAGGGCAGATTGGACGAAAAAATCATGAAAGAAAACTATTTATGGTCGACAATGCTTCATCTAATTATAATGATAAATCAAAATTGTAAAACGATTATAAATTATGCATAAATTTGAACGTTAGATTTGATTTCCTGTTAACCGTAAGCTGCGGCTGCTCAATCGCTAGAGCTATTCCCGTACATCAATAGGTATCCCACGGTGAAATGGATGTAACTTAGAGTCTTGAGCTAATTATTTATTACTTACCTGGGCTGTTGACTCACAGTCGTAGACTGACACTTGAAGTAGTTGTGTAAAAGCAATTAAAATTAACGTGGATTGAGGCTCCTACAACTTACTAATACTGGATTTCTGTTTAGTTTCCTTCTTCTTAATTGTCTTGTAACAAATCAATTGATCACATATGATAACACCCCGCCAAAGTCTTTCTCTGATGAAACTTGAAAGAAAAGGAGGAGAGATATGGACTATCCAATATCACTGACCAAAGTACCCATTGATCAGACATCAAGGGCTACAGATTTATCCCTTTATATGTACCTGCAAACAATAGCCCTATCAATGTAATGGAAAACACAGAGTAAAAAAAGGAATGCCGAAGTATGCCTCTAAGATAAAAACCGCACCATGGGAGAAAGGTACAGCTCTAATCCACCACAACACTCAGGGAGAAAACTTTCCTAAACTGTGAAAGGCTCTTTTATGCCTGAGCCATTTTTGAATCATACTTAGATTCTCATAACTAGAATTCTGGTAATATCGATTGAAAACTAAATATGACGGAGAAAAAATTTATAGACTTAAGAGTTCTCAAATCTTCTGAAACTAATTCTATTAATGTAAATCTTCAATATACCAACCCCCAGGATGCATTAAACGAAGATTCCAACTAACACTTACAGCAAACGAAAGTAAGTCAGTTCCGGGATCCATCCCCGGTACTGGAACCATGTAATCAAGTGAAACCTGCTTCATGATTCTTGAAATGCTATGGGCCAGCGTGGCAGGGCACGGCTTGACATTTCCCATGGTTTGCAAGATAAAATATATACCGGCTATTCCTGCTATGTCATTGTTTCCTGGAGGCCCAATCACATAACTGACTTTAGTTGGGGATGATGAGCTCTAAGAGAGACAACCCAAACACAACACAAAGAACATCACCAAGAAAACATCACATTTATTTGACACCTGCAACTTCAGGACATTTTCTGCAGACATGCATCAAACCAATCTGGAAAATAAACCAAAAACATCAAAATGGACATCAATGGTATAAGCAAATGAGAATTCCCGGAGAAGAACTAATTGAACTAAACAGCAAACACCTTCTTTACAACTACGGAAAAGAAAAAGTTTGCTTTCTTATTCATAAAAAAACCCTCAAAGACAATGCTGTGGGATTCAAAGCCATCTCAGATCGTGGAGCCAATATCACAGCTCTCAAAGAGGTAGAAACTGAACATAATCCATGTCTACACCCTCACTTTACGATAAGCCAGCAATGAGTAACTTCTACGACAACTTGAATTCTATACTCCAAGAAACAACAAAATATTTCAACATCATTATGGTATATTCCAACGCCTAAGTAGGCAAGTCCAGATACAAAATAAAGAGAGAGAGAGAGAGAGAGAGAGAGAGAGAGAGAGAGAGAGAGAGAGAGAGAGAGAGAGAGAGAGAGAGCTGGAGATCTCGTGTACTTTGGAACAGCAAACGAGTTGAAAATCATGAACACTCTCTTTAAAAGGAAACTCAATAGAAAGTGGACTTCGAGGAAAACCCACCACGAAACCAACAACGAAATAGTGTACACCCTAGTTGAAAAGAGCGACACTGTCAAAGATATCCAGGTCCTACACCAAGTAAATGTAGGAAATGACCACAGAGTGATGAGATGCGAAATTCAAATTAATACCAAGACAGAACAATAAAAAATGTTCTGCAACAAACTGCAACCACTTAGCATATAAAAAAGAGTTTGCTCAATCATTCAAATTCGAACTGAAAAACAGATAACTCCTCATTGAACGAGGAGAGGACATCAACGAGCTCAGCAACAATATAACAATCTACTTAATCGACGTTGCCGGGATGTTGAGCTGAAAAGCACAGAAACCATACGCAAAATCTCATCAGAAACTCTCACAAAAATCTCATGAAAAAATGCAGAAACCTCAAACCACCAACAGCAACAATGGAAAATATCAAAGCATCGGAACTGGACGAACTAATTTAAAGAAACGGAGAGAAGATAAAAGAATATACATCACAGCAGTCATTAAAAGCATACTCGAGAAACACTCGTGTTTCAAAAGTATTGGAAAATCTTTCAGTACACGAAGAAAGTAAATAACTAGTGTGCTCGAACCAAATTGAGGCCTAAATACTGATAGTAACCGAATTGTCGAACGCACATAGGAATTTTACAAGAAACTCTCTTCCACCAAACAACGGACACAACAAAATGAACATAAAAACATGAGTCGAAAGTGATCGATGCAAGGATTTCCCAGAAGTTAGTCCACATGAAATGAAGCAAACCATCAAACAAAAAAAGAAAGGTAAGAAGTCTGGACCCGGTAACATCTCAATTGACCTCCACAAAAATCTGGAAAAGTCATCAGCGCTAGATGAAAATCAAGTATTGGAACAAGCAGGCTCCAAAAAAAGCTTTTCAACCTTCACCCATCCCAATTAAGTAAACTGACTAAAAGAGAAAACAGCAGAATATAAAACACCGCACCACAACATTCGTTGACTTTAAAAAGGCCTTCAGCTATATTGAAATCCTCAAAGTTATCGACAATAGTGCAAAGTGTAGACCCGTAGATGTCAGAGAATTGCAACCATCTACTGACTTCATTAGGCTACTTGAAGACACTAAGACCTTTTAATTAGAAAATAGAGTTAGACCCTTTTCAGCAATCCGTGAGATGATCCTCCGAAACCTAGATTGGGAAATCAAATAAATCAGAATATATAGTGATTAAATAAGTAACCTCAGATGTGCTGAGGATATTGTCCTCTTTGCTAAAAACTTTCATAATCTTCAAATAATGCTAGACAAACTAAATGAAGAGAGCTAAAAAAAATTTATCTTCACATGAACGTCAGCAAAACAATGTCATGTACAACAAACATGTTGTGGACAAAAGACAACGATCAGTATCGAGAATGCAGCGCTGGAGAAAGTGTACTACTACATCTACCGAGGACAATAATTCTTCTTGAAATTGCAAAAGAAGGAATCGGAAGAAGAATCACATTAGGTTGGCAAGCCCAACTTTCAAGAACAAGGAAATCATACGAGTCAAACAAAAACAAACAAAACAAAATGGGTCTTAAATCAATGCACCCCTCCCCCGATGGTCACCTATAGTGCTGAACAATGGAATCTATCTAAAAGATTTCACACTCAAACTAGAACCATGCAATGTGAATAGAGGAGAATCGAGCTCAACCTCACATGCAGAGATCACAAGACAGCACAGTATATCAGAGAAAAGACAGGAGTCCTAGATGTTATAGAAATCATTAGAAAACAATGACATGACGCACGACATGGATCCCCAGAGATCATTTGCAAAATGTGACCGACAGAAAGTAAGATGGTGTGATGAGCTAGACGAGCCCAGAAAGTATTGGCTCTGCGATGCCTATGATAGAGAGGTCTAGCGAATTTCAGTGAAGGTCTTTGTCCAACGACGGATCCTAAAAGGCCCCTGCTGATGATAATGGTGAATGACAAATCTGAGTAAAGTGCATACTTACTTATCTTAAGATTCCTGTACAAATAAACAAATTGCCGTAAATCAACACATAAACGCGTATTCATGTGCATACATGTACATATTTGTGAGCGCATTCGTACAACGTACGTATTTACTCATTGTCATTTAAATGTTTAGTAAGGCACTCATAATGTCCTCCTTTTTATCCGGCATGCGTTGTTATCGCATTAAGTTTCCGTTGATTACAACCGCAAATAAACATTATTTATTCATGACAACGTGTCTCTGTTGGATGCAAATATCGTGCTGTCTTTTGACGGCTTTCGTTGTCTTTGATCTGTCCAATAAGGGTAGCTTAAGGAGATTTCTGTTGTCCTGAAACACCGACTAACAATAAATCCGAGATGCAGGTGGTTGAGTGGGGGGGTCTAGACAAGAGAATTGAACGGGTAAATAGGGGAAAAAAAAGGAAAAGAATGACGACAGAAGAAAGGGGTGTAACCACTTTCAAATTGAAATGGAGAGAGTCAACTAGTGGATTGTTTACAGAGGACCTTTTTCCACGAAGAGGAGGCAGGAGAACGGGAAGTGTTGCTTACGGAAAATGTTGAAATATTGGGAATTACACGGAAATCCCAAGGCCATGACAATAAAAATGAGAAGAAAAAAAACACTTCATTTTCTCTTGCTGTTAGACAAATGAATTCATCATTCGACGAATTATCTGACTAATATCGTCATGTTTGTTTTGATATTTACTGGGACTCACAGTAAGGACAATGGTCTTTAAGCACGAGTACACGACAAACCCAATCTAATACAGACCAAGTCATTTGTGTGGGGCACCTATCAAGGATCGAGTGCTCTGCAATAGAAATAATTTTCTAAACTAACCTGCTAACAACTGGTGCACAGCAACTCGCCTGTCTAATCTAGTACTTGGAACGGTGGTGTGTGCGGGACACCCAATGGAGAATGTTCTCACTGCAATAGGAATTGTTTCTGATGCTAGCCTGCTAACCACTGATAAGATATTGTTCAAACTATTGGGATTAGACCATTCAAACAAAAGATATATTAGCAAATCAAAATCTATCTTTCGGAAATGATTTTGAAATTTTGATATATCTCTCCATCCAGGCTGGGAGACCATATCAAGTTATTGTGAACAAAACAAAAATGCCAGGTAAAGGATGTCACGATTCCAACAGACCAGAGAGTAAAACTGTGAGAAAATGAAAAGCTCGACAAATACCAAGACCTCGCGAAAGATGGGGTAATTGTGGAATATCAAAGTTACAGTTCTACCCATCATTATTGGAGCACTTGAAAAACTCTCCCAAAAGTTTGTAAAGAGGTTGCAATTAAAGGAGATCCGAGGAGAAATTGGAAACATCTTGCTAAAATAACGAAGTCATATGCTGCAACTTTCAAGTACAAATGATAGACCAATCATATGCCTACTTCTAATTGTGATTGTACTCTAATGTAGTAACAATAATGATAAAAGTTACAATATGATTGGTCGATAAAAAAAAGCAAACAACATGATCCCAATTAGCTGGAGACTCGAAAGCTTCAGGATATTCAAAATAAGTAAATCCATATTGAGATCCATAGCTATGAAACGCTGGAAAGTAGACTTGTCAGCTATAGAAAAAAACCCATAGCAGCAAGCATAAAAACGGGAAATTTCCTTGATCCCTCTCTGTCCTGGCTTTAATTTGTGCAAAGCATGATATCACCGGAGGGTATCTAAAAAAAAACTGCAAAGGAAACCAATTCTCCAAACATAAGGGGAGAGTCACCTACCTTATGTACATGAACGGCATGAAGCTCTTTGCAAAGAACATGGAAGAGCTTCAAATGTTGTTTTGGAGTTCGGAAGAGAAAATTGTGCACTAATGGTAATACAAAAATGAAGGCTCGTGGCTGCAGAAGGAAGCAACCTACCTGGCAACAAAAAATAGAGCATAAACCACAAAGAGTCAATATAAATACTCGAGGTTTTTTTTTCGAATAAACTCGATGAAATAGGAAAAAGTGAAAAAGAAAATGAAAATGCAATACCTTAGGAGGATAAGAAAAATATTTGAGGCTGAGCTGAACGGCAAAAGTTTGATAAAAGGAACGCATGGCTAGTATCGATGTTAAGATGCATAGCTGAGGGCTCATCAGTATAGAAGATAGTGTCCCAAAGGGATGAAGAGAGTACGTGCAAGTGAACAGTGAAAATATCAGGCAAAACAACAGAAACAGTGCAACCAAGAACAACAGAAACAATATGGCAAATTCAAAAGACATAACGAGCATGGACACGGCTGGGCAAAGGAAACCAAAAGAGAAAAAAAATCCCCCATCATGGCAACCCAAAACAAATGTTCCGGGATAAACTATGTCAAAGCAAGGATCGATAGAACCTAAAAAACAGCTTTGAGGGGAAAGGAATGGGATAGAAAAGTACATAAACTGTAATACTTAGAAAGATTACAAGAACAACATAACATGGCCGCAACTATTAAACATTGGGAACTATGCAAATAACATGGATTTCACCAAGTACACAAATGGTATCAGCACAAACCGGGGATTGTTCTAAAAAAATGGAAGCCACAAGTTACTCTTGTCCTGCGACATCTAAATCACCCAACCCATCCAAGTAAAAAACTGGATCTGGTTGATGTGGACAAGGGAAGGATAATCTGAATTCAGACAGCAGCACTTCCGGGGTCTGCACAAATTTGAGGAGAGTACTTGGAAGGTTAAACTTACGTTCACTTGTCAGCAAAAGACTAATAACTTTTCAAAAAATGATAGAATGAAAAAACCAAACAAACACGTAAGTAAAGCGAGAGAAGGTTGGGATGGTACAAACCACAGCGCTACTGTGATAGGCGAGGCTGACTACAAGAGTGTTTGAGACATACTGCTACTCAGCCATGAGCAATGCTAGCCAGATATCTGGCGAGAAAGTGCAAACCACAGCGCTGATTTGTACGGCAGGACTGCAGAGAGGAGGGCAGGAGACCTGAGTGACTTGCAATCACTCAGTCCCCAGTGAAGACCACCAATCACCTGATATGACGATGAACAATAATAATAATGATAATAATAATAATAATAATAATAATAATAATAATAATAATAATAATATTAGTAGTAGTAGTAGTAGTAGTAGTAGTTGTTATTGTTTACTATTATTATTCTTGAGATATGCTGGCAGTGGTGTGATGTGTTATTTCTGCAGCAGGCTTGAACCAAGACTTTGAGACAGCAAACGACCCACTCAAATATCCTGATCGTCTCACCTGTCAGACTGAGTACTTGTTTCTGCGAGACACTCGATCTGCTTCCTTCTTTTTTTTTTTTTTTTGGTGGAGGGTAAGACTTGATCTGATATTTTTCATCTTTTAACTTGTTTACATATTTGAGTTTATTTTCCGCAATATTGATTGTTTACCTCCATTTTTCTTTTCGTGCTTGACGATGTTTTGTAACAGTCAGTGTCAGATCAGAGAACAGAAACAAAACTTGGGAGATATCAAAACAAAGAAGACAAGGTCATTGCACACCCATCCACGTACACCCAACACGACTGACTTAACTGACTTCTCCAACATTCATTCGTTTCACTTTAGTTATTTATTGCTTAAGAAAGCTCAGTGTTTTAAGCGTGTGTGGAACAAATTTGATAATTAAAATCATTTTTTTGTATCTCTCAAACCTGAAAATTGGTTTAGCAAGACTTGGCGCTTATCCCTATTGAATAGGTTGAAAATCAGAGAAAAATCGATTACCAAATATCAGTTATTCATGCGAGCATTACCCACAGCGCCAACTTTGGTTCGGGCAATCTGATATCTTCTTTCCATCTTCGATGTTGACAATGTTTCGATCGATACATTCTGGTTCTCTTCAGGTATAAAATGCAATATTCGTAAGAAAAGAGAGCCTTTCTCATCTATCGATCTTTCTCCTGCATTGTGACAACATTGGAGATAGGAAGAAGAGATTGGATTGCCTAAACAAAAGTTACTACGTTAATGAGTTTTTAGACAATTACTTAGAGTCTCGAGCTATTCTTGGTTGATGAAGCAAAAGAATAATAAGAGTGGCTGTAATTGGAATAATGATAGGAACTCACTATATCAATACGATAGAATCATGACATTTATGATGATGTCATGAAGTGTCTGAAACAATAACAGATATTGGTCTCATTCGGTTTCGATAGACAAAGAAATGCAGGGCTAAAGTCTTGGTGAAAGATCCAGAGATATGTGGATGCTCAATCGACGTAGTTCCCCCTCAATCTTTCTAGTGATATGCAGAGGGATGCGAAGAATACGTTTCACACCAGCTGATCCACAGGAACATCTGTGAGAAAGTCCAAGTTGAATTAGTGTTGTTCGTCTCCTGGACTGATTGTTGACCAATGGTGAAAGGCCTAGTCTACCCCGCTATTCACCCGTTGCTAGGGAAGGGGAGATAGATTTACGCCTTTCCTATGGGTATTAATGCAAAGAGAAAGCGTACTGTGTATGTTGGAGTTTGAACTTGGTTTGCCGATTCCATCCAATGAATTGTTAATCGTCAAGCCACCAACACTTTCTCATAAGCAAATATCTGATTACTTCAATCATAAGATTAAAATCAATCAATTCTATTATATTGGAATTTTCGATTTTCTGTTGAACCAGTTCTTCTCTGAATTTCGACATCATACCCTGGTCTGATGCAGTTCCAGTGGCCCCCAAATAGGCTGTATATCTTTGCAAAATTCACACATAGTTTCCACTTCTGTGTTCGCATTCAAACCAATAATACGGATCTGATTTTTTAGCTATTTCTATATGACTCTAAAAGTCTGGTTCACCCAGCCAAATTTGGCGTACATCCTCTATGGGATTATGAAAAAGTTTTAAACTAAAATATTCACGACACTGCACAGTCAACTAACATGATTCATCTGATTACAATCATCGCAGATCAAAAGTGAAAATAAGTAAAGAATAATCATCAAAAAAATATGTCTCATAACTTATCGGTTTGATACAAATGTTACCTGTCACCTTTTGCAGAATGATTGATAAATCTTAGAAATGCTTTTGCAGTTCATTCTGTCCTTTATTGCTTGTTCTATTAGTCCATGGTTTACAAGCTTTAGAAAACTTCAGAAAATTGGAAATAAGGTACGATTGACGAGCGTTCAAACACTTGTGGTTCTCTTCTTATTCCAAACAGAAAAGTGATGGGGACAGAATATTCACTTTTACCATCACAAAAAGCGAATGAAATCTCGTTTGGGTCTATGAGAATCTTCGGCAACCGAAACAGAACTTACTTGGAGTAAAGTTCTTCATTGTATATGGTGGGATAAAACGTTTTATAAACTGGACGAGATGTTCAGCTACAGTGAACAGTTGACTTCTTTGAATCATATATCCGAAAAGAACATTCTTTTCACTTCATTATGGAAATGAGCAGGAAAATTGTAGCATGATAATGCTCGTCCTCATGTTGCAACGTGTCTTTTAGGGGAAAGTTTCCTGCAAGCAACGTATCCTCAGTAATATCCAACTATAAACTATCACCTGTTTTGCGTCATACAACACTCGGTGTTCAGCCAGTGATTGCAACATGCTATTGTTATCGAAAATTCCTTCGAATCAGAAGCTGAATCGTTCGTCCCTGACGGATTACACAATTAAGCTGAAAGATGATGTAAGTTCATGGAAAACCAGGGAAAATCTTTTATGACGGAATAATGATGTTATGAATTTATATGAATAAATGACAGTAAGAAAAACTGCAATAAACTTTTGGAACAATATGATAAATCAATTTACATAATCGTCAACAGAAGAGGGATGTATGAATATGGTGCAATATTAATTAAATATAAACATGAAAAAAAGTGCCTGGAAAGAAACTAAAACATGATAGAAAGAATAATAATGGGATGCACGTTTTTTTTTCGGCAGCAAAGCAATCATTTATAAATCGGTCCATTTCACGTTCGTCTTTCCGTCATGTCATATCGTTCCATTTGTTTGTTCGGCATTAAAGAAAAGAGTTTTAATGAGCTGTGCATCGCAGGTGGCTTGATTAATGCAGTTGCATTAATTAATTGGCAGAAGCAGCCCTCGTTTAATTGCTCTAATATCTTAGAGAAAAATACACAATTTTCCAAGTGCTTGAGATTGAAGTGTCAGATGATGGGATTGGTTTTGATTTAGAGTGACTCGCTTTGAAAATCTAGAGAAAACGAATCATTTGAAACCTCTTAAGAATTCCATTGTGAAGACTGGCGGATAATTCCCGCTATACAAGCGCTTATATATATATATATATATATATATATATATATATATATATATATATATATATATATATATATATATATATATGTTTGTGTATGTATGTGCGTGCGTGCCTGTTTGTGTATATGTGTACACAGGATACCCCTCCATTGACACAGTTGTGCGTTCTCAAAAAGTGCATCATTGAATAAAACAAAGTCAATCGATCTTAAACATCGACGGGGAAAACAATAAAATCAATACCGAACTTCAAAATTTAAAAGATTTGAAATGATTTACTCTACAATAGTTCAATGCATAACAGCAAAGGATGATAAACAGAAGTTTCAGGATTATAAGTTTATTGGAAGAAAATGGACATTTCCTACATTAAGAATATAATAAGAGTAGTTCCAATTCATTGAAAACAAGTTCTTTTCTGATTGATTGGCGTGATTTCCTGAGCCAGGTCTTTCGTTTCCTCAAAGAGAAGTAAAATATCATGTGGCAAGATATGTTTCCAGACAAATCTCATATTGTTTCAGCGACTCCAAGTCATGATCACGACTCTTTTCGATTATTTTCGATCTTTGATAATATAATCTTCGAAAACTCTATAATTGGGTTTTCTCTTGGTGATACTTTAATTGCCTGTTTGAATGTTTTCCTAATTTTGTAAGCCTCACACGTAGCAATTACGTCTTCGTCCATTGGCAGTGAGAAAAAACATAGAATTCAATAGGAATAGTCACTCATATCTCTGTGAGTGAGAAATCTATGCACCCTGTCGACAATCAACAACGCCTTAGAGTAAATAATATTATCAATGTCATAGTCAAACTCCCGTCCAAGTTGGAGTGAACTCTGCTTGTCCTCCGTAACAAGAAAAATCTTGACCGAATTCAGGGGAGTTAACTCTTCATTCTTTGTTTATCATGTCACGCTAAACCAAAACTATCGTGGTTTGAAATTTAGTGATTTCAAGGTGTCTCTCTTACCAACTGAGTTGAACTGACAAGTCTTATATTGGTTTTAATTTGTTACATATACGCTGCAAATGTTGCAGTATTCATTTGGAAGTTGGGATAGAAGTAGGAGAGGAGTTTGACCCTACAGCAGACATGCTTCTTCTTCTACATTTGCAGTTTTTCCGTGAGTTCTTAGTTTTCCTTCTTTGTTGTATTTTTGTTTTCATTCATTTGTTACTGCCGATACGCTCATTGCAATATCCTTAACTGCTGGAGAAAAAAAAAACGAAACAAAGAAAAAACAGTCTCTGCGAATGCTTTTTCTTATTCAGCTGTCAAAAACAGGTTGAATATTTTGAAACAAACTTTAAAACGTCCTTAGTTACTCAGATTGATACACGAGCTCAAGATTCAGCTTAAAATCACCATTAGCATAGTGACCTGAAGAAAATATCAGACCATCTTTACCGACCTTATAACAAGGCTATTGTGTTTTTCTTTCAGGTAGCCTACGATGTCTTTGAGGGCATTGATTTTTCAGAATAAAATCATCTCGTCGACGTTGAAAATTTGCCTATTACATTTGCCATCGCCTTTTAAAATTCATTTTGAATTGCCGGGATATCATCTCTGCTTTTTTTGTTTTTATTAGCAGCTTGTCAACTATTTGTACATTACGCGAGCGGATCATCTTTCTAAAACGATTGAACTATACTGATCTAGTACATAACTGATCATCGTCCATTTTTCTTAGAAAACGTCAAGGCCTCTTTAGCTTTAAAGTCGGTCTGGTAGTCTCTGTATGTTTCGCACGTATAGGCCGCACCAATGGAGCTAGAGCGTTGAAAAATTGAACATTCACTTTCTATTAAGTCTAGGAAAAAAGTTCTGTGCTTTTCAAAATCCCCTCGAAATAGGCTTTTAGTGGAGGTTCAATTTGCAATGTGAGTTTATGCTAAATTGGTCCTTCAGTTGGTGTCCGACAAGGACAAAAGGCGAGAAATATAAAAAGACCATGGACACTTACTGATTTTCATTTGGTGACTAACCAGACCTCTGTTTCGGTGAAGAGGGGAGTCTTATCGCATTGACTTAAATAATGTCTATAATTTACTGGCAAGGATTAACACCATATTTGATCCAAATGTAAAGTAATACTACTAGTTCTTTCAATAAAAGGATATCTTGTAGTTTGTATATTTTCAGAATAGGAAGCATCTTATCCTTTTTTTTTTTGTAAACATGTTTTTGGAATAGAATTGCTCGTATCGTTGACTCAGTTATGTCGATGTCGCGTGAATTTCGACGAACAACTTCTTTTCGTTTCAAACAGTGTTCTCTTTTTTCTTCGGTTTCGTAACCTGCTACTTGGAGGAGAAATGAGCACCACCAGTACTCGCCTAGATCCGAGACATGCCGTGAAGGACGCTGCAGTCTGCCCCGACGATCTACTAGGTAATAGGGTGATTTCATCTGATATATATTTGCGAGTAAGTGTTAAGTTGAAAGAGAAAGGAAGAAACACGTTCTGTGCCAACGCGTGCGTATGTGTGTGTGTGCGTGTGTGTTTGTGTGTGAATGCGTATAACTGGGTACTGTTGATGTTGAAAATGGGAGCAAGTTGAGGTGTTTTGTCAGACTGCGAATTTAAGGTAGATGTCCTTCTCTGTCGAGAGTTATGGCATAATTGCGATGAAACATATTGTAAAGATATTTGGCAGTCAGATGGATCACTGGGAGAAGTAGATTCATGCCTCATCACCATCATCATCATCAGCCTTTCAGCCCTGGGATTAGACATACCTCTCTATCATGGGCGTCGTGGAGCCAGTATTTGCTGAACTTGTCTAATACGTCGGGACACTTCATATTTTGCAGGCTACGGTTTCGCATATGATCTTCAGTGATCCAAGTTGTAAGTTGCGATGTTCATCAGTTGTCTGCCATTCTTGCTACATGACCAGGCAATTGCCATTTGAGTTTCTTATTCTATGCTACCTGTGACTTCTGTGTTTTCACTAATAGACTGCGGTGTCTCTCCGTATGAAGATGAGCATGATTCTCTCATGTGCACGTTGTATGGTTCTCAGTTTGGGGGTTAATCTTTTGATTGGGTTCTATTTTTGCAGCTCTATGGGTGACTATCGAGAGATTACATTAATGCCTAGTGAACATTAACTGCTTCAGCCAATTCCGTTTGACTTGCCGCTTACTAATTTTTCAACACCAACTTCTATTCATGATGATGAGTGTTAATGAGCAATCGATTTATTCAGTAAAATAGCGTAGAAAATATATATGTTATTAAGACTCTGACGCAGAAATAACGGCGTCACAAGAAATGGAAAAAAAATTGGGAAGGAAAAGGAAAGAAAGAAATCTGTAAATAAAAATCTCGTCAGGGAAGAAAACCGGTCGCCAAAGTGAAATGGACCGCGCTTGGCGACGCGCATGCTCACACCAATATACGCCTACGTGCACATGCGTGCGTGTGCAGACAAGCGTTCATGTGGCAACGTACACTCATTCGCTCATCTCTTCTGTCTTTATTGGCACTTTTAACGTGAAGACCTTACTCTTTCTTTTTCCCCTTTCTTTTTTTCTGTTTTTGACTTCCTTATTAGCTCCTTCTCGATTAGGTGAAAAATAAAAACACAATGGCGACTGGGGCTATAACAGCTCAACATGGGTCAGCAAACTGATTTCGAAATGAAAACCTGTTGTTATCTCAACGCAAATACCACCAGAGGCCACAGAATACTAGCAAAAGAAAATAACATAAGGAGCCACCAACGTTAGAGTGATGGCTAGCAAACTGTTCTTGCAGACCATTACGTTACATAGCCCGAGCCTTACGGCTGCGCTACAAGTGTTGGCGTGTGTTGTCTTAGTAAATATATGATTTACCTATTTCCTATTGATGCGCCAATAGTCGTTTTTCGAGCTCGGCTTAAATCCGATGATCTGAAAGCTGATTTTCAAGTGACGTTAACTTGAAAAGTTTTTCAAAATAGACTTCCTACTATGCCTGATTGGATGGTTGGCGCAACACAATCTACCATCAACCATTTCCTTTCATTTTAACCTCGCGTAGAACTTATTTAGTTTGAGTTGATATCAACAAAGGTAACAGCATTAACAATGTTTAATATTGATGATTTCTCATCCCAGAAATTCAGAACGAGTTAAAAAGAAATAGAAAAAAAAACTACAATATTTAGACTCTTTTGGAGAAAATTTTGTGATCAATAAATACTACTTACTACTATGTTTATACGTTGATTATATAAAGACTGGAAACAAACAACACAGTATAGCTATCCTTGTATATTAGGAGCTAAAATCCATTCCTGATACAATGGTATCACCTCTCCAATATTCAATTGACAAATAACGTCATAATTGTTTGTGGGAGGGGTTAACTGATTACAACTTCTCGAGAATCATTTTCGTATTCTTTTCTTAGTTTATCTATTCGCCCGTATAAATAAAACTGTGGGCATCCAAGAGAAGAATTTTATTAAAAATAAACTTCTTCATTTGAAAATTAGGCTTCCAAAGTTGGAATACAAAACTTTAAATTGTCATTATTAGTAATTCATTTCAATTTAGAATCGATATTCCATACGTGTAACTTTTTCTTGAAATATAGAATATTGCTTCCGTCTGCGCCAATATCCCTACGTCAATTAATATTCATCGCTTCCACCTTCTCCTTTTTTTCTCGTTTTTACGCTAAATTTAGGTTTGGAAAACTAAAATGACACTATAAATGTCAACGATGAATGACAATAGTAACTAAGAAAAATAAATCTGGAATAAATACGTGAGTCAATCAAAAATTATCATTAAACTGTTCAATGTTCAATGAAACAATATTGTATTGAACATAATAAATATTATCATGCATGAAATGGTCTTATACTGACTACCACAACGCTTCCATTCCATTAATTCTTGAGCACTGAAAACTCTTCTCTTCCTGATGTACAGTGATATTTTGCAATCGATTTTTCAAAAAAATCCAAAGTTATTTAATTTATGAATATATTGTCCGAATAAATGAATTAAAACATTCTTTTCAAATATTTAGAATAAATAAAATTTACCATTAAATTTTCTATCTAGAGAATAAGAAAAATGCCATAATCTGTCAATCTTTTATTCCTTCCAAATATAGATTATACAAAAGCATGCAAAGAACTGAGTTGAACGGAGGATAGTTTGGAGATTAGAAGGTGAGAATTATTTAGGAATCATATTCATGCAAAGACATTTTGATTAGAACAAAAAATATAACATTGCCGTAATTGTCAGGAAATCATCGAAATAATGTATCAGTTTTGCTCCTGCGACAAGACTCATAACTAAAATACAAAGATATCTGCTCATTCGCTAGAGTCACTCAATGACTCTGATGACTTTTTCTAGCAGACAAAACGTTGTATCTATGACAACCAAAATCAGGGCACCGGTTCGAATAGATCAGTATATGATAGGAATTCCTCGTCACGGATATTCAGACACGAAGCAATTTATAAATTGTATAATCGATTATATAAATTGTAATTAGATAAACAATAATTAAAATGAATGATGATTATTGATGCGTTTGTATAGTAAATTCTAAATACCACGTGTGTGTGTATATCTGCGCGCGTGTGTGTGTGTGAATGCACGTGTGTGTGCATTTGAATTAATGTATTTTTTATGCCAAAATGTTGCATTACATTGTTGAAGATTAGTTATACACTTGAACACATCCATGCACACAAACACACTCTCTCTATCTCTCTCTCTCTCACACACACACACGCACACACACATATATATATATATATACATATATATATATACAAATATATATATATATATGTGTGTGTGTGTGTGTGTGTGTATATAGACAAAGAGGGAAAGAGAAAGAGAGAGAAAGACGGGATGGAGATAGAGGATGTTATTTGAAACAATACAGGTTATCAGAATACCTGAAATATTATGAAGAGGAAATAAGAAGAATAAAAATCTATGATTACGCCGTGAAGCAAAAAAAAAAAAAAAGATAAAAGTTAGAAAAAGATTCTTTGATAAACTTCACATCCAGTCTCTCAATATGCAAGCCTTAAATGTTTTAATGGCCGACGGGGAAAAAAAGAAGAGTTCAAGTAGAAAGTTCTCAATTGCGCGTGCGTGGAATCCTCGGCAGGCGGTTAAAATGGGCAAAAAAGGCATTGAAGGGGAAGCGTATTTGACAGTCACATTATCCGGATGCAAGACCGGGGAAAAAAAGAAAGAGGGGAGGGGAAAGAGAAAGAATGAAAAAGAATAAAAGAGTTCTCAGGAGAAGGCGGCTCCGTTTGTCTGTGACGCAATTGCACCCCTTAGAGGAAGTTGACGCAAACGTCGCATATTTTGAGCGGAGTACAGCCCGGAACAAACATGGTAGCCTTTGAGTTTCGTTCCCGCACCTTTGGTATTTGGCGCCACCTGCCAATGCTTGGGTTCCTTCCAAAAAGGAGACGAAATCAGGCAATAAACTGATAGCACCGTTTAATGCACACACACACACACACACACACACACACGCACACACACACACATATATATATATATATATATATATATACACACAGGAAATAGAATGTTTACATATACATGCATGCAGAAAATATGCTTCAATATTTACATTTCTATGCAGCATACCTAATAAAAAAATTATACAATGTCAGGGAAATAACTAAAACAACGGATTATTATACAAATAGTTGTCTATCTTAAAAGCGTGCACGTGTATTTGTGTATATACATAGATGAGCCAAAACATTACGACTATCTACCTAATAGGATGTTTGTCCTCCATGAGTTCTCAAAACACCTATTACCCGATCAGACATGGACTCCACAAGACTGCTAAAGGCGAATTTGTGTTTTGACACGTTTGTTGAATAAACTGTACCCATAGTATCGCTGGCTATTCAAGACACTAGTTAATAATAACAAAAACCCAGCAAAACAAGAAAAAGCTGCTGCTTAGGGGGAAAAACGAATCAGTAAACTGCACCGTAGGTGAATACGGAAAGCTGGTTGGAAAGGAATATTAAAACGGGCAGGGCAGATTAGGATAAGTCATGCACTAAGAACTGTGAAAACGACTTCAGTTCAATTATCTAAAAAAATGGTGTCGCAGAATACCAAAGTCCCTTCAACGAATTAAAAAGGATCAAAAAGCTGGTAACTGACGGGCAGACCTGCATCTTGTCCCTAGTGAGAAGACCAGGTATGATAGTCTTAAATGAAGACAATGAGGCCTTCCAGTTCTTAGATGTAGCTCTGCCAGAAGAAAACAGGTTGAATATATAAGAGGGAATCGTTTAGAAAATACTAGAACTTGGCCTGGAAGCTGAGGAAAAATGTGGAGCATAAAATTTAGAGCGATGTTTATAAGAACTGGCGCACTTTTGCCTGTACCAAAATTTTTTAGATGAATTAAAAACAGGAGGAAGCATTGTGGCTGTCAAAACCACGGTGTTGTTGGGGTCTGCAAGAAAAAGGTAGATGGTTTCAAGAGATTTCGCACATTTCCCAGAGATAACCACCAGATATATGCTAACGAACATGTTAACGTATGAAAAGTAATTATAAATGTGTGAAAGTTGCTGCAGATTCGAGGAGATCTGTTGTCATTCAGTCTCCAATGATTACCGTCGGATATCTGGAATGTTCATGCAAATGCCTGAAATATAGATATATAGAATAATAACACAATTAAAAAGATAATACAAAAGAACGAACCAGAGCAAGGAGAAACATCAACAATGAAAACTCGTAAAATGAATGCTCAAGCAATAATGGCAAGGATCCCCGCGCGTCGCATAAATGAATCATTGTAGCCCGTACGTGCACCAGAACTAATTATCTAAAAAGAAAATTGAAAGTTATTCAAAAGATAGATCTCTTTTCTAAAATCATCTAAAAAATACCAGAACGAGATCCGCGCATCATTGGTCCAAAATGACGATAGGAACAACCAGCAGCACTTCTTTTCTGAAAAAAAGACGAAAGGAAAGTTTTAAGATGGTACCAAATGGTGTACTTATGCAAATTTTCGAGGTTGTAGCGCCAAAATTGTGACCAGGAGCACCAGGTAACACGCACACAAAATCATTTTGAAGCAACAATGCCCAAATCTTGTACATATGTCCATCTCAAGCAAAGAGAGGAAAATCTGTAGCCCACAGTTTGTTAGGCTGTAGTGATTCTACACGAGGAAATAGCTTGGACATCCTGTTTCAACCTTACCTCTCCTTGCACAGTAATTTATATACTCTTGCAGTAACGGCACTTGTTCTAACAGAATGCTTGTTTCAATATTCTTTCACGACTATTCTTTCCCAAGCAAATCAAAAAGTAAATAATACGCTTGCCGTAATATCTGAGTTGCATGCATATTATCAAGTTTACATCTCGTATAATTCTAATCCTCTCTATATAACAGGTAATTCGTTATCACAACAAATTCGTCATATTGTCTCTCTCTGAGGTTAAAGTATAACGACAGTCAACTCTACTTCCTTATAAACAGTGGACATAATGGTGGACAATTTTATTCTTATCTCTGACTGACAATCTATTTTTTTTTAAACGGAATTAAAAATCAAATGTATTCAACGTCGAGAGAGATTTTTACTGTTAGCATTACCTGCGAAAGACCTACAACAACAAAAGCAGTTTGCCATAAATAGTTCCTAACCTAAGATCTGTCACAAGCAATCATTCACAGCTTTGTAACACAACAACAGTTTCCTTGTTTCGAGGGACTCGCTAGGAATTTCTATTGATAAGATAAAATCAAAAACCAAGAGTCTGTGATCAACCTGTGGTTTGGCTGATCATAGTGGCTATGTTGAATTCTAATCTGGGTAATTATGATTCGAGTATTCTGATAATTTTCTTCTGAAACAAACCATTAGATTCCCTTTGGTTTTAACGCTACATATTTCTTTATTTTACCTCTTGTTATTGAAAACCAGCATTCGAAATCCTACGGCCTACTTGGGCTCGGAACTTTCGCGGGTGACGTTGTCTAGCCATTACGATGAGCTTTTCAACGGTAACTGCGTCGGCTGGAGCCATTTTTGGAAGGGTTGCTCCTATTTCTTCCCACGTTAAGCCTGACCTTGTGTCACATATTGCTATGGTGGGACAGTGATTAAATAGCACACACCAAGCAGGCTTAAAACATAGCTTGCGTTTATATTTCCCATGCTGACTCTAGTCAGATAATAGTCGAGAAGGGGGTATCAGTAAGATTTAAACTTATTGCCGCTTTCAACTTTCAGTTTTTTGCTAAGCATTGATCCATGGCAGTGTTGTAACTTCAGTCATAACTATTTAGTTTCCTGTTCAAGACAAGTTTCTTTGTTGTCAGAATTCTTTTATTTCTTTTGTTTTTCTTTCACAAATCGTTATTAGTACTATTGTTAATTCCATATAGGTGAATAGTCTTGGCTGTTTTGTCTTGGTTGACAAGCAGTCTAGTTGAAGGAAAACTCTGAAATCAAACTGGTATTACTGACACTGGAACAGCAAAGCAAACCAATAGTATGTTCAATGGTCAAGATCGTGACAATCACAATCTAGTAGGTCCTATTTCCCTAGTTTAGCAGAATCAGAAAAATTTGAAACAAAAGCCAGGGACTATCATTCTCTATAGGTGGCATTGTTTTTTAATGTATTCAAATGGACTTTTTATGTAGGCTCAGGGAGAAATAAGTTGATCCGATAGTATGTTTACATTTTATCAGTAAAATTGTTCTTTTTACCACTGGAAAATGTTTCTCAAACCTTGAATGATTTTGCTGAGATTTGGCTATGATAATCCCAGGAATTGAAAAGTTGCGGTCGATCCAATTGTTTGTTTACATTCTACATGTAAATAACCATCTGTCAATATGCAAAAAATATTGAACTTGGGAGCTGCTAAACAGATTAGGATGAAAATTGTTGTACAAGTTCTGGGGCTTCTAAGTACTGAAATATATAACCTTTTTTTTTTATCGCCCCTCTCTCTATATTTGAACAGTTTTCTGTCGCAAGGAACTTTATTATTCTAACATATTCATTTTTCATTGCCTTCGTCGATGATAAAGTCTGGTCTTTCATTCCTTTTCTTTTCTCGATTGTTTATCTTTCGTGGCTTTGATAACATGAATAATAATATAAATAGTATACATATATTATATGCAATGACCACTAACTTGTATATTTTTGTGTATATATATGTAACTCTTTTTTCAATTGGCAAATAGACACTACATTCTGATCCGTATTTACTTGTTCCACCAAAAGAGCATGATGTGACAGAAGGTCGCTTTTATTTTGGGTTTCCAGATACGGGGAAGCTAGAAAAAATTGCTCTGGTCCCTGCAACTAGTATTGTGAATGCGTTAAGAGGCAAACCCCTACCAATACCTTTTAGTGCGATTGGAGGGTGCTTTCCTGTGGCGTACTACACTCCAGAGACTGGGCAGAGTCATTTTTTGAGGCTACAGGATGAATCACAGGTATCTTGCGCTTAGTAGTAATAAACCTCAGTGAACCATTATTGGCAACGTCTTGGCACTGGTGCAAAGCTACCGTAGTGTGTACGGCGAACAGATACTACTCACTGATCCTAGGCAGAGAGCCCAGGAGAAACAATATGGTTCTCAGCACAGCGTACAGATAATCTAATCATAGACATACGTAAGTAATCCTGTCGTTTTTTTACGGGTAATATTCTTGTGATCATAATGATCATTATTCTCTTTTGTATATTCATTCTACTTTGGTTTCCTCATTGATGTTTTTACGTTTTTCAAATTGTTTTTTTTTCCTCGTTTTCCTTATTTCGTTTTTCCCATTTTATCATTTCTCATCTCAATGTTTTTCTCTTCTGATTCTTACGTCTTCGTCGTCATCACCCGGCAATAATTATAGGCAAATTACTTAATTTCTCTCTTTTCCTCTTTTTTCCGTTTTCTTTTCTTTACTATTTCTTTTCCTTCCTTTCTCCCTCGCTCTCAGTTACTTTACTGTCTGATTTTTCCTTTCTTTCTCTCCATCATCACCATTGCCATTTTCTCTCTCGCGAAATAATCTCTTTTTCCAATACTTCCTCTTTCATTTACTCTATTTCTTTCTTCTTCTTTTCTTTCTTTCTTAGTTTCTTTCCCCGTCTCTTTCTTTTCCTAATGCAGAAAAAAAAGGTTCATTTCTCCGACTGCGCATTTCACGAGCTGTGCCTGCTGCGCCGGTTCTAACAAACCCCAACGCCACGCATGCGTGATGTGGATTTTAATAAACCTACCACACCGAAAAATCCTTGGCTGCTTACAATATGGCCGCTATTAATCCCCTATAAATCATATTGCACCGTCTCTACAACACCCAGGCCCTTAACCACTGACCACCCAATTCATCTTCCCCACCTTCGAACCGGCAGTCTTTCGGCTTTGACCAATTTTCATTCCAGAACGGTACGTCCAATATCCGAATACTTTCACCAGCACTGTCGCTGGCGTTGTGACCGTTTTTCTAATCGACAGTCTGTATTCATGGCAAAGAATTTTGTTATATCCAGAAAGACGCATCTATATTTGCTTGTATTTACGTGTTCACTTCTCGTTGAGCAAGAACTAATATATCTATCTATATATGTATGTATGTATTATGTATGTATGTATGTATATGAGTGTAGGAATCTACAAAGCCAAATTTTAATGTGCAATAGATATTTACTGTAACTTAGTTTGGTACTAGTCCATCGATGGAGGGCTCCCACTAAAGATTGAACTCAATACACGGTAGTCAGCAGGAGTTGTCTGTTCTACCAACTTGGTGTCCATTATCCCATGACGCAGCACCCATTTATCCTCTAAGTCTGGCTACGTCGGTCATTAGACCAGGTAATGAAGCGCCAATGATAAAACGAGCATACTTCGTTAACACATTGACTTGCAAAACAAGCTTGGTAAACATGGCGGTTCAAATCATTAGCTATAATATCCAGAGGGAGTGTATGTGTATATTTAATTGACCTCAGTAGTGTTGTGCAGCAAATTTTTATTCTTACCATTGTGCAGCAAATGCTTATTCCCTTTTATTCCCCAAAAACGCAGAGAAGTATTTGTTTCATCATGAAATTCTATTCAGGTTAAAATGTTGAAAGCTCTTGTAGAACTAGAAACGATTTTCTTCGTTTAGATTCTCAGAATGAATCTTTTTTTCAATGCCTTTAACAAATTTGACCCAAAGTGGGCTCAATAGAAAAACATATGATACAAGCGTTTAAAAGCTGGTCTTATTCATACGAAACCCATTTTATGAAGTTCAGATTTTCCTAAAGGCTTGAAAGCGACGTACCAGAAATATGACTGCTTGCCTGAGCAATAAAGACTTGATTAAACTTCAAAGACACTTCGGAAGATTTTCCAATCATTGTGCTAAAGATGGCGATGCGAACTTCTACATCAAATTAATAGAATTAGTTGGTTTGTCCTGTTGTTTCCGCCGAAGCGCTTAAATTTTTATTTACTCTCATCATCCTCAATGCAAGAAGATCTCTGATTTTCAAACGGAAGGACTGTGAATTTAAGTCTTTTCTTTCATTTTAGGCAACAATGGACGATCGTTTAAATTTTTGTTATATTTCAATAGTGTTTTTTTTCTTCTTCTCCGTTTCTCTAAAGAAAAAAAGAAATCAAAGTGTTATGTCGATGCTTGGCTAATGACGGATTTGATAAAAAAGAAAACGTTTTTAAGATGTGAAAATAATTTTCTCCGTTCAGTTTTTTTTTTTTTTTTTTTTTACTGGATTTTACTTTTTTTTTTTTTTTTATTGGCGCTATTCGGCCGCCATTGGAGTCACCATGTTTTTAAAGAAAAAAAAGATTTCCTTCCAATTTTTTTCTTCTTTCTAAATTTTTTTTTTTTTTCATGGAAGGAGAACTTGCCTTCAATGTTAATTTTATTCTACCAGTCTTTTGTGCTTTAGTCGTCGGTTGATATTTGTTTATTTCATTCCTTATTTTTTTTGTTGTTTTTTTTTTTCAGGTAATTTCCTTCAACACAAGAGATCAATCAGAAGTGGAGAAAAGGAGAAGAAACGGTGACAAGAAATAAATCGTGATTCAAGAAAAAAAAAAAAGATTCTTTTAGCTATTTTTTTTTTTAGACACACGTATTCACACTCGTATATACGGCTATGGACTCACCTTTAAGACATTCTCTAAAAATATAACATACACTAATATATGAAGACTCTTTGCATATGTGTGTGCACACACATGGACATAGACTTGCACGTGCATACAAACACACACATACACACACACACACACACACACACAAATACACAAAACAACCGGAGGCTTATTTCACACCTTTTTTAGTTGATTATTTTTCACCGGCGCCAGTAGGTTTCCGAGATGAGGAAAAAAAAACAGGATTTTGAATGCTAATTTGCATTGCAGGCAGGTCTTTCCTATTTAAGAAAAATCCGGTGCAAAACCATCTTCCTTTCTCTTATTTGAGTTTGTTCCATACTAAGCAAAGTTGAATGAATATAATAGGATGACCTCCATCCACATGTGTTTACTTGGTAGCTGAGATAGGTGAGTATTTCTTTTCGACACCATTGGTCATAATTGTGGTACTGGTAAAAAGCTAGCATTTGGAATGCAGTTTTGCACGGAAGTCAGGCCCAACCTTTTTGAAAGATTGGCGTAACCCCATCTTCCTTTGTGAAACTGAGCCCTATTAATATCAAAGAATGCGCTGACACATGAGCTTCCTCTCATGGCAGAGATATATTCATGTTTCCCCAACGGGATCAGCTGCAGATGTGGTAATCTGAGTAAAAAGCCAAGACGTAGAATTCTGAATTTTAAGGTAGACAATACTCCTTTTCAATTGATTGACTTGCATGATGCAATCTTTCAGTCTGAATTTCCCTCTCATTTGGCCTTGTGTCAGACCACCATTTTAGTAAACATTTACATGCTCACGTACAGACACTCCCAAATAAGCTGTTAAGTATTTAAACAAACAATATCGTGGACATTAGGAAATGTGTTTGGTATAAGAAACTTCTTGTATGATTTGCACTACATGCTCTTTTTAAAGAAAACACATCTGTATGGATTTGTTTTCTTAATCTAGCATGAGGCTCAGAAGTCAGTCATCAATCTTATAATGCCAGGCGTTGGATATAGACCTTCCACAGGATCCACCACATTTCTCTATCATGAGCGTCGCAGAGCCAATATTATCTGAATTTGTCTAGTTCATCGCCCTATCTTTTCTGTAGTCAGCGTCGGTTTCGCACGTGATCTCTCGAGATCTATGTTGTGAGTCATGATGTCCATCGGTTGTCTGTCATTTTCGCAATATGACCAACCCATTGCCATTTGACTTTTGTGGTAGATTCTATGATATCTCGACTTGGTTTATATATATATATATATATATATATATATATATATATATATATGTGTGTGTGTGTGTGTGTGTGTGTGTGTACATGTGTATGTGTGTATGTGCTGAAAAAATCACCCATATATTTCAAAGCACATATTCCTTCATATATACGCATACCCAATTCATGGTGCATCAATATGAAACACACACAAACACACACATAAACGCACACTTGCACATACACACACACACACACACAAATATATATATATATATATATATATATATATATATATACGATTTTGTATATATGTGTGTCTGTGCCTTGCTTTTCGCCACTTTTCCGCCTTTATGGATGAAAGTGGAGCGCAGAAATAGCATCATCTCTCTCTCTCTCTTCTCTACATCCCAGTCTCCTGTATTGCTCCCTGAACAAACCCTGACGATTGGCTTAACATACCATCATCATCATTTTAGGAGGTTTGAGAATACTCAAAAATGTATCCTATATAAATTAATGGTAATTGCTTCCCAGAATCATTCAATTTGGGCCCTCAGATGAGAAATAATGCAACTTCATCTACGGAGTTAGGGCAAAATGATACATCGAAAATTAAACTGACACATTCTTGAGGTGAAGGCGATGATATATATGAATATATAAAAATAATGTAAGTAAACTGTTATAAATTATATTGTATAAGAATCAATTCTCTGGAGACCTGAAGAAAGGAATAAAAATGATGGCAGTTAGGTGCTTCCATATTGTTGAAGTCCCTGGGTATTTTACCAAGTAAAGATTCTATTTAGCTTCCTACAAAGATTAAAAAAAACATATATTGTTCTATCTATCTATCCTAATCTGGTCATGTATGTCTGTAGAATCAAATTATCTAATTGACGCTGATCAACTCCTACATAGTCACCTAAGTACGTATAGTGTGAGATTCAGCTGCATCCCCGTCAAGCGACTCAAATAAACACATCTGTCTACAGATAAACGCACTCAAATAAAACCAAGCATTTAGAAGCCAGAAGCCAGAAGCCTCAGCGTATTATCGCTAAATCTTACATATATACGCATTCACAAGAAGAGTCATCGACTCTCACATATATACACATATTTGGCATATAAAAAAATCGTAAAACAAAAGAGACTCCTGTCTCGTTTCTATAAATAAACGATCAATGTATTTCAGTATTGTTTTATTAATGGCTTCGGCAATGATAAAGTGCGGTAATTTATAGCAAAGACAATCAAATTGGTAACTACAAGCTGGAAGGCGGAACTAAAACCTGTCTCTGTTCTTGTCACAATTTCTTTTTTTTTTCACGGGCCAATGAAATGTGGGACAATATTAAACAATTCAATCATAATCTTTCGATTAAAAAAAAATGAATGTTTGAAAGATTAAACTAGATTGATTATTTTAGGAATATTTTCCCGCTTCACGTTACGTTAGTTTCTTTGTACCGTGGTTTCAGCCCAAAGAAATGAGTAACATGAAAGATTGTGACTGTGATAAACGTTACAATGATGAAAACCACAAATCGTATATCTTTTTTGAAAATTGTATAATAAAAATTATCATTAGGTTGACGCTGATGTTTGCAATTCCATCTTTTGTATAATAATTGTTTTCGAGAGTTACACAGCTCTCTATTGCTTGGGTCATCAGTAAACAGTAGTCAGTCATATACCAGATCTAGGAAATTCACAAGCCAGGAAAATGAATCCCAGTTAAACATCAGTTTGCATTTGAACATTTGTCTTTCTCCATGTGTTGAAACAGAAAAAATAATTCTGATATAAGATAGTCACTGGTGATGGAAACAAGTTTAATTACAAGAATCAAAACGGAATAAATCATGGCGGAATCTAGGACAATCTTTAACATCTCGATTTGAAAGCAACATACTGGGACAAACATTCACTGCATTTGGTAGCAATCAAAGAAAATTCTTTCGAGCAAACTTTTGGCAACCTGCACAAGCTGTTACTATGCAACAACTGATTCGTTAGATTTAAACATTGCAAGAGATGATACGATTTTTTTCTGGGCAAGGAACTCGCTCGTTGATTTTGCTGCATGACAAAATGCGACTGAACAAATAGCCACACAGCTGGTGTGGAAAGTTCTTCCACATGCAGCCTATTGTTCATACCCGTAACATTCAGACTCTCTTTCGTTTTGCTCCTTGTCTGATCAGTGGTTCCAACTCATTCAAGATTTCGTAAAATTCCTTAGAGAATACATAGAGTCAAAACCAGAATCTTTGTTTTCTCATGGATTATCCAATTTAACTGAAAGGGAGAGTAAGAACAAAAAAAGCATTGGATCATTATTCGAGGATGCAATAATGGTGCTATGAATTTATATCAATAAAACGTTTTGTAAAGAGATGCCTGAAAGTTCTACATCAACTTGATGAATTGACAAAAGAATAAAATAAGATATAAGCGAATCTCTCTATGGTTCAGCAAATGAGACATACAACAGAAAAAGGTTGAAGAACACGACGGTCAAAAGATTGTGACCAAAATCAAGTATGATGAGAGATACTAAATTTGATTAATAAACAAAATGATGATTATTTCATATCAGAACTTCAGATAACTCCATTGGGATCGAAGATCACGTCGAATGCTTTGAGGTGATTTAACCTATCATCATAATAATCATAATTAGCCTTCAAAGTCCAATATTAGGCATGTTCCTTGCGCAAGGTATGTTATTGTAAGACTAAGAGATGAAGAATGTCTTAACTGGTCAATTATGAATAGACATGGTGGTGGAAAGGTAGAAAGTTCACAGTAAAGCCCAAAACCTTTTCACTGCAGGTGGGCTTTATTATTACATCCATTGAAAAAAGTTGTTTCCACAAAGCTCCGGAAATGACGACGACTTATTCTGTTTTCCTGACTTGGCCAACCCAAAATAAATATCAGATATATAAAGAAATGATCATATCAATATTATACCAATCGTTTTTTGTTTTTTGGAGAGCTTCGAAAATGATGTCTGTTTTCTCCGATTGTCACACTCTCTTTATAGATGAATAAAAAATAATCACATCTTGATTACATCCATTAGTAACAGGTTTTCTTAGAGCTTCAAAAATATTTGCGGAACGGAGCCCATTTCTTCAGAACTTCAGATAACACAAAGGGTTATCAAACAGATTTATCGTAGCATCTTAATCGAAGCAGCACAAATGATGATACCAGTTATTATTAATGATGAATCATACCAGACAGATTATTAGAAATCATACAATTATAGATTATGGATTAAAGAAATGACAGAAACAGAAAATAGAAACTGAGAGAAAAGAATCGGAAATAAAAAAACGAACTTTATGTGACGAACTTATGATTTGGGATGGGTTTCAAACCGTGCATTTGTGGTTTCCGATTTCCAGGGAGCGCGTCTTTCAAGAACGACCCCATAACCACTTCATCCACTGAGTACAGATCCATAGCCATTTCATTGCCTTTCTATTTCAAATCTTTACTCCTTACTGTCTTTTGTAAAAAGAATTACTACTGTGTTGTAAATAAACAATACGACTTGAATATATCAAAGTTAACGAATGGCAATTCTGTGATAGATCCGACCCCTGCTTAACCATAAGCTTTTCGTGTCCGAATTGTTTATGGTGTTGAGACATTAGATGCGATTCAAGTCTCGTCCAGATCTACTCTCTCGTTTTTTTTTCACGCAACTCACTTAAATGCTAGAAGATATTCGACCAATTAAGATGAGATAAAAAGCAATAATAAGGTTTGGACAAGGTTGGATAAGGGTCAATAATGAAAGCAGTAATTAATTCGGTCAATACTATAACAACCCCTGCACCCTTTGCAGTAGGCAAACTATTCCAATATCGCTCATCGTTTTATTTATATCCCTGTCACACGTAGACTCTCCAATTCTTGATCCGAACAACTACCAAAAGTTTACTCTAAGGGTAACAGCTGTTTAAAACTACCGCCCATGCAGGCAAGATAGTTAGAGGAGAATGTTTGGCTGAGTGATTACTCATCAACGTCTACTTGGACGTTTTGTGAAGACCTGTTGAGATTGGACAGATTGCTGAGGATTCCTGGCTTATCTCGGAATATTAGTACAAAATGAACATAGCCGATTAGCCAATAACCGTTAAGCTATCTTGCTCCGAAACAAGCACTTAAGAACCATCTGATTCGATGTTTAGAAACTAAGGAATTTTTTTCAAATAATGGAGAAACTTGTTGCTTTTCTTCTTAAATGTTAACTATTTTGGTTGTTCACTGTGGTAATGTCTGCGAGCCATCTATCATAACAGATCACGGGTGATTTACCAGCTTCGAAAAATATTAAATTTTCTACTACTATTTTTTTTTCATTTGAATCTAGTTGCTTTTCGTCGCAACTATTCTGCGCTCATTAGTAACCAACACAGATCTGAAATAAAGAATTAGCTGTGGGCTTTTCTATCTGAACTCATTCCTTCTTTTCCTGAGCACTCGGTGTTGCCATATTTGGCGTTTAGTAATTGTATCTTCTAGTTGTATTAGTAGGAGATATCATGAATTTCATTTCATTATTACATGAATCATTGTCAATTGTTAATCTTTTAGTATATCTTACTTGCATTTCTCCAGCCAGTATAGTCAGCCGTTTCAAGACAAATAAATTTCGTGATATACATCATCAGCTGCTCTAAAGTGGTTAATGTTTGAAATTTTATCGTCAGCTTCGAACTGGCTCCATCTTTGTTTTTGTTAATGTATATGCAACATCTAGTTATGTTAGTTATCGTGACATTTGTTTCCAATGTCAACAGTTTCAGAGATATTTTTTGAAAATACGATTTAAATCATTATCATTTTATGAATACAGATATGGTTGGAAATATGAGTAGCTCTGCTCCTTGTAAAAAGCAGTACACTTACAGGTATGAATTCCTTTGGCCATCGAAACTCAACTCATAAAAGGGTCTAATAGCACTAAAATTGTATTTACGATATTTGCCTATCTTAAATTTCATAAACCTCCATTTGACTGCTTGAAGAAGATATATTTTGTTATGGCAAGAGGTCAAGTTTTGGAAATGAACCAAAAAGAAAAAAACGACAGTGTAGAAAAAATAAATTCAATGTTTGAAAGTTTCCAAGCCTCTCGATGAGTATATCCTTGACTTACTACTCAAATGGAGCCAAAGGCGCCCCGCTTATATCAAATACTTGACTTAGAAGAAAGTCTTTGTGGAGTAAGCAAGAATACATTAGTTTATCCAGTACGAGCTCTGCTTTTAATCGTTCTGTCAAAGATGAATATGAATGCCATTGGAAATCTTCAAAATGTCAAACATTTCAATTTTTGTCGGGCCTTATATTACGATGTGAGAGACTGATTTTAATGGTATCAAAGAATATTATAAAAAGATTATTATAAAAAATGAACCTTCATATGTCTATTTAAAATATTGCGTTTTTCAATTTTGAAAAAATCATATTGTCAATGATGTTTTAATCAATCGCTGAAAAGCCACAATAGCCCAAAGAAAGGAAAACAACAAATTTCATTGAATTTTTTTTCTCACTTCCCCCTCTTTAACAGGTATTCAATCTCCTTCTCACTCTTGTTCCTCTTTTTCTTTTTTTTCTCTCTTCCCTCTCTATTCATTTCCTTCCACTTTTTCTCGTTTGTCTCCTAAATTTTCTCGTCTTTCTTTTTTTCATTTGATTTTTTAGTTCTTTTTTTCTTGCTTCTTTTCTCTCTTTTTTTTTGTTGCTCTAGTTCCATTTTCCCCTCTTTTACCTCCTCTTTTCTTTTCATCTTTCCCTGTTTTCCTCTCTTCAGCCTCGTCTTGTATGACCCGTTGTATCACTTTTGACCTCCTCTTTGAAAAGATGTCCTAAATGAGTTGATCAACCTAAAGCTTGCCAAATACTGCAATACTGAAGTCAGATATGAGAAATTAGAATATAAGTATCACGAGTCTGGCGTTCGTCTGTATCTACGACACAGCAGCTCCTCCATATGATATTAACAAAAGCTTGTTCATCAAACTGTTTCTTTTCAGGAAAAACAACAAGAAAATTGTGTGCATCAGCTTAAATACTTGCAATGTTATTTCCTTTTTACCATGTAAGTGCTTTGTATTCAATTTTTTCGTTTTCCTCCTCCAATATTTGAGAGCTAGACTTGAACTAGGATTCACCCCCCAATAGTACTCTGTTATTCGAACACTTACTTACCATAGGAACGCAATAATATATTATTTCTTCTACTGTCAGTCTGTTCAGCCTTTTGCTAACCCCACTCCCTCTGTATGTCAAGTCCCTCACTTGTTCGTAGACACGATCGATTCTTAAGGGTCGACAAGAAAAGCAGTGAGTCTATAAGTGCTGTCTATCTCCAGGAGATCCTTCATAACTTTAATGTACTACTAATATGTACGTATGTATGTATGTATGTATGTATGTATGTATGCATGCAGATAGGTAAATAAATAAAAAGACATGATTAGATAAATAGATTGACAGATAGATGCATGGATGGATAGAAAATGAATAGATAGATAGATGGATAGATAGAGAGATAAATTGATAAATTGATAGAATGAATGATACAATGGACGAGAGATTCTCATTTATTCTTTTCTTTAGCAGTTATTGGAAGAGAATGGTAAAACGGTGGATGGAACGGGTTCTGGAAGAACATGGATAGTAATAAGAGAGATAGACAATGACAGAAAGGAAAAGAAAGGGAAAGAAAAAGAGAAGAGACCAAGAAAGAGGTGTCAGGAGGAAAGAAGAGCACGAAACAATGAAAAAAAATAAAGAAAAGGAAAGAAAAAGGGAAAAATAAAAAAAAAGATGTGGTAAATAGAAAAGATAGAACGTACCGAGAGAAGAAAATGCGAAAGAAAAAAGATAGAGAAGAAGAAAAAACAAAGAAAAGAAAGAGGAAAAATGATTAAGATAAGAAAGAGGTTAAAATAAAAGAAAACGAAAAAAAAAAAGAAATAAAGAATTATTAGAAAAAAGAATAACGAGAAAAAACAGAAATTAAAAAAACAAAACAAAAAACAAACGAAGAGAGTGAAAGATGAAATACGACAAGAACGATATAAGAAGAGAATATTGGAAGGAAAGAAATGCAAGCTTGAAAAAGAAACGGAAAGGGAGGAAATGGAAAATGAAAATAAAAAATAAAAAAATAGAAAGAACAAGCGGCGAAACAGATAAAGCAAGATGAATTAAAGAATAAAGACGGAAAAGATAACAGAAGCAGCTTACGGATGAAACAGAAATAAGACAAAACCAAAACACCCAAGACGGTACAGAAATGACAAGAACGAAATAAAAAAGAAAGAAACAAAGAAACAAAGGGATAAAAAAATAAATGATGACTGAATACCAGTCGAGGCATAACATTAAAAAAGAGAACATTAACATCAGAATTTAACACACAGGGACGGAATAAAGGAAACAATAAGCCGTACAAACACAACAGCAACCAAATATAGTCAAAAGGCTTCTCTACTTTCGAATCTTTAGATAAGATAGTGCCAGGTATATTATAGTAGAAAAGCATTGGATAAAATCAGTTTCTGGCCATATGACATTGTTTGGTTCTTTATTTATGCTCCTTTGTTTTCTTCTTTGCAGACACACACACGCGCATATATATATATATATATATATATATATATATATGGATTGGGGAAAGAAGAAAGGAATAAATGAAACAAAGGAAAGGGCCTAGAGTGAATGAAAATTGTACAAAGCCATAAAATTTCAAGTTTCTTTCGCAAATAGATTTAGTCATTCTTGGCTGAAACAGTTCTGACAAATGCAGTGTATGTTGGGGGGAGGGGGGCCTGGAGCAGGTGCCACTGCATCCGTGGGTAGACTTTCTTTTATTTACCACGGATTTCGGCTTCAAACTTTTACGTTTATTTTTGTTTATTAGTGATATAAACTCATCGAAGATGACCAAGGATCTATGAAGATATCTCGAATATGGAAACACATAAGAATACATTGAATGGTAAATAAGTAAGAAAAATACCTATGGAAAGAACACAGTTAGGAAGGAATACAAAGAAAGATAAGATATGTCTTGAATTATTTGGCCACAAATGAAGGAGAGAAAGAATGAGAAGGGAAAAAAAAGATAAAATGACTGTAGTCTATTAGGGTGTCTCCCTAATCAATACTTGACGGTTATGCCCAGGTGCCGAAAAAAAAAATTATCAATCTATCGTAAACATGAGTTAGTTCAGTACAATGCGACAAAGTATGGCTATCAGTGATGACCACCTCACAAATGTAGTAATGCTTTAGTACGCAGTCTTACCTACACCTTGGTTAAACGCCCCAAAATGATTTGATCAGAAATAAAAGTAGAAAAGGGAATGGAAAGAAGAAAGAGGAAAAATGGAACTTAAAAGAAAATATTGTTTCATTTTCCAGCTGTGGCGTAGTGGTTAGCGAGTCTTTCAGACTATTAATACTGTAGTAAGATAATTCCCGACAGGGTGTCCTAAACTTGCAACTTTATGCTCAACTGAACTAGGCTCAGTGGATAACTGAAAGATAACATTCAGATAAGAATGGAGAGACAGAATTAAAAAAAAAAACAAAAACAATCACTTAGATATGAACAAATTGGGACTGACAGACAGATGAACAAACCTATGCAATTACGAAGACTCAGGTTGATATGAATATATTTTGGTGGACGTTTTACCCTTGACAAGTAATTCACAGGATAGTGGGCTTCGTTATTGCCTGCCTACGATGTACCAGGAGATGTTCTCCAGTTCCATTAAAAGCTGGTATAACCAGTGATGTTCAGCTATGCTTTGAATATTGCACGTATTAATCTCTATTGCAATTAGCTTAGTATAGTTACTATCAATACGAATACGTTGAAATTGAGGGACACTTTGATCCAATCATTCTTGTGTAGCCCTGGCGTGACAGGAGTAATAGAGACTGATAAGTACGAAAACGATGGGGAAAAAAAAAGCAACAAATAATTGAATAACAGAAAGAGACAATGATACCAAAGGGACTAACAAGGTTAGGAAAGAAGCAGAATGTTACAATAAAACCAAATGACATTGGAAGAAAATTGAAAAAAAGAAAGCGATAAATGATCTCCCGAGAATAATCAAGATTAATGAAGGAATGGCGGAAAACTAGGTTAGGGGAACTAGCGACTAGATTTGATGGATATTTATGGGCTTTTGCATCTGATAACCATATATATATATATATATATATATATATATATATATATATATATATATATATATATATATATATATATATATATAGCAAAGGAGAGATTGTGAAATAAAATGAGAGGGAGAGAACGAGAAAAGAAAGCGAGATGGCGAAATGGTGAAATGACATGAAGGCAAAGGAGAGATGAACAATGGCTATGGAGAGTTTTACATTAGTGTTTTTTCAAGGTGATGTAGTGATGAATTGAAAGAGGGGTCGTTACATTGAGGGAAGGTGAGAGAGAGAGACAGATAGAGAAAGAAAGAAGCGTTGAGAGGGAAAGTTTGGGGGAAGGGTGAAAACAAACAAGAAAGGATAGAATATATAATGGAGAGAAAATGAACTATTTGTCGGAACGAGAGAGAGAGAGAGAGAGAGAGAGAGAGAGAGAGAGTCCGTTTACAAAATGTCTGTTTTCGTAAGAAATAGTTCATTCTGTATCTGACGAATAGACGAGCGCGTCTTCTCTCTCGTTTCTCTGGCATCCGGCAAAATTCACAACCTTAGGATCCAAACCTTCCTTTTACCAATTTTAGCAATTATTTCGCCCATTGCACGACTATAGTGTAATTTACCTTCCCCAGTATATTACTTTGCTTATGTCGTCGCGAAAACTCAGTGGAAAATTTTTGAAGGCGGTGCATGTGCTTGGATTTCTATTCGTGTGTATCTCTTGCTTTGTCCAATTACTATGCAAGGTACTCTGTAGGATATGATAGCGAAACTCATAAGGTAGCTTGTAAAGTTAGTGCTGACTAAAAATCCTATGTCACTGAGATTGTTATTCTCTTTGCCCTTATAACAGTATACATGGCTACCAAACGTGCTGTAAGAAAATTCCCCCGCTTTTATAGGCTTCAGTAATACCTACAATGTGCCAAGTGATGTTCTCCAGGTCCTTCAGAAGCTGTTCAGGTCAATGATCTTCAGCGATTATTTGAACATTGCGTGTGATGAGCTAAGTATCATCATCATCATCATCATCAGTCTTTGAACGTCCGTCGTAAGACATAAACCTTCCCCAGGATTCACCACACTTCTCTATCATGGGTGTCACGGAGCCAGTACTTTCTGAATTTGTCTAGCTCGTCTCACCATCTAATATTCTGCCGGCCCCGATTGCACATGTGATTTCGGGGGATCCATGTCTTGAGTCGTGAAGTCCATCGGTTGTCCGCCATTCTTGCAACATGGCCAGCCCACTGCCATTTGAGATTTTCAATGGATTCTATGAGGTCCCTGACTTTTGCCTTTTCCTGGATGTACTGCACTTTCTTGTGGTCTCTCCATGTGAGGCCCAGCATAATTCTTTCATGTGCACGTTGCATGGTTATCAATTTGCGTATCTGTCTCTTGGTAACGTTCCATGTTTCAGCTCCATAAGTGACTATTGGGAGGATGCATTGGTTATAAACCCTTCTTTTTAGGATTAATGGGATCTTTTTATGTTTAGTATATGCTAATACATTTATATTGAAATCGTGAGATACTTTGATCTGAGTATGCTTCTATAGCTCTGCTGTGACATGAGATCCTACCATCGTAAGAATATATCGAATATAGTGGCACAATATAAAAAAAGGTCACATTCTAACAAGTCCTTCCAAGGTTGAGGGCCGTTTAGACTGAGCCATCTTATTCGATATATTCGGTGGGCCCCTATATGTCTCAAAGGAGTCTCCACTGTCCACACTATCTTTAGCCGGCTCCCTTCATATTTATAAATCATTTTCCTATTTGCCACTCGGGGACGTGCTAGGTAAAAGAGGGATCCTGTCCCAACTGAATATTTTAAGGATTCACTTGTTTGAAATCTAAAGTCACTCTTTTAATCAGCTTTTCAGTTGTAACATTATTATGACAATGAGTGTATTGCCGATTTTACTTTTATTGTAGCCAATTCTAGTTTACCGGTATGCTCACAAGCATGAAAGATTTTATTTTTTCAATTTATTTGTTTTCACTTGGACTTTAACTTATTATAAGTCCAGCACTCTTTTCTGACAAAGAGACATCCCCTAATCTATGTTTGCCTCTTCCAAAATTGGTTAAATACGAATGTAATAGACAATTCCTGTAAAATTTCGTAGTGGTTTTCTCATAACTAACGTTTATCTCTCTTGAACTGTCACTTGAGTCATGCATCAAATCAAGGTTGAAAGTGGAATAGATTTGAAAAAACTTTCCTTCAAATACTTTGTCTACAGCCAAGATATCAAAGCAGGTTTTCTCGATTTCTTCTGGGGGCGTCATTTAGGAAGGGTGCAAAATTAGTAATTTCACAAAGAATATTAATCAAGTTGTGAATAATGTGAGCCAAGAAAAATCTACATGAAATGAACATCAGCATTTAGAAATACGAATGTAACAAGTAAATCCACAAGTAAGGTCGGAATTCTAAAAAAACAAAAACAGCAACAACCATAAATGTATAGATGGATATTTATACATGATTATTTTATTTCATTTCATTTTAAATTTGAACTGTTTTTTCAAACATATCTAATCAATCTATTTTACTTTTGTAAAGAATTTCCATTAATAATAAATACCAGAAGATACCGAGAGAGAAAAAAAAACAAACGAAGAAGCAAACAGAAAAAAAAAGCCACACTGCTCGATATACCAACAGAAGCAGGCTATGTTGTAAAGCTTGAGAGGTAGAATGTTCACTCCTGAATGCCGGAGATAAGCGAAAATGGCGGATGGATTTGATAGACTGACATTGGGAAAAAGTTAACTGGCACATTACGTCATCTGGCTGATGGAAAATGGAGAAAAAAAGTATTAAGAAGGGAGAAGGAAATAGGAAATAAGATAAAAGTAGTGTCGTTAAAAGACACACGTATATTTCCCACAAGAGGAGAAAGGAAGTAAGATTTTAGAAGCGGATACAAGCAGTGCCAGGCCTATGGTTGGTGTCATCCAGGGCGGTAACTCATGATGCCCCCTCTCGAGAACTTGCTCTCTTTTCAGGATATCTAGAATTTTGGGCATCTTTTTTGTGCTAATACTATTCATTATTCATCACAATTCTGCCACATTATTGAATGTGATGGTATAAGCTTACATTCACTCACAATTCTGTTCATTTTTAGTTTTCGATTTTTCAGTTCTGACTTCATGGGAAAATATGAAGATAATAAGTACGTGTGCCATGAAAATATCTCCAATCAGTATCTAAAAAACAAAAAACAACAAAAAAAGCAAACACAAAAAACTATACGATAACACAACAGAGCACCCTCAGAGCTAATACCTCTACCAACATCATTGAAAAAGGTAAATAATCATGCATGGATCCACCCCAGATTTTAAGCAACTCTTCCTGCGACTGTTGTTTACTACTCAGCAAGGTTCCACCGAAGTCCAATGTGTACTTTCGGAGATATTGTGTAGAGACAGAATTTACATTTGACAGAAAAAAAAAAAAAAGAATGAAAACTATACGGAAAATCTTTATGGAGTCATCTTGGAGTCAACCACACTGATGGTGTCACCTGGAGCGGACGATCCTCTCCGCTTTTCTGTGGATACAAAAACAGATAATGGCAAATAAATATATAAATGAATAGATAAATAAAATCATGGAGCAGGAACAGAAAAGAATCAAGTTACCAGTTGGAAAGGAAAAGAAGAAATATGAAGCAAGAGACTGAAACCGAAAATTAAAGAGAATGTTAAAGAAAACAGGAAGAATGAAAAATAAAAAGAGACAGAGAAAAAAAGAGAAAAAAAAAATGACGAAAAAATGAAAGAAATCGCTTCGTATGACCTGTCTCATAAACTACAAAATAATACGATGGAAACACGCAAAAAAGACTTGAACTACGAATAACAATAATATGCAGGATCTGTTCAAACGAGGAAAAAGTTGATCAGATTGTCTCAGTCTGTTCTACACAGGTACAGCAAGGCAGCAGCATACCTGTACTGGAAGATCTTCAGGAAATACAAAATCAAAACATTCGAAAGATGATACGAGCACTAACCGAACATTGTCAATGGAAGCAGCAATGTTACCATTCTCTGACAGGTAAATAAAAAGCAAACAGACGTGATATATGTTATCAAAGACTAAAGAGAAAAGAAGTGCATGCTCATTAACTAAGCAGCACCATCTGAGAGAAACACCTCCGTGAAAGTTATGGAGGAGCTGTCTTAAAGACAAAGACCTGGAGATCGAGATGATCTGGATGTGGGGTACGAAGACTGGAATGATCCCAGCGGTCATCGGAGCTCAAGGACAAGTGAGAGAAAGAAACGGAAAAGTTCATCAACCGAAGCTAAAATTTGCCGACGAGATAAACTTTCTAGTCATCACTTCAGGATACATGGAAATCTCTCCCAGGTTGAAGGGAATTTGTAACAATATATTGCTGTGTTATTACTTGATTGTGATGAACACCGTTACCAGATGAAAAATGAATATGAAACTATGAAATTACGGTGGATTTTAATTAATCAAAAAAAATGTTAAGAACCGACTGCCTTGATAACATTATTCTTGTATATGATAAATAGTAACTATATCTATCTATCTATCTATCTATATATATATATATAGGTTGGTATAATTCATATATATTTGTGTGTGTATCTGAGGGTTTCATATATTCGGCCATTTGTTTTGATATTTTCAGAACACAAAATCTACATGTTTGGGTAAAATAGAAAATTAACCATAGACGTAAGTTTTATTGGCAAGTGAAGTTCTTTCGGAATGAAATACATCAATCAGTTTCTAAATACATTTTCAATCCACATATATTGATTGGAGAAGATATCATTAAACGCTCGATTTTGTAAGATGATAGTTTCAAGGAGCTTAAGTGAAGTTAGTATGAAGTTACTAGTACAAAAAAATTAACAAATTAGGATTTTGTGACGTTTATGTCTCAAAAATATGACATTACTTTCCGAATAACCAGAAGCATAAACCAGGAAAGTAAAATCTGATACCAGTGCAGCACTGACGAAAGAATGTTTTCAACGACATACATCGATTTTAGTGAATCGGTCGTCTTAGTCAGGACGCACAGATTGTCTTTTTCCCCTCGCGCTGAGAGGCACTACCATGATAAGCTTCTACCAAACATCAGATAGGAAGGCGAGTGCCAAAATGTTTTAAAAGGACAGAAAAAAAAATCAGAGGCAAAGGAAAACCATCAAAAAATACAGTGCCCACAAAATAATAGTCACATTATTTTCATATCCCAATCAGTCAAAATAAATCTCGGCTCAAGCAAAGGAAACAACTTACACAATCCTTCAATGCTCTTCCATGATGACACAATATTTAACGCTCCTCTATTCAGGGTTGAGCACTCTTTAAGTGAGATAACTTGCTCGTTGAGAGCTTATGCAATGCTCTTCCATAGGAATAGAGCACTCTGGTGGATGAGGAATTTAAACTAAATAAATATATCGCTTGAATTCAGTCTTACTGACCGTCCGGTTCCGTAGCTCAGTGGTAGGATACCAGCCTCCAGGTCCGAAGCGAAGGTTTTGATCCTACCTCGTGGTACTGGATGGGATGATGGGATTATAGATTGTCTATAGCCATACTGAAGAGTTGTAATCCAACAAAACAGCTGTCTGTGGATGACACAATGTATATATTTATATATACATATTATATATGTATGTATGTATATATATATATATATATAACCATCCTTATGTATGTACATATATACATAAATGCACGCGCCAACATTTTTGTAATCCAATAGATGTATTCAAATTATTAATGTAGTTTTATCAACTGAGCCAAAATAAGTTGATTGCCCTCCATATGCTCACAAAATAGCTCTTAAGACCTTCACAGTTTCCTTTTGGGATCTAGTTACAGGATTTTAGCAACAAGCCATCGGATTGCTACAAATTACGTCGTGCAGATTCTGCAGAGCCAACTTGTTTGTCAATTTCGGCAGTTTTATGATTAGAGCAACGCAATGAATTCTTCATATACTTGAAACAATTCTCGTACAATTAATGCATATCACATTCCGTCAGATATAAACTGTCCATTTACTGATATTGCATACATATATATATATATATGTATGTGTGTGTGTGTGTGTGTGTGTGTGTGTGCGTGCGTGCGTGTGCATTTATGCTGCTATATTCTATTGATAGATGTTAAGTTGAATACATTGGACAAACGCTCAGTCATGAAAATTGTTTGTACAGTATACACATGGATTCAAATGTACGTTCTCTTGTGCATAAAAAAGAAAAACTGACGGTGTATGTATATACCTGTGTGTGTGTGTGTGTGTGTGTGTGTGTGTAAATGAATATCTATAGCAATATGTATATTTAGAATTTTCTATACCGTCTTCGTATAAACTTTAATAAAACAAATGTCATGTACAAAAACACGTTGAGGACAAATATACAACAATATGTATATCATCATCAATTTTTAACGTCCGTCGTTAGACATAAGCCTCCCCCAGAATCCAACACATTTCTCTATCATGGGCGTCGTGGAGCCAGTATTTTCTGAATTGGTTTCGCTCATCGCTCCATCTTGTATTTTGTCAGCCTCGGTTTCTTATGTGATCTCTTGGGATCCATGCCGTGTGTCGTTATGTCCATTTATCACGTAATGCATGTACGAACAGAAAACAAATGAAAACAGGATTTACTCATTGTATATGTTTCATCACAGTGCTCAATATTTAACAAATAATAAATAAAGCCATCAATATATGGAACATAATATCTACAAAGACATGTACCCAGTGAATGCCTCTCGCAGTCTTCAGCGACCGGCCATAAACGAGCCGGTTATTCTCAGAATCCAAAGGAAACAACAGACGGTCAGTTGCTGAAGAGTGCGAGAAGCAGGAAATGTTTACATTCACCTGGTACATATCCTTGTAAATAATATATATATATATGTATGTTTGTGTGTGTGTGTGTGTGTGTGTGTGTGCACGTGTGTGTATATATCAACATCAGTCATCAGAAGTCCACAGCTGGACAAAAGCCTTTCACGTATCCTCCCATGACAACGGCGATTGAGCTAACCTCTGTTATGTCTTACTGGCAAACCAATCTCATTCGTCCATATCTTGTCTGGTCTTTCCTACTGCGTTAGCAGTCCCATGCTCCATCTCATGCCATCTGTTCTTTCAAAGTGTATACACATGTGTACATGTATATATGCTTCATATCGACAGTTATTTTTTTTTTGTTTTTCACGTATGCATGAATGTGTATGTGTGTGTATGTCAGTGTTTGAGAGAGAGAGAGAAAGAGAGATCAGATGCATGTCGTTGTAGTGTTAGGCTTAGCATGTTGGTTTCTAGGATTATTATTTCTGAGTTGGGAATTTGATCCTTACTGGGTGCCTTATGCCAGTTGCGTTGTGCCAAAACTAAGCTAAGCTCAGTAAATAACTATATTCATTCTTTTCGTGATCGAAATCAAAGTAGTTTAATACATTTCGATTAATTATAAATATGCGTTCAAATGTTAACATTGAAAGCAATTAGATCAAAACTAAAACTATTCCACCATTCTTGACAATTGGTTGAGTCACGTGTTGGGTAATTTCTCTCCCCAACTTTATATATATATATATATATATATATATATATATATATATATATATATGACAATCAATACATTGCACCATGATAGCAAAGTATAAGGGAGACAGAGAAAAGATACTGAGGGAAATTGCATAAATTGTATTGACAGATATTGGGAAATGGATGACTGAAGTGACAAAAAGTTCTGTTGGAATAAGTTTTAATTCTTTTGTCTAAAGCTGTAGAGCTTTCCAGACTACACACACACACACACACACACACACACGCATAAATATATATGTATATGTGTGTATTTGCTTGTAATCTTTTTTTTTTATTATTAAGAAATGGATATATGATCCGACATAAATGTTTATACAAATTGTAAATATAATGTGTGTGTATGCATTTTTGCTAGCTTATTTGTGTAGTCATATAAGTGTATATATTTACTTATTTTTGTAACGTTGCATCTGCATTTCTTGCATATCTCCAAGTGCATAGTAGTCAATCATTTGACAACAAACAAAATCCAAATCAACTGACAAAATCTCATCCCGAAATATTGTCATAATCATCAGTCTGTTAGTGTACGCCGTTGGGAATGGAACTTCCAAAAGATTCACCAAACCTCCCTATCATGGGCGTTGCATAACCAATATTATCTTAGTTTGTTTAGTTCGTCACGCTATCTTATATTTTGCCTGTCACAGTTTCACATATGATCCCTGGGGATCGACGTTACGAGTCGTGATGTCCAGTGGCGGTCTGACATTCATGGAACATGAGAAGCCCACTGCCATTCGAGTTTTCTAATGGAATCTATGATATCCCTGACTTCTGTTTTTCCTGCATGAGTATGATTCTATTATGTGCGCCTTGCATGGTTCTCAGTTTGAGGATCAATCGGGAGGATGCATTGTTTTGTAGACCCTTCTTTCCAAGACTGATGGGGTTTTCTTGTTCTTGAAGGTTGTGCTTACTCTATCCGAAAGCTTGCTATTCTACAGAGATGATTCCTTTTACTTTTGAGGGTCTCATGGTGATTTGGTGTCTTAGGTAGACGTAGTGGTCAACTTTTTTCAGGTCTACGTTTTCGATTTTGAATGTTGTATTTTTGGCTCAACGTGTTTTTGTACATGACATTTGTTTTATTGAAGTTTATACGAAGACCAACTTTCATGTTCTATTCGTTCAGTTGTCTAGCATTACTAAGAGATCGTGATGATGTCGAGAATATAAGACAGAAAAGAGTTTGGAAGGTTGATGAAATACATTGATGCATCCCTGTCTCTGCCGCTGTTGATATGTAAAATAGAGATCCTTGCATATCATGCAAACAGAATTTATTTCTGTGCATACACCACAAATCCTTGTGTATCTGTAATAATCTGTTGGTTTGTTCACTCCAGCTTTTCAAAACCAGGATCTTTCTACATCTCCGTATCAGGACATTGAAGCGAATATGGAAATAGTTTTTTTTATGGGCGTTAAAACTGTAAATTATCAGATGTATTGGGTGAGCATAGCTCAAAGCTCAAATCTGCGATGTTTCTCGATTGTAGCTTGGACACTTTCTTGATCTATTTGGTTATCATTTCCTTTCCATCTTGTTCCCTCACTTTCCTAGGTTTTCGGTGTTAGGTAGCTTGTTACCTGTCCGAATCTGACTTGCACGATAACTGATCAAAATCATAACTTTCTGCACAGGTGTCAAACATCGCTTTCCAGGCGTCTCATTGACCAATCACCATTGCAAACGACCTTTCGTTGACCAATCATATTACAGCTTTCAAGTCTCCTTTTAAAAGGGCTTTCCTAGGTATTTGTTCTAGCCCCCTAATTACCCCCTTCAGATCGGGGAAAACGCTTAATCTTGTAAATACATTTAATACCACCGGTTTTGACGGGACATTAAATGTTTAGTCTCTTTATTAGGGTCTGTTCGACTAAAAGTCTTTGCTAAAGTGAAGAAAGAAAAACTGCCAGATTATAATTTAATACTACAGCAACAATAAAAGCCTGGCAAATGTTCATTCATAGCAAAAGGGTCCTCACACACAAGACCACGTGATCTACCTGTACACTTTTACATTTTTCATTCGATATTTCTTATTTAGGATTACGGTGTGTTTTGAAGGAATCATTTCTCTGCGTAAGATGACTTATTTTCACATTCTTTTGTGTCCGAACTGTTTCGTTTTCCTTTTCCCTCTCTTCTCTTTCATTCTTTCTCTCCTCCCTTCTTTTTTATTTTTCTCCTCTCCTGTTTGGTTTTCCTCTTTCGTTCTTTACTTCCCTTCTCCCGTTTCTTTCTTACTTTTTCTAGTTCATTTTCTTTTTCCTTTTCGTTTCTTCCTTTTCTTTTCTCGTTTCTTCCTCCCATTCTACCACGTCTTTTTCCTCTGCTCTGGTTTCTCTCTTCCTTTCTCTCTCTCTTTTTTTTTTTTTCTTACCTCTTCACTCGTTTCTTTCTTCCATCTTTTTGTTCCTCCCCACCTCTCCTCTCTTTTGTTCATTCCCTCTCTCCTCCATTTATCCCCTTTCCTTTTTTCTTTTGTTGATTCTATTATTGCTTCCTTCCGTTTTCTTTTTATTTCTTTTTCATCTTCTCAATTTGCCTTTTCATCTTTACTTTTTTCTGTTCTTTCTTCGTTTTGTCGTTTTTCTTCATTTCTTATAGTCTTTCATTATTCTATTTCTGACTTTTCTTTCGTTCTTCTTCCCCTTAATTTCTTTCTTTCATTTTTACGTCTTGGTATTTGCTTCCCTACTTTCATTCCCTTCCCAAATTCATTTGCTTCTGCTTCTAGCTTCGCACCCGCTCTTCCATTGTTTTCTTCATTTTTATCTTTCCTTTTCCCGTTCTTTACTTTCTTTCGGATTATTTCTTTTTTGTTGTATTACTCTCGGTATCACTTATATCATTTCTCCATTTTCCTTTGCTTGTCTCTTGTTTTTCTCTTTTAGATTATTTCCCCTTTCTCTTTTCTTCCACTTTCTCGTATCATTCTTATCTTTTTTTTTTCACTCTCTGCCCCAGCTTTTTCTCTCTCTTTCCTCTTTTCTTCCAATCTTGTTTTTTCTCCCTTCTTATATATTCTCTCCTTTCTTTTCTCAATTTCCCTCTTTTCTTTTTTTATTCCTTTTTTCATCCTCTCCTCTACTTATTTCCTCTCATTCATTTTCCATTCATTTCTTGTCTGTTCCCTTCCTCCCGTTTATATTTCCAATAACCGAATAAACTATTTGTAATTTCCTTCTATAATTCCACTCTTTAGCCTAATGCTGTTTATTTTCATTATTATTGTTATTCTCCAATTCTTCCCGATCTGACATTTTTTCACTTCCCTTTTTTTTCTGTCTCGATGTTAAGCAATACTTACTTTCTCTCCCTTAATCTTGGCCTTCTCAATTTCTTTCCATTTAGGTACTACCTTTCATTTCTTTAATTCAATTCTCTCCCTCACTCTCTCTCCTTATCTGTGTGTCTTTCTATCTCTCTCTGTATTGGCCTCTCCCTGTCAATTTATCTCTGTCTGTTTCCCCATGTCTCTCTCTCTCTCTCTCTGTCCGCCTGTCTCTATGTCTGTCTGTCTCTCTTTCTCTCTGCTTTTGTTTATTTCTCTGTGTCTGCACCGTGTATATTTATCTCTATCTCTGTTTATCTATCTCTGTCAGTCAGTCAGTCGGTCTGTCTGTCTATCTCTGTCTGTCTCTCTGTTTCTGTCTGTTACACTTTCTCTGTAGCTGTCTTTCTCTGTCTTTCTCTCTGTCTGTCTCTCAGTCTGTCTATCTGTCTCTATCACTTCCTGTCTCTGCCTGTCTGTCTGTCCCCGTCTCTCTGTCTCAAAGCTAGTCTCTGTCCCATTTTTCTTTTTTTTTCTCTCTTGTGTCTCACTTCCAACGAGGTTTCCACATCGACCGTACATTTTAGAAGTTATACTTGTCGTTCAATCACCGTTGGTTTCATTGTTTTTCTCCCCTTCCGCCATTCTATTTTCTTTTTCTTATCCCCCCTTTTCTATTCTGTTTTATTTTGAAATTTTTCATGTCCTTTTCCTTCCCTTAGAATGTTACTTCCATTTTTTTTCTTCTTTTATCTTTTTTTCCCCTCCGTTCATCTTTTGTTTAGCCTTGTCTATTTTCTTTCTCCATTTCCAATCCTATTTTTGTCACTTGAAAGACGTGCCGTCCCTCGAATGTCAAGCTGATAGACACAACCGAAATCTCGCCGACACTCAGAGGCGTGCCAAACGCGCATGGATGCGGTTGGAAAAGCGGCCATATTAGTTAGAAAGACGAAAATCAATGGAAGTTTTTTCGTTGCACTCTGACTTTCGATTCGCTTGTTTCCTTATATTCCAAGCATTTTTTTTCTTCTGCTTCCGAATACAAATCAAACTTCAATGCTTGCACCAACTCGTAATATATTTTCATTCATAAATTCGTTCATTTATTTTTTTTCTTTTATTCATTTTTTAGCTAATATTTCTTTCTTTTGGTTTTACTCCTTGGTATCCATTATTTCGTTCTTTCTCTCTTATCCATCGCCATTCTAGCTCCCTTTGTCTGGCTTTCTTTTTCTAATTTCATTCTCGATCCCTATCTCACTCCTTCACTCTCATTCGTTCTTTCTCAATCATATACATCAGTTTAATTTATTCTTTTTTCTTGATATTCTTTCGATCGATTATACCTTTATTTATTATTACTTAGTTATGGCTCCTTTTTTTCTTTATTTCTCGTAGTTACATTCAGTTTTCATTTTTGCTCAATATCAAAATTATGTCTACTTTGCATCCAGTTAGAACGTTAACCCGTGGAGTGGCCCCCAACAGCGAAGGACCCCAGTTGAAACAAGTCAGCTGGAACAAACTACATCAAAAACAGAATAAACAAAAGGACAACATTTCAAATGCCGCCTCATAAGTGACAGAGATAAAGAAGTAAATGATATAATAAGTTGAAACACCGAATCAGCCCAGAAGTAAGCATGACTCGGTAGGAACGGGAATTGAATCGGAACTGTGCATACAACTGGAATTGATCAAGCAAAAATAGATGGAAGGATAGATAGTTCAACCTCCTCGCCTTTTGAAAAAATAAGAAAAAAAAGCAAGCTGTCTTGGAGAATACAGAAATAAATTTAAAAAAATCTCTGTGATTTAAAATTTGAACTAATCACCAAATCCAGGCAAGGAGATCTGATTTATACATAATTAGCAAATGCACGAGAATGACTTTAATAGTGCATGTCACCCTTTCTGCAGAAGACAGACGTGAACTGAAAAAGTAGTTCGATAATTGACGGGAACTTGCGAGAGCAATGGAAAAAAATGTGAAATCTAATGGTGTCAAATGTACCCATCATTACTAGAATGTCTGAAATAGTCTTGGAAGAATTGAAATCAACTTCAGAGCTGCAAGAATATCTAACAGCATGAGGGCGTATTGAGGGCATTTGCAGCTACTTAATCCTCAGCAAGAGTCACCGGATACCGTGGTGAAAAATTCATTATCAATACTGAAAATAAATTTCGGTGCTTGGAATATTCCCGAACGGAGACTCCATCATTATTGAAATCGACAAGAATACCGGAGAGAGCGTATTGAGTACTGAAGATACTTGCTGTCATTTGATCGTCAGCGGTAGTCACCTGATACAACTAATGCGAAAACTCAAAACGTACAAAAAATATTATTAATCACAATTTTTCTCCGTAATATGATTAATATATATTCTTTGTATATCAGGACTATTAATGTTGATGATGATGGAAAGAAGAATATGAAAAATGGAAATGACGAGATCTTGATGAAGAGGAGAGAAGAAAGAAACTGATGTGCTAGAGGGGAAGACGGCGGTGATAAAGGGGAGACAAAGGATGTAGGAGAGGATGCCATGAAGATAAATAAGGTAAAAAGAAACTTCCTGTTTTAAGTATAGAAAAAAAAAGAGCTGATGAAGTAGAAGCTAAGAGAAATATAGCTAGAAGGTTGCAAAAAAGAAGAGTTACAATAAAGAGAGAAAGAACAATAAGGAGAAGACTAATAACAAAAAGACGAAGCAAGGAAGATAGAAAGATGATATAGAAAAATGGATACAATTTTCTTTTTCCTTTTATTTCGGTCATCAATTGAATTATGGTTGGCGAGTTGCTGTCCTAATCAAGTGTTGCTCTAACACCTTATTGAACCGGGGACTATTTGAGATTGTTCTGCTCCTGATAGCCGATGGCAAGGCTCCGACACTGCGATCCTCATTCGCTCTTCTCAGTCTCACTTTTTTTTCCACGGTTTCGATTTTTAGCTTTATTTTCTTCTGACTTCTCTTTTGTAGCTCACCCATTCCCAATATTTTATTACAGTTTCCACCCAAATCAGTCCGCTATTTATATATTTCTACTTTTTCTTACACGTATAATTTTACCTTTTTTCCCCTAGCCTTTTTTTTTCTTCATTTGTTTCCAACGATGTTTTTTTTTTCGTTTCTCTTTTCCCACGCTGTCACAATAATTCAAAATAACAATACACCACTGTAGTTTCAATCTTGTTAAATAAACAAAAAAAAAAAAAAATGTTAGTAGTCCATTATAACTATTTTTGACGGAAAGACTGTAAGGACCAGACAAGACACAGGCTGTTATTAGTTTTTTTTCCTAAATCATTTCTATCCTTAGAGATTTCATACCAGGAAATACTGGCGACTTTCACTGGTGATCAAGTGACAGCAAATATTTTACAGGACCCTCTCATTATTCCAGCTGATCATGACAGTGCTGTCGTCAGAATGGTCTGCACCCAGCTCCCGGAGTCTTTGTTTTTTGATCTCTTTGCCTTTTGGGACTGTTTACAAGGTTCTGAATAAGATTAGCGCAACCGTCAACTTCATGTTCCTTGTTTTTTCATTCAGTTCTCTTGTGGGATGATGTTTCTTATTCAGCTTTTCTATTTCTTCCAGTTTTCATCGCGTGTCCTGTTGTCCACAGTCTTAAACGTTTTTCCCCTTGTTCAGGACAACTATATCTGGTTTCCTGGCCTGGATCGATTGATCAGCTCAAGGGATTTCGCAGGTTTTTTTCATTTATTAGGGCATATTCAACTCTGTGCATTTACCACCAATCTGTTTAGTCAAACTGCAGACGCTTGCACAGTTTCTAGTGGATCAACCTCACAATCAGTGAAGGGATGTGACCATAGACTTACATGCATGCGCACGCACACACAGACACACACACACATCCTTATAGCAAGTACATACAAAATCGCACATACATACATACATACATACATACATACATACATATATATATACATACATTCACACCCCTATAAAAACACACATAGATGTACATATAAACGTACACAGGCATGGACATGCATACATGCGCTCATACATAGACATGCATACATACAAATGCATATGCACTAACATGAGGTTACGAATGCATCATGTGCACACACACACACACACACAAGCAAATATATATGGTTGCTGATTGTGATCACTTTGGGACAGGGTTGTTTAGATAATGATAATTAGCTGATGGCTTTGGAGATTATATATATATATATATATATATATATGTATGTATATATATACATATATATAAATATATATATATATATATGTGTGTGTGTGTATATATATATATATATATATATATATATATATATATATATATATATATATATATGCAATAAACCTTTGGCTGAACAGAAAAATAGGGGTGGGGGTCGCCTGTAAAATGTGAATATCCTTCAAATAAAATGTTACTAAAAAAAAGAGAAACTTTTCTTCCACTTGTTCCAATTTTCAATTTTTTGTTTGTTTTCAAATTCAAATATAATAATGCAAAAATACCTTTTGTGCAAAACAAAATATACATCTATTGAATTGTGATACAGAATAAGTCGGTAAATTTCGCCAAAAAAAAAAAAAGAGTCCAGCTCAAGTCTTTTTCCCTTCTGATATTGTTTCTTAATCAAAACAGAACTGAACTGGCAAAAATGTTCATAGTAAGAGACAATTTTCTAAGTAACGTAAAATTCCGAGCTATGTTCGAGTTGACACTTTTTTCTCCAACTTTTTTTATCATTCTATGGCATTTTGAATCGTGAGGATAGCGAAATTATTTGATAGATAAAATAAACATTTATAAATCGCAGATGATAACAGGATGACGTAAGCAAAGCTTAGGTCGCACTACGATCCGATCAAAATATCGCCGATCGAACCGTGAGTTGAACACAAGTCGATTTTCGTGAAGTGTTTTCTTTTATCTTGGCATGTTATTTGAGACATTGAAATTTAATAGTTTCACATCCAAAATGAGGCAAAATTACTAGAAAAACATTTGAATTTTTCTAAAACCAATGCAAAGATGTGAAATTAAACATAATTGATCATCCAAATTTTGTCGTGATGATACAAATAGGTTGTCTTTTATGTTTTATTCATTTTTGTTGAAAGGAATGACGTAAAATCCTTTTTCCTTTTTCATTAGCTTTAACATCTGACTTGATCGTTGGATACACAACTGTTTTTGTCGCTACAATTCAATCGCTGACACCATCACACGTTTTTTGTGGTCGTGTAAACACTCATGTCAACTGTTGATCTATTCATCGCCGATTAGACTCGAAGAATCGATGATGTGGCGAAATCAAATCGGCGACCGATCGTAAGCGCGACCTAAGCTTAGCTTGAGTGGAGACAAAGTGAGCAGCGTTGTTGCCAGCTTTTTTGGAAAATTTTACTTTAAAAATTGTGGCAAAAAATGCAAATACATCTAGTTATTGCAGAAAATTATGTGTAGAACTATACAAAATTGAAGTGAAAATGACCAAAAATATGCAGATGTTCCAGAAGATTACCTTGAAATCATCTAAAAATAAACTGAATATCATGAACGGTCATACAATAATTTGAAAAAAAATAAGGACGATGGAGTGAAAATAAAAACTATTTTTGTTGTCATTTCGATGCTTCAAAAGATTACGGTCTTCATTTCATCGGGGGAATTTTTATATTGGATGATATATCATGTAGAAATGACCAAAAGAAGTGCCCAGTTTAGTCTTGTAAAAAATTGTAAATACCCCCCACACACACACACACCTCGAAAAACCTTCAATGGGCCCTTTCTTTGATAACCAACAAACTTTTAAGAATGTTCTAGGGTCTTATACAATGAAAGCACTTAAAATTGGATTTAAAAAACCTAGAAGAATTGTGGGGTCGAAAAAACAAAAATAAAAAACAAAACAAAAAACGCATCCCAACCAAATATTTAACCCATACCAATTACATTTGGTAAAGATTTAAAGCAGTGAAAATAGAAGGTTTAAAACTGAAAAGCAAAATCCTTGTTGAAAATTTTAAAAGAATCATTCTGAAAATAAAGTTGTTTTTTTCCCTCACAGTAGAACAGAACTCCATAAATTGGAAATACCTTTCTGTCAAATGAACATACCTGCTGTCAACTAATGAGTTACGGATAATAACAGGTAGAGATAAGTTTCCAATATTTGAGCCCAGGTAAAACGATGATTTTGGAAAACCTTTTTAAAGTCGGTATTCATATGTCATCCATAATATTGGTACCATGCAATCAAACTATATCATTACGGCCAATACATAACAAGTGCTTCTAAAATCAAAAATACCTACAAGATATATCTAGCTTGCTAACTAGGACTCTGAAAAGATTTTTGACCGTCCTATTCTTTGTTATTCTTTATTTTCGACAAAGTGTTTTACAAGTAAGTTGTTTAAAGTAGAAAAACAAGCGGCGACGCAGCAAACGAGTGTCACGCTAGGGATTGGAGAATTTGGTATTTTTGATGGATGATAGAAGTTCAGAGCCTGTACATCATCGAATACCTAAGAATATCAAGCTTCTGCAAAATCTGAAATCCGTTATATTAAGATCCGTTAAACCGAAGGTTTAATATATGTATATATATATATATGTGTGTATATATATATATATATATATATATATATATATATATATATATATATATATATATATATATATATATATATATATATATATGGGGATTCTTGTGTTCCTGGTTGAGTGTGTGTATGAACTGAAAGACGTATCAAGTACAATTAAATCCATTAAGCACTGACAAAGACCAGAGTAAGAAAAAAAACTTCAATATAAATCTTTTCAGCCATTTAAAAAAAAAGGTTACAGTTCTGGTTCATTAGCAGGTCTTCATTTTGCACTCGGTGGCATGGCACGCTATCTAAATCAGGACCATTAAACATCTTTTTTATTCCGTTACTAAACACCACTCGCTTCTATCTTCTTAACATGTTCTTAATAAGCCCACCCATAACTCTTCTGCACTCGCCGAAACATGAACCGACCATTTTCTCCCTTGCCCCACCGTCACTTGCCGCTCACATCCACCCTGACCAGTATCTCTTGCTACCGACTTCCTCTTTCCGGTTCCACCACTTCTGAACAGACTTTTTTGTGGTTTTATTTAATTTGACCAGCTTGTACGAGATTCTGTACGCCAACCTCTGGAATTAGGTGCAAAATAGTACGCACAGCCCTTTATTTTACATATTGGTAAATTTACTTATACATATTTTTCTAGTTTTTTCTGGTGAATAGAATATTGTAACATATAGTGACCAGAAGGATAACTGTTTATTCAGGGTGTTTTTTTTTCTTAGCTAATTTCATTTTACGACCATTTGGTGAGTGACTTAGTGTTTTCCACTCCTAAACGAACTTCTGTGGTTTTATTAAAGTATACTAGCCCAAAGAATGCTCTACACAACACCCAAAATTTAGCAAGAGATAGAATTGCAAAATCTCCTATACTGCATCTTATTAATCTTGTTTCACGTATATCTTTTCAGTCTATTGTACGACTTTTTATACAATTACACTTGCCAAAAGAATAGCCGTCTTTATTCAGCGATTTTTTTAGTTAATTTTAGTTCATGACGTAGCATAGTATATTCTAGTTTTCCCTCATCTAAAAAGGTTTTGTGACAGGCGGCCAGGCAGATCTTTCTCATTCTCAAACTATTCACTTCGTATTCATTTGTACACTTTTAGAGTAATACATCCATTTATAATCAAACCTTAAAAGCCAACGACTTCACGAACACATTCTTCCTGGTTCCTGTTTAATGACGATGCATTAATTCAAAAAAACAACTGGTTGTTCCTTCTAGAAACAGGGGTAATCTTTACCAGTAACCACACATTTCTCGCCTTTTTAACCTTATTTCAGTAACTATTTCAGTTTTGATCAGGTTAGTTTTAGATAAGTATATCTATGTACGTATCTATCTACGCAGCCAGCAAACTTGCTACACGCATACATACACACACTCACTCCTTCGGACACACATGTAGACGGATACACACACATAAAAATGCACACGCACACACATATATATAATTTTGAGCTACTACTTCGTGAGATTAAAGGACAACATAAAATCCTAATGCAGTGATGTTGAATCCATAAAACGTATTTCTAATGCTTAATATATTCAAGTAGATAGAGAATCATACTGCAAATAAAAAAAATGGAGAGATCTTAACACTGTGTTTCGTTAGGGACACTCATCAGTTGTAATTTGCTAACACAGAGGCATAGAGGATATTTCGAACAAGTCTATTATTTGTGTTGCTTTGGGATCATTAAAAAAATCAATAAAACAGATTTCCTTATTTTCATTTCACTATCCTTTTTTTCCCAATTTTTGATTTTTAGTTCTAGATTTATCATATTAAAAGCAATCGTTTATCCTCCTGGATGTTGACTTATTGCAATGTGATTGGGTGTTTGTGTATTTATCATTATTGACGTATTTACTTTGTAGAGTTTCAATAATGATTAAACGGGTGTTAATTGCTAAATACACATTGTATTTTCTTTTTCCTCTCTAGTTATTTGATTATTGGTAGTATTGTTAATCTCGAGTTGAGTTATATCAACTTTGAGGCCTATCTTCTTCTTCTTGTTCACACTGATATTATTTTGAACCAATATTCAGATGACAGTCCCGTGGCTAAATACTTGGTTGTTATTGCGAGCGGTTTCGGCTATTTTATGTCCCGTTGTGAACTCATACAAGAGCATTCCTCAAATTTGCTTTTTCTCCTTTGCTTTTTCTCCTTTTTTTTTCTCCTTTGCTTTGACGGTCTAAAAAGCATCGAAATAAACAGTGAAAAGAAAACGTTCAACTGAGATGAATAGAACAGAATTCACGTTTCAAAATGGTACATTCCACGAACGGACTTGAATGATAGTTTATTCCAAAATTGGAATCAAATTAAGAAAAAAAAACAAAACAGAACAAAAGAGCCATGATCATTTTTGCATCAACCAATTATATAAATAGTATAAAAAGAAAACTTACTTTTGCATCATCATCATCATCATCATCATCATCATCATCATCATCATCATCATCATCATCATCATCATCATCATCCCCTTTCTGAAGAATATATTAGAAACTGTCGAATAAATCTGTCATCAAAACTGCCAACATTACCTTCTTCAGGTTTTTAGTTGGTCTAGCTGACTCTCTGACTGGCTGGCTAATAGGCCCTGTATGTATCATGCTTAATGAAGCAAAGGTGCTGATGATGTTTCTATGGTCAGCGCCACCATCATCTTCATCAGCTTTTTAGCGTTTGTCGTTGGACATACACCCTCCCCAAGATTCGCTGGAGCTCCCTATGATGGGAGTTGCAGAGCCAGTATTTTCAGAATTGTTTAGCTTGTCAAACCATCTTCCTTTCTGTCGGTTACAATTTCGCATATGATCTCTGGGGATCTTTGTTATAAGTCATGATGTACAGCAGTTGTCTGACATTCTTGCAACATCACCGGCGCATTGCCATTTGAGCTTTCTGATGGATTATATGTTAGACCGATGTCTTTTCTCTAACATACTGTGCTGTCTTGTGATCTCCCCATGTGAGGTTGATCCTGATTCTCTCATATGCTCGTTGCATGGTTCTCAGTTTAAGAATCAATCTTTTGCTTAGTTTCCATGTTTCAGTTCCATAGATGGCTATCAGGAAAATGTTGTGTGTAATTAATTTTTCTGATGAAGTTTTAGCTAATGTTAACTGTATTTCTATCTGAGACTTTGTTTATTTGGTTACTTTCAGAGAAATGTTTGCCGATCAGGTTTAGTTATTGAGCACTCGAAATAAATTATTTGAATGCATCATTACTGCTTTTGGAGTTTGTTCCCCTTTGAACTCCCGTAAAAACAGAACCTGGAAAGTAGTACCTCTGTTTGATAAATAATTAAATAGAGAACTCTTGTACTTCACCAATACGGAGGAAAACACTGAGAAACTCGACATCTATTACTTATTAGAAGAAAATACCATTTCGTTAAAATCCAATATATCCTATATATAGAACCTAAGAGCAAAGATCGTTGACTTCATTGGAAGTCTAAGCTACAACGATACGGAGTCACAAGAAGTAAACATCTACTATGGATTATTCAATAATAGCACTTCCAACGGAAAGTTCTTGGAGAGGTTCGAAGAAGAAATGTTTAGCGTGATCCAGGAAATTGAATTCACGGAAAGAACAGATGTGTTCCAAAAGAAACTAGAAGACTTTCAAATCAAGGAATCCAAAAAATACTTTTGTGGAAGCGGACAAATCACAAACCACGTATGAAGTTAAAAGTACTGAGAAAACAAACCACTACCATTTAGCAAAGAGACCAGAGACTCACAGAAAATACTATTGAGCATACCACATCATCAAAAAACGTACCGCACTCAACATAGATCCTACTAAAAGACCATAACGCAAAATTCAATGACGAATTATTTACTAGACTCATGAAGACTTCAAAAACTAAGATAAGTAGACTATGAAAATAAATTCTAGAGAACATTAACCATAGAATCATATAAATATTGAAATATAACCGATTGGTTAGAACCACTGACGTAATTCTATGGTTTAAAAATATAAAAACTAAGAAAGGCAGTAGTCACACAGTTCAATATCAATACTGAGAAAAAAAAAACTTTTGATTTGGCTGTCAACTTTGCTATCCAATCCACTTTAACAATAACACAAGATCTATCTAACATTTTCGAAGGACAATATGAAATAATAGGAATGAAACTTGGATTAAGAAGAACGGTGACAGCAAGTTTGACGTACCGATGGGATCTTTTTATTCTGCTCAAGTATCGGACCTAGTCAGTTTCTGTATTTCACTCACCTACACAAATTATCTAAGATAAAACTTACGTGGGTTCATACCAGGATTGTGACACAATGATGGTGAAAAATAAAAAAGACTTCCATAGAGATCAGAATACGGTAACAAATAACTACAAAACTGGATATCCGTTGTTATGAAGTAGAAATCAATTCTAACATTGTAATCATCGGTTTCTTAAACTTTAATTTTAATATAAACAACACTTTATTTATAAAAGAAAACTAGACACACGTTTACAATGAAACTATATCAAATTATCACAATATTGAAGCAAATACCACATTGACATTGCGAAAGAATCTCAAATGATTCGGCTAACATCAAAATCTACAATGATATTCAAGGTTCTTGAGAGAAAGAACGACTCACGTCCATGGATACCTATGACAAATGGGAAGTAAGGGTGCAGTTCAGCATTATAGCTACATTGTAAATAGAATCCTATTGTATAAAACCTTCAAATATCTCTCTTTCTAAGAAATGAGGGATTTCTGGATGGTTTGAAGATCTCAAAGATTGAATGCACATGATTGATTTAAAGGTGGAAGGGAAAATTTCCTCCATGGTGTTTTGAACTCAGTGCACCGATTACATTTACCTCATTTCTAAACAAAAGTGTATTTTCACTCTCATTGATATCTTTTGCTATGATATTTTTGATGGGAGTGCGAATAGAAATCTCATTCGATTTTTTTTTCAAAATTCGACTTCTTCTGTGTGTGTGTGTGTGTGTGTGTGTGTGTGTGCACGTGCGTTTGTACGCATGCGCTGATTGATAGATAAAATGATTATGAGAAAGAGATAAGCGAAATTGAGTCAAGAAGAGAGACGGAGCATTTTAGAATTACTTGATTCAAAATTAGATCTTCTTGCCTCTCTTTCTTCTGGGCTTCTCTATACGTTTAGTAAAGTAGAAGCATTTTTCACGAATTGCAGCCTTTTTCAATGTGATGAAACAACCACTATTGATAAAAATCAATATGTATTAGAATAAAATAGAAAAGTTCTGCCTGTGCTCTGAGAATAGACAACGAAATGTCTCTTGCACTAATGAAGCAATGGGCAAATGTTCAAATAGTGCTCTTGATTTCGATTTCCTTTACGGTAGGATTCATTATAACAAATTCGTCTAAAATTCCATTTACTCAAACTAGGACTGTCCGCTCCTGGGGTGGATAGTTGGAAGGGACCGGGGTTCATATCGTATGGAGCAACCTGCAATAATTGTCATGTAGAATAATTTTCCGTCCGCTATACAGAACTACGGTTTTGAAGTATTTTGGTTATTTCATTTCAGTGTAGCAAAATTAGATATTTCATATCTAAATTTAGATAATCCAGTGTTATTGATTAAAGTATATTTTTTTTCATCTGAATTTAGATTATTGTGAATGTTTTATTTATTTTCTATTACATTTCTCAAAAAACTGCTCATAAAAAACAAACAAACCAACACTGCAGTACCTTGTTTGCTGACTAATATATCTTGCGAATGGCCAGTTATCGAGGTTTCGCGATGCACACACACACACACACACGTGCACACACACACACACACACACTCATTTCTCCTCTTATCCTATGAAATGAATACAATCATAGTGGCATAGCAATTACTACATGCATGTAGAAATTATCAAGAACACATTTACTCTGCGAAGATATACATACAACGAAAATCGCATTGATAATACAAGTAGATGGTCATTAAATACTCAAATACGTTTGGCTGGAAAATTTCTGCAGCATCTCAACTCCAGGGGTATGTCTACAGAAGGCAAAATGTACATTGTATCCTATCCCCTCATAGAAGAATATGTAAGAGTCAAATCTTGGTGGGTGTTTATCTTGGTGTAAAAAGATAATAATCGTTCACAGGATTACGAACGAATCAAAAATACTGTAGGAACGTTGTTACATACTCGACCGCCAAATTTTGCAATCTATTTTACATAAAAATTGGTTTTCGGTCATAATCAGTGCATCAGAAATTGAAAAACAGAAATAAGAATGGTTTTAAGTTGTCAGAGATAAATGCAAGGTGTGCCGACAGAATAGAGCTATGATGTGAAATCCCCTCCTCTATGACGATAATTAGAACGTACTTTCGTAATTTTTTGGCTGCATCGAGGATCTGCTCACAGCCTTTGTGAAGAATAAATGAATCTATTTATGTATCTATTCTATGTATGGAGTACCTATTGTCAGGAATTCTTAAATTCCCATGCATATACATACATTCACATAAAAAGTGTGAATATCAGATGGTTATCATTGAGATGAGAGCGAACGCAGACCGTATATTTTTGGTGAATTGGGATACAGAAGCGAATGTTAACTCATATGTACTTATCTGAGGCCTACTGGAACCGTTTCAAGCACTAAATTTATTTGTTTATCTCAAATTCGTATTCATCATATTTGATCATAAATTTATATCTAGACAAATTAATACATTTAGGTTGACGATTTTCTTTCCAACAGATACATTTTTTTTCAAGTTGGCCCATAGAAAGACTTTTTCAGTGTATCAGTAATGTTATCCTTGATTATGATAGACGGCTTCCACTAAAGACAGCGACTGAGGGGGATGCAGAACAATCAAAGACTGAAGAAAACCAAAATTAAGTGACATTAATCGGAAGAGAAAATATAACAGAAGAAGAGGAAGAAAAATTATGTTATACGTTGGAGATATATGAACGAAGTACAATGTCATCAAATATTTGCGAAGTTAAATCAAATTTTACTTTTCATCCGATATCCCTAACGTGATATCGGATCTTCAAATTTGTCCGCTCCGCTATTTTCTTGTTATTGTCTGAACTGAGACAAATTTATGTATTTATTCATTAGTCTGAAGAAGCGCTTCCTGCTCGATATTAAATATCGAAGTTTAGCTGTTTGTTTGTTGAAGGAAAGGCCTTAGTCAGTCGGAAAGAGGTCTGGTGAATAAAATAGGTGAGGTAGAAGTTCGTAGCATAGTTTGTTTAATTTCTGCAGAGTCATTCACATGACATGCGGTCGAGCGTTGTCATAGATAAGAATTTCGCCTTTCTCGATTGACCAACTCTGGACAAAAACGTTACGTTCTGGCAATAGTCCTATACTGTCGATAATTCCACTTGACCACTAAATGATGCCCATGATCTTCTTTTGGCGCAGATTTGGTTTAGAGAAGTGTTTTTGTGCTTCACTTCTGTCAAGCTACTGTGCAGAAAGCCGGTGTTTATTGCTAATTCATTTCTGAAGATACAATTAGTTCAACGGATCGCTTTTGTTTTACGAAAGAAGCCCAGAGCAGACTTCGTAAGGGCATTTTTCAAAATTTCGTTCAATACATGGTGTACACATTTGTAGAGCTTTTTTGCTCTTCCATTTCAGTGTAAATGTCGAACGACTGTTGAATGGTCAATTTTAAGGTTCCAGGAACCTCCCAGGTTGTTTTGTTTGGGAGTGCTTCAATCATGGCCCTCAACTTGATGTCATCAATCATAGGAGGACGTCAACGACACTCCTCATCTTCAAAGCTCTCGGTTCCATTTCACAATTTTTCGACCAATGATGAGATGACAGCGCCCCCTGGCTGAACATTTAGTTGATATTGCGAGCTGTTTCGGGCTGGTTTACGTCCTGTTGTGAATTCATACAAGATAGCTCGACTTCGCTTTTTTTTATATTTGATTTGACCGCCTGGAAAAAGCATAGTCAAAAGGAAAGAGTTTAGGCTTTAAAATGGTACATTCCTTGAAAATAGTTAAATAATCAGAATCAAATTGAGAAAAAAAAAGTGCAATAATTCTTGCATCAAGCAAATATTTTTAAAAAATGTAAAAAGAAAACTTACTTTTGCATATTTATATCAACCGTACTTATATCAACACCAACCGACACAACAAGTGGTATTAACTACTGCGAGCGAGTTTATATCAAGATGCAGTTTATATCCCATTTCCAGCTACGTATTTTTTATATACATGCTTTTATATACACGCATTCCCAACCTTAAACCGCAGTGTCAAGTCACTTCCTTTTTATAGAATATAATAGAAACCACCAAACAAATCTGTCATCAGAGCTGCCGACATTGTTTCCTTCAATTTTCAAGTTGATCTAGCTCGCTGGCTGTTTAGTAATGTATGTATCACACGTAGAGGCCGTGTCAATGAAGTTAGAGGACTTACCATTTCAGCTTCGTCATCACCATTATCATCATCAGCCCTCTAGCAGCCGTCGTTGGATATAAACGTTCCTCAAAATTCACCAGACATCTCTATCATGGGTGTATTAGAGCCAGTACTTTCTTTAGTTTTAGCTCGTCATGCCATCGTAATTTCTGTAGGCCACAATTTCCCATATAATCTCTGGGGATCCATATTGAGGGGGTGGTTGTCTGACATTCTTGCAACGAGATCAGCAAGTTGCCAGTTGAGTTTTCTGTGTTGTTTTGTGATCTCTTCATATGAGGTTAATCATGATTTTTCCATAAGCATGTTGCATGGTTCTCAATTTGAGGGTCAATCTTTTGGTTAGGTTCCATACTTCAACTCCATAAGTGACTCTCTGGGGGGAGCATTAGTTGTATACCCTTCTTTTAAGGCCTAGTCTGATTTTCTTGTTTTTGAAAGTTGAGCTCGCTCCACTGAAAGCTCATTAGTCTACTATGTTTCTTAGCTTAAATTCTTTGTCTTTTGAGGATTTGATGGAGATAATATGTCCTATGTAGATGAAGTGGTCTACTTTTTTTGGCACTGTGTTTCTGAACTACTACAACGACTTGAATTCCATACTGCAAGAAACAAAAAATATTTCAACATCATTATGGGGCACTTGAACGCACTAGTAGGACAAGTTAATGGAAAATTCGATGGCAAGTTTGGGTACAAATACGGAAGGGAAGGGATGAAGATCTTGCAAAAATATCTCAATACCGTCATTAGAGACTCCAACGCCCTGGTGGGACAAGGTAATGAAAAATGCGTCGGCAAGTATGGATTCAAAATACGGAACAAGAGGGGTGAAGTTCTTCTGAAATTTGCATCAGCAAATGAGTTCGAAATCATTGACATCCCTTTTGAAAAGAAAGCAAATAAAAAGTGATCTTAGAAAGGCCCCAACCGCGGAATCAAAAAAGAAATCGACTACACGTTAGCGGACAAAAGCGACACCATTACAGTTATTCAGTTATTCAGGTCCTAAATGAAGTAAATGTAGGAAGTGACCAAAGAATAAGATGCAAAATACATATCAACACCATGGTAGAAAGTAGGAAAATCTTCTGCGCCAAACCTCAACCATTTAGCGTTCAAAAAGAGCTCACCCGATCACTCAAGCTGGACCTAGAAATGATATAAACTCCTCACCGAATCAGAAAAGAATATCTACGAGCCCAGTAACATTATAACAACATCTTTAATTGAAATAAGTAAATTTTCAGAAGAATAAATAGGAAGATAAAGAAGATACGTGACAGCAGTCATTGGAAGCTAGGTAGGGGTTTTAAAACTACAGAAAAATCTCTCTGTACACAAAGAAAGCAAATAACTAGTGTGGTCGAAGCAAATAGAGACCTGACAATGGATAGGAACCAAAGTCGAACATGGATTTTTCAGAAACCCCAATTCCATCGAACGAAGAATGCAGAAAAATGAACGGGAAACACAAGCTGAGAGTAATCAATTCGAGGATTTCCCTGAAGTTAATCCACGGGAAGTAAAGCAAGCCATTAAACAAAGAAAGGAAAGGCCCCTAGACTCGATTATATCAATATCGAGCAACTCAAAAAAAAGATGGAGATATCCTGGAAGAACACTGCAATTACTATGCTACTATACAAAAAGAAAAAAAACCTTGAAGACCTCAAGAACGACAGGCCGATAAGCCAACTCAACTGTATGTGCAAATACTTCACCAAAGTGATCAACGACCGAATCACCAGAACGTTGGATGAAAACCAACCTCAGAAACCACAAAAAGCATAGAAGCAAAAAACCACAAAAAGCAAAAAGCTAAAATGAAAAGCAGCAGAATGCCACTCATAGCATTTGTTGACTTTAAAAAGGCCTTTGACTCCGGAAATCCCCAAAGTCATTGACGCAATCGTACAAAGTGTAGATCTCATGAATATCAGAGTACTTCGACGTATCTACCATCACAGTTTTCAACAGGAAAAAGGAGCGAGACGAGGGGATACCAGCTCAACCAGACTCTTCACAGTCGGCCGTGAAATGATCTCCCCAAATCTAGACTGGTAACACAAAGGAATCAAAATTGACAGCGAATACCAAACTAACCTCAGATAAGCTAACGACATCGCTCTCTTTGCTATGAACATTCATAGCAATTCAAGCAATTACTCCATATTATGTCTGGAGGAAAGCGTTTTTCCTTGAAATCCCTCCCTCAAAATAAATTTTAGATGCTTATCCGTCTTATTTCCTATTCTATAAATAGCTGTAAACAGGAGTAAATTGATCTGGAATCACATCCTTTAGAGATTTTCAATCTATATTCATTCGGAAAGTGGCGGCCTGGTTCAATTGGAAATTGCTTTGTTCTTCGAGAAAAAGGATTAGCAAAAATTGCACCAAGTTTTTGCTGCGAATCAATAAACCTAGAAACAAACACGCACAAATCGGATGATCTAATAGAGATTGCTGTCTTGTAGTTGCTAATGAGTTCTCAAACGCACGAATTAAAAATGATTTGTTTTCCGTTTTGACGAATTTATCCAAAACTTATCATCATTACATCGTAAATCTCACGTTCTCTGTTTAAGCTCCTTGCAATGTCAACTGGCAAAAAGGGTTTCCAGCAGTCTACTCACTGTGTCTACAAACCAATTCGAAGTGGGTTGAATCAGCAGCCCGCACATGGGTTGTCCTATTTCATAAGCATAAGTTCTTCTTAGAAAGCATGATGAAAGAGAAGGGGTACTTTGTTTCTAGACTATCACTCGTACGAATGTTTAGTGTACCCCGTATCGATTATTAAGAGAAGGAATAAAAATCTAGATGAAATCTCCGCCAAGCTTTATGAAGTTGTCTCCCCTGTCTTCTATAGCTGGTTGATTTTCCTGAAACAATCCTGAAAATATACGTTACAAAGCGGCTCATAACGTATTCATCTTCTCGGCAGAAGATAAAGCCGTGAAAAGATGCCCCCCGTATAGACAATGATGTATTTTGCTTTACCAAATAGGGGTGATAAATGAATACATCTCGTACTCGGTGCAGAGCCGAACATTAGGTGGTATCAATGCTTCAACACCGACCTCATATCCTAGAAATTTCCAAAGTTCACTTATGCATTAACATGATATAAAGGAGAATTTATTCGGATGTGGAGAAAGAACGGTCAACATGGTAGAGAAGAAATAGTAAATGGATGAAAAAAATTGTTTTAATTCAGATTATCCGATGTTTAAGTGATCTGAACAACGATTGTCCTTAGGATTTCTTTGTGTTATGATGGTATTTGGAATAGATTTATATAACTAGACATAATAGCCTTTCATGTTTTTTTGAAAACAAACTACTAGGGATAATCATTATTTTTTTTACAAGTATTTCTCCAGTCAAGTGACCACTGCTTTCCATTTTCTCTTTTTCATTTCATTATTATCTTTCTCTCTCTCCCACTCTCCTTTTTCCTTTCCCCCTCTCTTTGTCCGTCTATCTTTCTTTTATTTCTTTCTTTTTCCTCTCATTGACTGATGACGTAGGAAAAGATTCTGTCTACTTCTTCCCCCTTCTCTTGATTCATCATTTAAAATTTTTAACCTGAACATTCTTTTCGGTATAACCACAAGTCATTGTTGTTAGGACAGAAAAATAAAGTCAACTCCAGCAATATTCAAAAAGAAAACGTGGTACGAGAAAAAAAAAAAAAAAAAAGAAAGCCCCCAAAGTAAAAACCCGAAGGAAAAGGATGCAAACTTTAGAAAGTAAAAGGAATTTTAAGAAAGCTAAAATTGGGAACATCAGAGTTAATATGATATCACGGTGTGTTCCACAGGATATACCAACTGGGGTTCCAGTTGAGCATAATAATCATGCAGTATATAGGAGTCCATCTACAAAAAATCAATAATATACAAATATTCAATTGCTCTCCTTACAGGAAAAACAAAACAGTTATGGACTGTAGTTATCAATATGAGGTGGGCATAAAGTAGTTATCTGATCTTCTGCATACCAGTTGTCTGTATAGATCAGTCAGTAGAGCAGCATTGCGTAAAGATGGCCACTTTGGTTGAATGCAAATTTGATCCTTGCAGTAATCCATTTTTTGTTTATCTATAAACGCTGCCTAGGCCAAATTGAATACTTCATATACACACACATTAATATATATGGTTTCATTTTAACCATGTGTATAAGAACACTTTACTTTATGATTGAAAGGAAAAAATAAATTGATGGAAGCAAGATGATCTACGACGTCAAAAAATTAACTTAATGTTAGTGGAAAGAATGTCAAATTCTAAGGTTGAATATGTCGGTAGAGAATGAACTCGAAGAAGTTTTTCTGTGTAATTAGTATTCTTGCAGATGATATCATCAGTTGGTTTGTATACAGTCTGAGATTAAGACCGACACAACAGATTTGATATTCACATGGATGAACACTCGATAGAAGTTACACAAACAACAAGTCTCGTCTGTTGATATACTTACTGATCCCTCATCATTAAATACGTTTTTTGGTAACCTCCATGAGTAAGCCCTCTTTAAAAAAAAAATGATGTACTGTATAAAATAACACCTCCATACAATACATTATGATGATACCCTATGAAAAAATTGTTATCATCGCGGTAAGAGAGGCTGTTTGGTCAACACTGCTGCAGTGCCATGTTTTTAAAATCTCTGAAATAGTTATTTGGTGAACAACTGATTATCCCAACAGAAGAAAAAATACACATTGTATCATAATGAGAAAGTAAATGTAAACAGGGAAGAACAGTGGAGAAAATTACATTAAGCGCATTGACAGATTGTGGGAAAATGAGTGAATGAAGTGACACAAAATAATCTATTGAAAAAGTTTTTCAGTGTTTTGTTCTTCAAGCTGAAAAGCTTTCTAGATCATATATATATATATATATATATATATATATATATATATATATATATATATATATATAAGCTGAGCTACTCGGCATGTCTGAGAAAAAAAACTTTAAATCTAATAACACTGGAAATCAAATGACATTTTATAGAGATTTCATGAATAATAATGAGGATTGGTGGAGGTTGTGCTCATGCGCATCCCAGCTCAATAGGTTGGCCAGCACACACTCCCTAGCAGACCAATTCAGGCCATAGCACAACCTCCAACAAGCCTATATATCCCTTCCTACAAGCTCAACAATTGATTTTTCTCTCAACTGAGGATTTATGTATTCATTTTTGGCTGAAGTATTTCGCTCATCAAAACGCAATACCAGATTTGAATTGTTCCCATATCTTATTTCACGTTTAGGTTTAGATTAAGGTTAGAGGTATAGTTACTGTTTTTGTTAGTCGGATCAAGATTAGATTCCTTAAGAAACTTTTTGTTGAACTGAACGTGATGTGACTTCCCAGATTAGAAGAACATATACATACATAAGTAATTTGTAATATACTAGCTGAAGTACCCTGACAATTCCAGGCATACGCACGTTCCCCCTTTCAAAATCTCAAAGATTATTCTTCTGAAAACTGAGAATTGATTTGATCACATCTGGCGTTAGTAGTTAGCATGTGAAAGTGTACAATCGGATTTGAATTATGCCTGTATTTTCTTATTGCGCCTGGGTTCCGTTTAGGGTAAGAGTTAGGGTTATTGTGTTCGCACTGAGAAAAAAATATTCAGTTTAGGCTTAGATTCCTTGAAAAATCCTACTGAACTGGCAAGAGTACTGAGAGGAAGAGTAATTCACGTCGATCAACACTTGTGGCGAATGGGAAATTACAGCTAAGCATTAAACATTGTAAATAGACCACCCCCCCTTAAATTATTTTTTTATCCAAACTGACAAATTTCTGTGAGGCTTGCTGGTCAAATAGTTTAAAAGCACGTAAAATTGAAAGGGAAAATATTCGCCATCAAGGTTTGAATTTGGTCTACCATTTAAATTTTATGAGGTTTTAAGAACACGAATAATGAACTGCAATAACTTTTCACCAAATAATCATTGTTAAAAAATCAATCGGAACAAAAAGCACTGAATCTTCCCGACAAGTGAGTAGGTTCAAGTAAATGATGAAAAAATCTCTTTCCGGACGACGCAGATTCCAAACATACATATAGTTTGATTTTATGCATCTAATTCTGATAGTTCTAAAGAAAACCTTGATGAAAAACAAAAAAAAAAAACCCAAAAAAAACAAAAAAACACGCGAAATATGATTTTTCTGGCGGACTTGGTTTCTGAGAGCACAAACGCGGACCCTAAAGAAATCTTTTGCAAAATTCGACCTAAAGATGTGAGCTGTAGATTATTTGAGACTTGCTGATTTAGGGCAAACTTGTAACTGCTCTGTGATGCGTAGCTCTCGACATCTTGAAGTATGAACAAACATACATATATTTCATTTCTTTATAATATACATTGTACTAATATGAAACAAAGATATAATATTTGAACTGGTATCCCCCAATATAACACTGTCATACTGCTGTCCACATCCCTGACAGCGCAAGGTGTGTACCCACAATATGATTAATTTGATATAAAGGAAATGACTTGATATCAAGCTTGATAGCCGACAAAGACGGTTTCTGAATGAATGAATAAATGAATGAATGAATCAATAATAATGATAAAAATAATAATAAAAAGAAGAAGAAGAAGAAGAAGAAGAAGAAGAAATTTACTATAGCGAGTCGTGAAGGAAAAAAAAGGAAGAGAAAAGATAAAAGAAAAAGAGGGAGAAAAAAAAGATGGAAACTCTAAGAAAAAAGAGGAAAGAAAAGCAAACCATAAATAAAAAGTGGGAAAATCAGAGATAATGACAGAAAGGAGAACGAAATGAAGACGCAGAGTTATTCTCTCGTGTATTTATTGGCGCAAAATGTCAGACCGTTGGACATTGGCGATGGTGATAAGACCAGAACATGACAACGATGAGAAAATAAGAGAAGTGTCGGCAGAAAACAATGTCCATAATGAATTGCAGTTTTTCTTAAATGAGCATACGCATAATAACGGTAACACGTATGTAAAAATTTATGTATCAAACAGCTCTTTGTTTCTGGAAACATTTGTTGCATCAAAAATATGATATTGGAGTGTAAAGATGACCAGAACATAGTTGATTCTCTATCCGTGACGTCCAGTGAAAGTATTCTTTCAGTGTGATGTGTGTTTATCTGGCCTCTTCAAGGAAAATGATTGCAGATTAGATGAGGATTTTGGGGGTGGGGGCAGAAATAGACAATTTGTACCCATTATCACTTCGTAGATATGGAGTGGAAGGAAGGAAAAAAATAGGGAGAAAGGGGAAATTTCAGATATGGGTCATTTGTTCTGTGATCATAATAGTAGAGTAATCTAACCAAGAGACAGACCTGCAAATTGAGAAGCATGCATCGTATACATGAAAGAATTATGCCGAACCTCACATAGATAGACTGCAAGAAAGCACAATACATCCGAGAGAATACAAAAGTCAGGGACATCTTTGAATCCATTGAAAAACTCAGATATGGTAGACAACCAATGGACATCACTAATGTCATGGATGACCAGAGATCACATGCGCAACCGAGGCCGGTAGAGTATTTGTTGGAGAGACCAGCTAGACAAATTCACAAAATACTGGCTCTGCAATGCCTACGATAGAGAAATGTGTTGAATCCTTGGGAAGGTCTATGTCCAATTACAAACCTTAAGGGACTGATGATGATCTTATATTACAAGATGAGAGACGTAAGAGAATATTGGTATCGGATTTTCTCAAATGTCTATGCGTGTGGGGGTCGTTCACTTGTTCCTTCCTTTTATATACGATCATCATTCGAAAGGATTATTGTCATTCATTTTTATAGATAGTTATTATTTTCTAGCTTGAAATTCCTGCTGGTCTTTATTCAATTTCTTGATTGAAGAGAAACAGAACTGAGGATGACACATGCCAATCATTCTTCAATCAATCTTGGTCCCAAACCAATTGCAACTTTCAGCTGGATTCTAACCGTACTATAGATCGTTGTTGCATGGTCTTGGTAGAAATTATTTGTTTATTCTTAAATAACCCTTTGATATTTTGACGCTGATATCAAAAACATAAGAAAGACGGAGCAGTTCAAGGTTTTTTAGTTGAACCCCCCCCCCAAAAAAAACCCCAAAAAATAACCGGACAATCTTAGATGATGAATATAGTAAATTCAAGGGAATATCTGGCAATTTTTCCTTTTATTACGAACCTAAGTTTTCCAGAAATTTTGTGTGGTAAATAGATTTAGAAGCTTACACGCTTAAAACAAGATATAGTCACTGTTTTCCGATTCTCAGAAACTGTATTTTGCGTTGATAGAAGTGGTCTCTTGTGGGAATTGCTTGTATACATTACTTTCAGTTTTTGTTGACTATGACTTCACGAAAAGGGATCTGAGAGGACATCCCATTCCTGGAGCAAGCTCACTGACATTTACTGCTACAGGGACCAAAGAGGGAAGTAGGGAGGGTTAAATCATATTTGAAACTTAGAATATGTTTTGGTCCTCAAGAATGGTTCTGATTTTTTCTCAAAAGGACAAATCGATCGGAGATGGATGTTGCCTTGTTTTTCCGTTAGCATCATTTACAGAATTCCATGCAACTGGAAGTGGAGGTTTTCTTAAAGTTGTATTTGTACCTCTCCAGTTGCCCTTCTTCATCTCACTCATCCGAGGACTGTTTGCCATACAGGAAAAACCGGAAGTCGTCCATCTTAGATACCTGATCTACCTAGCGTACGAGTATCTTGTGGAGCATGGCCTCCATGCTTGTGACTTTTGTAATATTGACAACTTTGGTCTCTGCAATAAACTTCTTTCAGTGAACACACGATCAGACTCAAATTATACCATGACTGAATTGAACATCGGGATGCACATGATGGATACTTCATAGCATTTCTCGGTGCAATAAAGACTACATGTCGATTCTTATGTCTTCTCCAGTTAACATGCTACAGGTTTCACTAGGTTACATAGTAATCCCTGACATGACACATTGGGAGAGGTAGATTCACGCCTTTTTGAATGGTGTTCTCCCGAAATGAACAAAATTTCAAATCAAGTCCAATTTTGACCGTGTGGAGTACTATAGTTGGTCATTCATGGAATTTTTCGAGGCAATGGAGGTTTCTTGGTGACGTTAATTTTGAATGATGAAAATTGAAATCAAAATGGTCTAAAATATTGAATGAACACAAACTATCCCAGCCCAAATTTGAACTCACTTCACCGATTCCAATGCCAATATTTACAGTTCAATGCTTCATCTCTCCATTTTTATAGTCATTAATCAACGTCACAATCCATATTTAATTATGAAATATAGTTATGAAACCCACAAAAGAAAACAAATCAAGCGAAGAATCACTGTAGGATGGCAAGCCTTCGACAGGGCAAGCTCAACCTTCAAAATTAAGACGATCCCAATAATCCTAAAAAGAGTAGTATACAATCAGTGCATCCTACCTATAGTTACTTATGGAGCTGAAACATGGAACCTAACCAAGAGACAAACTCGCAAACAGAGAAGCATGCAATGCACACATGAGAGAATCATGCTCAACCTCACATGGAGAGATCACAAGACTGCACAGTATATCAGAAAGAAAACAGGGTCTGAGACATCATAGGATCTATCAGAAAACTTAAATGGCAATGGGCTTGCCATGTCGCAAGAATGACAGACAATCGATGGACATCATGAATCAGAACATAGATCCCCAGAGATCACAGGCGAAACCAAGGCTGACAAAATACAAGATGGAGAGATGAACTAGAGAAATTCTGAAAATACTGGTTCCGCAACGCCCAAGATAAAGAATTGTGGCAAATACTCAGGAAAGTGTATGTCCAACAACGAACGTTAAAAAACTGGTGAGGATGGTTATGATGATGATGATGATGATGATAATGAATATTCTTTAAAGTTAAATATCGTATTTTGATAAATTTTCTTCAAGTTTAAGTCAGAAAAATCGAAATAGATGTATAAATAAATAAATGAATGAATGAATAATCCATTGAAATATACAGGTCTGATAACTTGAACATGATTCAGGAATTGATTCGTTTTGGGGGCTACGCGTTCAGTAAAAAGATTCTGTATCCATTCACTCGACAAGACATGGTAGCATATCTCACGACGGAGCATCGTTCAAACAAAGCAGAAATGGAGGTAGGAAAGGAGATGGATGACATGATCCGTAGTTTGGGTTCGAATAACCCTTTAAGTTCGCGAGGCGCTTGACTCAGAAGTGAATTATTGGAGACTAGTGTCCTAATAGAGCTAATTCATAATTGATCACACCTGGTTGAGCATCCTGTTGGACGAATCCGACCTGTATTCAATTAGTGGACCCGACGAAACTTGATGAATATCGAATTAGGGATTGTTACTACTGCTATCAAAATCATCATTATAATAACCCTGATCATTCGTGTTACACCAAACGTTACTACTATTATTTGTACTCATTGAGATTTTGCACCAGCTGTAACTGCTAACTCCTTGTAGAGATCAAGTGACAGCAAATCTCCTCAATACTCTACCACACTTTGCAATATTTCAGCTAATCTGATGTCATCTTGATATTTTTTCCACAAATTCCAGCCATCTCAACCTGGATGACTCTTCGGCATCGTTCCAATCATTCATGTGTAAATTGGCTCATCTGTCACCCAAATGCTCAGTATTTTTTCAGTTTTCTATCAAAGTATATATATATATATATATATATATATATATATATATATATATATATATATATATATATGTATATATATATATATATATATATCTTTTCACTTTCGGCACAGAGTCGAATCAGCAACATCCATGAGCTGATAATTTTACCGACCAAGTTTACAATGAGTTGATACGGTATTCTGGTCTGGATTGGGGCCATCCGTTTGAATCACAAAATTCCAGAGAACTTCGTGTTTAGATTCTGGCTTATGTATTTACCAATGGTATTCATTAATAATCCCCAGTCGTTTGCACAGTTCACAGTTAATCACATTCTCTGCACAATACTACCTAACCTTATTCTTCTTTTGAACTAACGATGTATGTGCTTATCATATCATCGGCGGTCTCTGTCTTTGCATCTTCTGCTTTTAATATCTTGTTGTCAGTGCAGTCATCAACAAATACAGATTTACTTTGGTGGTCAGCTGCATTATTTTAAGTTGCTGGACTCTTGCGATCTGGTTAGGATTCAGACTGCATTATCCTCAGGGAGACGCCCTCCTGAATCAACATATGATGCTTCCAATGATCGATTTAAATCCATTTGACTACTCTTGTACCTATTCTATTGACTTGATGGCATGGTTTGGACACGAAGAAACCCTGCAAAAAGTATATGGGAAGAATTCTATGACGCGAAGGATGAGTGGAAACGCCTTAACAAGAGTTCTGAGAGGACATTGTAGTCGATGCTGCCTTAAACATGACATTAAAAGAGGTGCTTCCCTGTCAGCGAAATCGGAACTGAGAACAAAGTAAAGCAAGAGAACAAGGTTTGCAGCACTGAAGACAAAAAGATAACAGGTATTGAAAACAGGCTAGATGAATCACTTAACCAAAAAATAACAATGAGGCTCGAGAAGAAACATACCTACTCCACGAGGTTGACTTGCAAAACATTTGATGTCAGATGTTTCAAGTGATGACATGGACGAATCAGAACGACTACACAAACTCAAGGTACTCCAAATTATAACTAACTTTCTGTAAGTACATTGATATTGTGAAAGAGTACATACAAGCCTAAAGAACTAGTGATTAGGAATGCATTTGAATACTCTTGAAAAGATGAATAACTTTTTATTTTGCTGTGACTGGGTATTATTGTTATGTCAAGGGTGGTTGTTTTTGTATTTACAGACAACTGCAGGCATTAAACCCGCCGTTGAGATGCACGTAGTTCAGTGTTTATTTTTCATGCTCAAGTTTCGCAAGATGGCTGCATCATACAATCTGAGAAACTACCACCTACTGAGCGTGCAGTTTTGCACCACACGTAGCGTGTTCATTCGCATATTATTCAGCGGGAAATGTTGAAGGAGTCAGAGGTAAACCCATTGCTCTGAGGATGGAGAATGGTGGGAAACGAATTGGAACCAATCATGACAGATGAGGTTCCTGCACCAGACAGTTCACTCAAATTCTCACAACGAAACTGGAAAGCTTGTTCACAAAATCCCAACGCGCGCATACGTACATGAACGGTTAGAAATGCGTCGGGAATTTCCCGAGGCCTAAGGGTTCAAACTTGAATTGACCCTCCCCTACTAAAATCCTATCAAGAGGGGGAGGATAAAAATACGATTTTTTAAAATACATAATCACTAGCAAATGTGCACGTTTTGATCCCTCAAGCTCCATTGGTGTAGCCTGTATGCGTGAGCCAGCCAGACCAACACAAAATTGAAGAAACCTATGTTGACATTTTGGGTGACAGTTTTGGTGCACGGTTTCTAATTAGGACGAAAAAACGTACTACTTAAAATTTGATGATTGACAATACTTCATTCAATATAAATAAACCAATATCAATTGAAACTGTCACGTCTCTTAGCAACATGCTGTGCTGGGGGTAATAAATTGAAACAATGGAAGGGGGGGGGGTGATCAGTCAATGAATAAATTACTCTTCTTGCATTTTGTTGGGCAGTGATCACTAAAACAGTCCGTGAATGCTGCCGGGTAGTAACTAGTAAAAGACTTACATTGCCAATTTCCCAATCCCCCAAGACAAAACTATTTACAGAATGGGAGTTTTTTTTTTACAAAAATAAAAGAAAGTTTTTTTTTAGCCGTAATAATCTATTATTTTTAGCTGTCTAGCTCTGTACGAACGACACACACGCAGCCAGCCTGACTAGCTTAGAACTGAAGAAACCTACGTTGACAGTTTCGGCTGACAGCTTCTAAAATGCTGACACAAACTTGTCCTCCTTCAGAGAAAAATATTCTTAGAGCTGCTTAAAAAACAATTCGCTGAATATCTTTCCCGTGGTCACATTAGTACACATAAAATTTCAATGTGCTAGGATTGGGTGTTTTTTTTCCGTGAAACTTACATTTTTATTTCTTACAATGTCAAAAAATACATCTCTCTCTTTCTTTCTGTCTGTCTGTCTGTCTGTCACTCTCTCTCAGTCGCTCTCTAACCTGATCTATCTCTCACTCTCTCTCAGTCGCTCTCTAACCTGATCTATCTCTCACTCTCTCATCCTGTCCGAAAACGATACCAAGTACCTACTCTCTCGGTAAATAAGCTCTGAAAATATTTTTCTGCAACGGATCAACTGGCAAAAAAAGTGTCCAATAAAGCATGAATTTAAATTGATGCTTTTAGGTGATTTGAAAAGCTACCTAACTAGGCACCTACTCCATGCCCTGAGTAATACACGGAATATCATCACATGGTTATGCTGAGATGTTTTTTTCCGATTGGCAAGTACATAAAGATGAATGGACATTTTACGAATCATTAAATAATAGGTACTCGTTCCAAATCTTTGATCGGTTGCATTCAGTTTTGTTCCCTTTTGAGCACCTGTAGTCAATATTATGAATGGTTAGAATTTTATGAACACAAAACAGAAAAATCCCTTTTTTAGCAAATGATATTAGTTATGTGCTCGCCTTATTCGAATCTTGCCCATTACTTCTTGTTTGTTCTTTGGTTTTGCTTTTTTTCCTTAGTAAATCATGTTTAATTGATGATGGTTCCACCAAATAGGATTTTGACAGTTTTCGGTTGTTTGAAAATCTCTTCTTGGAACAAACTGTTCGAGTTTTATCCTCAAACTGATATGATTAGGTTTTGGTATGAATGAGTCATATGCCACCTTAGGAAACACATGTTGAAGGACGAATCCGACGGTCCTAGCTTCAATGCAATCAGCAAGCGAGTTGATCAATTGTTACATAGGATTGGTCTGTTACATAATATTTCGTAAACTTGCTGAGCAATGCTCAAGGTATGCAGTTGTTCAACTGCAAGATTATCTATTTTATTTCTTTCTTGTATGCTTCTCCTGTTGACTTTATTTCACCGTATGATAAGGCTTACATGATTTTATTGGTTATTCAACAGCTTAATTGTCATTATTACAACATTCAGAGTGAAAAACATAAAATTAAACTTTCTGCCGTCCTCTGCTTTGCGCCATAGGGAATTAGTTTTTGGAATAAAAAATATATTTCTGATAGATTTTAAATGATTCGACTATTTAAGAAATACTGGGAATAGAATCACTTTAGACTCGATAAATATCTATTAAAAAGGTCATTATCGCCGAAATATGTGTCACAGCAGAGAAGATGATGTTTTGATATTGTTGTTTTTGTACGTATGAATTTGCAAGTGATAATTGTTTTCTACCTCAGAGGTTTGCATTTCTGTGCGCTGTGTTGAATGCGTCCGTAACTTTTGTGTCAACACTTATAAAACGATATAAATAGGAGTCTACTTCTTCCTAGGCACAGGGGTAAATAAAACTATGATAAAAAAAATTAGATATACAAATAAGCTAATTTTAAAAAAAGAAAAAAAGAAGAAGAACGAACAAAGCAATTAACCAAGAAAATAAAATCGGAAGAATTCATTTTGAATTCTGCACTTTGCAACATTGAATTCGAGAAAAGCGCGTTGGTGTAAGGTCTTCAGGGAAATTTCTCGAAGACAACGTTTTGCATACGCACTTACAGATAATTATATGTTTTTTTTTTCTCTTTTAGCTTTTGAGACGTCACTATTCGGACACAACATCCGAAGATTATTTTCTAAATTTAGAGACACGTTTTATTTTGAAGAATAGAGATTATTTGGCGATTTAGAGTATAGGGATACAAACCATTATTCTCATATTTAATTTTCGTTTTTCACTGTTGTGGAATAGGTGATTAGTTTTCTTTCCTTGCATTACAATATATTCACTGTGGCACACACACACACACGCACACACTTCCAAAAACACACATGCACACACGAAAATACACACACACATATGTATATGTATATACATATGTGTGTGTGTGTAATCATAATTATGAAAGTACGGTTCAAAACGTGATTCAAAAAATTGTTTCAATTAAAAATCGAATAGTAGTTAAAAATTTTCTCATCTTATCACAACACACACACACAAACACACACACACACACACACACACACACACACACACACACACATATATATATGCACTTTACGAGGTCTCAATAAAATGAAAATTTCAAATCAAAAATTAGATCTAATAATTTAATTGAACACATTTATCTTCAGACTGTGTTTATCGCATATATATATATATATATATATATATATATATATATATATATATGTATATATATATACATACATACATATATATATATGTATGTATGTATGTATATATATATATGTGTGTGTGTGTGTGTGCGTGTGTGTGTGTGTGTGTGTGTGTGTATGTGTGTGAACGTACTGTGTATTTTTGTGTATTCATTCTATCCATACGTAAGTATAGATGTGAATGTGTATTGTTTACCAATGTAGAAAAATATCTATCTGTCTATCTATCTATCTATCTATCTATCTATCTATCAGTAAAGTGATTCCACTGTCTGGAAATGTAAGATAATTTTAGGAGAGTGGATTTTTTTAGTTTTTTCCCCTTTATTTTTCCAATGTAGCGTGGCATTGAAAAATAGAATAATCACGATAACTGGCCACGGGTCTGAACGCCTGGAGAGTTGGATTTATGCCTCTGCTAAAAGAGATGGTGCGGAAGTCATATAAGTAGTCTCATAGGAATGTAGTTATGAATATGTATGTACTCAGATTGGGAATTTGCTTCTTACTTAGTCGGAAAAGTTTGATAAATAAGTAAGTTGACGAGGAGGATGTAAAAAATGACCTGTGACTTAGTTGCATATTTTGTTATTTTATTGAATATTCAACCATTCATAATTTCCAATGTCGTTTATAGAAAAGTCATTTGGGAAAATAATTACATTGTTTTAGCTAGAATTTCTATTTTATCCGCCCCCTTTCTCTCTCTCCATCAGTCTAAGTATCTGAAGTCTGCTTTTTAGCTTGGACAATTTTTGTTGAATATTTATATATTAAATCGAATATTTTTGGTCCTTTTCCAGTACTTGGATTTCGATTCCAGTCAAAGGTCAAGATTTCGAATACTGATTTTTCAGAATACCAAATCAGTGGAACGCTATCTGTCTACCACTAACAGTCAGTATATCCATATGATTTAAAATCTGTAATCTAGTCACAATCTCTTTATCTAAGTTTGCTTCTATGGTGCTTATCCTGCTTTCATCTGTCCGTCTATCCATCTATCTATCTAGGTAGCTAGCTGGCTAGCTAATTAGCTGGCTAGCTACATACCTACTACCTTTCTGCTTATTTTCCCCTATTCAATCATCAGTGATTTATCAAATCCCAGAAAAACTAATCTGAATTTCAGACCTTCCTGACCTAAATGTCCCTAACCTTGACGTTGAAGTTACAGGTTTTATCTTCGATGTGTAATGAGGAAATTTCATTCTGAAAAGACATCGCTATTTATACTTTCCAGCTTCGTGAGTAGCCTGTGTCATCGTTTACTCCATGTAGTTTTTGTAGCTTTGACTAGTCTGATTAATTTGTAGCAGGCAGAGAAAAAGTAAAAGAAAAGAATACATTAATGGAGTGAGCTGGATACACAGATAGATAGTTAAATGAAGAGTGAGAGAGGGAGGCAGGGAGACAGAGGAATTGAGAATTATATAGACAAAAGTATGACATATCTCAATGAATTCCCCCTCGATTTTGACCCCTAAACGTGACCAAAAATTTTTCCCCCTTGATTTAAACTCCAGAGAGTGAAAAAAAAAATCCCCTTTCGATTAATTGAAAAAATTACTCATCAATTTTGATCACTAGATTTCGACTCGTAAAAAAGGAAAATAAATGTCCCTGCACGATTTTGACCCCAAAAGTGAAGAAAACTTCCGCTTTGATTTTGTCCCCTAAAAGTGAAGAAAGAACCGACCCCTAAACAGTATTTTGATTTTCATCTATAAAAATGAAAAAGAACTTGATTTAGAACCATAAAATGGAGAAAATCCGCTGAAAATGGGAATAAGCTTTCTCCTTCGATTTTGAATCCCGTAGTTTGAAATAAATCTTTCCCTCGATTATGACCTTTAAAAGTTAGTAGTAATACCTTGGATGCGATTTCTTGAAATGAAAAAATCCCTTGGATATCGACCCCTAAAAGTGGAAAAAAAATGATTTCGATTTTTGCCTTTTAAAGTGAACAAAAAAATACACTCTTAATTTAGACCCCCAAAAGTGAAAAAAAAAGGCCTTCAAAATTTTGAGCCCTAATATTGATGAATAGATTCCCTCCGTATATTTTGAACACTAAAAGCGAAGAAAAGATTCACCCTTATTTTGAACCCCAAAGTGAAACGTAAATGTTCTTTATCGAGTCGGACCTCTGAAACTGAAAAATGAAAGTTCCTTTCATATATTCTACGTAAACCCCAATCCCACAATTTTTTATTTCAGAAAAACGTATCTAAACCGTACTATACCATAGCTCACACTGATGGAAAAGGCATATTCATATATTACTAATAAACATCACCATATTGAAGAGGGCAACAGTATGCCCCATTGATTTCGAGAATTGATTTGAAAAAAAAAGAATATCAGGGGACGCCTCTACCAATGCAATAAATGTGTCTTTTTTTTTCAATATATATATATATATATATATATATATATATATATATATATATATATATATATAAAGTAAATAGAACCCCCATGCAAAATAAAGTAAAAATAAGAAATCGAAATAATTCAAAGTGATAGATAGAAAGAGATGGTCTAGTTCTGCAGCATCACATAAAGAATCCCCCACCACCAAATACGTATTCAGCGATAATGATGTCTCATTAAAGTCGCAGTAACTAATCACAATAACTTGAAGCCATAGTTTCGTACGATGGACGAAACCTGATCACTTCTTTCTTAGCCCACTGTCTACACTTCGACAAAAAGTCATGAAAATTTATCCAGGAACTTTAGAGATGTCATGTGGACCGAAAATAAGGTCTACTTTCACACGGTAATATTCGAATATTTCCTCCAGCATTCCAGTAGATTGCGATAAAGACTGTCATCCAGGTGGTTTCGATTCTACCTCGAATTTTGAAAGTTTCTTTCGGGGTGTTCCAAGCGTTCCAGTATTTTTTCAGTAGTCTTTAAGATTCAAATATGTGTCAAATTTTTCTATGTCTTTCAAATCCACATGGTCTGGAGGAGTAACGACATGAATTATCTTGCGAATCTTCATCTCTTTGTTTTGTTCATGATGACTACATTGATATTTCTGGCCAAGATTGGGTTATCATGGTCTGATGTTTTTTCTATTCGCTGAGACAGGCTAGGGCTAGTCAAATCCTAGTCATGCCTCTCTTTGTAATCATTCTGCGCTAACGTTGTATTTACTTATTATATGATATGTCATCTCATACCGATCTCTACATGATTTTCTTCCATTTTTGTGACATCTTATTTGTAATTCATTTTGTTTGTTACTTGGAATGTCTATGAAGTTGTTTTTGTAAAAACTCCAAAACTAGAGTTGACTTCATTTTTCTACCGTAATAAGAACGACAACGACAAAAACAACCCTCAGAGCAAATAAAAGCGTGAACCGATATATAATTCTCATTTCCCTACCGTGATTTGAACTCACAATCAATCGATTGCCAGGAGGCAGTATCACTGACTGAACTAAATTAACAAGTCTTAGATATTGACGGAAATTCATCATCGGGCTTACTTGGTTCTCATAAATAAATATATCAATACAAACATTATGTTTTCATAATCTATTTATTCATCACATGTTCAATACAAAAATCGAAGAGAACATTTTATGATCGAATAAAGAGTGGCGTTTGAGTCTATTGCGGCCAGTGACGTTCTTCACATTTTTGTTTTCTAGTTTCAGATTTTTCTTATCCTCTCTGTGTTTCGTCAGATCAACTCCAAGTTTTGGCAGCAATTGATACTCTTTAATCACTCTGCCTTGTGTATTAATCTTTTGTTATTATGTCTTGAGTTTTAATCTATTCTTACTCTGCTCCAAAATTTCATTGGCATTTCATGTATATCAATTCCAATACAATACCAATATATCTATCTTCCGTCACTCTTCCTTGCGTAGTAATATTCTTTCATTACATTATTGTATGTAATTAATCTTCCATTGCTATGTTTCGTGTAATGATCTCTGATTACACAGCCTCGTGGTTATTACTATCACTTTTACTATAATTATTTCATCGTGTTGATACCTTAACACATGAAGATTAACATTCGAGTTGTTTGTACGTAGATATTTTGTTTCTCCATTCAATTACTCCATGGCTTTTAGATTGATTCAGTTATCTCCCTTGACAACGTTTCTGGCTCCAGTAATACGCATGCCCAATGCGTCTTTTGTTTTTCTCTATCTCCGTACAAGCCACTACAATTAGGCCTTGCGATTGTCTTGTATTTGTTCCACGCTGCTTGTGGCCATGTAATCCAAACACAATCACTTGCCTGTCATTGTCAGGTTAGGGAGAGATAGACCAAAGGAAATACAAGAATGAAAAGAGGAAGGGCTACATGAATACAGATATAAAGAATAGGGATATTGGGGAGAAATCAGGTGGAAATTAGAAATATACAGGGCGTCCAAAATGTACACAGCTTGTATTCGTTAATAGAAGCTATGCTAATCATTACAGAAAAGTTAATTAAATAGACTTATTATTGAGAATGAATCGTATAATAATAGCAATCATGATAATCATAATAATCATCATAATAATAATGATAATCATAATAATGATGATAATCATAATAATGATATTGATATAGTAATCATATTACAACTAATAACAAGGATAATGATTATGATGATAGTGATAATAATCAAAATAATAATAATAATATCAAATAAAAATAATTATAATCAAAATATTGATTGTAATAATCAAAATGATAATCAAAGCAATAATAATAATAATGATAATAATAATAATAATAATAATAATAATAATAATAATAATAATAATAATAATAATAATAATAATAATAATAAAAAAACAATCAAAATGATAATCCAAATAATCAAAATAATGATCAAAATAATCAAATCTATGATAATAATCAACTATTGTATCTCGTCTAATCGTGGGGTGATTCTATTCAATCAAATGGAAATACATACTCGAAGTTGAAGATATATTTTACCTGGTTGGCTTAGGGATACCATTGAATGAGCTTGTATGACTGTCACATAAACATTTACCGAGCAAGTATACTAGGGAATATGCATCAAGGGTTTGCTGTTTAATTCGCAAAACATTACATCCTCGAAGGTCTGTTAGCCGACTCTCGCACTATTCAGTTTTGGCACTCAAATAGGATTAAGGTGCCACTGCCCTATGGAAGCAATTTTTCTGTGAATACAAAATGATTGGGTATTTTTTGGACAGATGGCGTGTACAAGAACGAAATGTGATCAAGAACAGAAAAGGTAAAACTGCATTGAAAACGATAAGGAGGGAAAAGTAGATTGTAAGGGGGGAAAAACGTAGAAGAGATTTTGATTTTGGTGCGTCCAGTATGAACAGAAGCTGAAAGTAATAACCTCTGAACCAAGCACTCTTTTTATCATTGAACGAAAAAAGTTTAAATCCTTCCAATGCATAACCATTCTCAACAACACCTTCAGTAGAAACGAGCGAAATCAAAATACCGGCACAGGAGTTGATAGTGAGAGTTAATTCACTCAACGAGTTTGATTTTGGAACATAAGTAGCATCGTGGACAACAGGTAGAGTCCTTGTCTCCCAGAAGTCTGAGTCATACGGAAGACTTTAAAGATGTTAGTAAGCTCTAGGCACAAGGGTTCAGATTGAAGCCGTTCTATCCGAGGTAAAAGATAACGTTGGATACGCCTGTTTTCGTAAGGTCACCGAAGTTTTAAGAAACATCAAGCCTGGTCAGTAACCATTTAGGTGACGATTGGGGAATACCAGAGCTTCGACGGGCCTGGCAGACCAGAAAGGAATTTTACTAACAATCGCTTGTAAGTACCTTACCTCACGAAAATATCATTGAGGCTATGAAGAAACGACATTGAAACGTACGTACATGCATACAGAAGCAACAGGGAATCAGGAATTTTTTACTTGGAATTTAATCACTCAAGATGCACCTCATGAAGCAAGAAATACTGCATTACGAAGAGATACACTTTAGGAAAATGGTTACCCTATAAACTCAGTGAGTAAATCAAACATATGGGGCTTCATTATATATATATATATATATATATATATATATATATATATATATATATATATATATATATATATACATATATATATATATATATATATATATATATATATAAATATATATATATATATAAATATATATGAGTGTGTGTGTGTGTGTGTGTTTCTTAATACGTTTACTTTTTCATAAAGTTTTCCATCCTGTTTAATTTGGGCAAAATCGAGTATGGGGAGGGGTGAGTTGGACAAACATGGGAAAAAAAAGGAAGAACAAGAAAGAGAGAAACTCTGTTGATGGGAAGGAGGATTGTTAAAAAATAGAGAAATAAAGAAGAACCGGAAAGGAAAAAGCTAAAAAACGTAAACGAAATTTTGATGAAAAAAGAAGAAACATAGAAAAAGAGGAAGGAAAGATGAATGGTATAAATGAATGGAAAAAAAAGGAAGAAAATAATGATGGAAAGAAAAAAAAAGCGAAAATGTAAGGAAAGAAAGGGACGAAGAAAATAGTGTGACTTCGAAGGAGCAGAGAGAGACAAAAAACGAAAGAGAGAGAATGAAAAGAACAAACAAAAAAGGATAAAAGAGCGAATGAAAAAGATAAAATGTGGAAATGTATGATGGAAAAAGAGAAAAGAAAAGGAAAGTGTCATGTCCCAAGTGCGAAAAAACAAGAAAAAATTTGCTGAGAGAAAATAAATGAAGAGCAATTAGGTATTAAAAAAAAAGAGAGGGGACGATTAAAAAGAAAATAGGAAAAGAGCGTGGAAGTAAAAGGCAAAGAAGAAATGAACCACGAAAGAGAGGAGGAGTAGTAGCAGAAGAGATGAAGGATTGGGAGGGAAAAAAAGACAAAGTCATTGAGAAAGTAAGAAGGAGGTAGTACACAGAGAGGATAGAAAAAAATATTGATATAGACAAATGAGATTGTCTGAGTTAAATTGGAAGCGGGGAAAAATCTCAATATGAAAAATAGACTGGCTAATTAAAAATAAAAAAGTCTACTTAATTGAATAGCTATTATGACCAAAACGTTTGGGATGAAATTAGCAAAAAGCTTTAACTCCCATAAATAAACAGGAAACCATGTCAAACAATTTTTACATAAAAATATGTATATTAAAAGAAAAGTATGCGGTGAGATAAAAACGAAACCAAGAAGAAATGTCGAGGGAAAGACGGCTAGACTTATTAAGGCACGAAAAAGGAATTGAAGCTAGAATGTGGAGATGCAGCCGACACAAAGGAAGCGATAATGTAAGACTGAAACAAGAGAATTAATTTCACCTATCGATCATGAGTGGAAGTAAATTTATGAATAAATGTATGAATGAAAATGGAGTAGAGAATGAAAAAGTTGAAAGGAATTTTTTGTAAAAATCCAAGTGCAAATATCAAGGAGAATATCATTGAAACTTTGAGGAATGAATATAAAATATGGTGAAGAAGAAGAACTGGGTAATCCTAAATGAAAAAAATGAGACTAGAGTTATATAGAGAAAGAAAGAAAATAAATAAAGAAAGAGAAAACGATGGAAAGGTAAAGAAGAAAGAGAAATAAACAAAGAAGAGAGAATGCAGAGAAAGAGAGAGAAAAATATCAAGAAGGGAAGTAAGAAAAAAAGACCAGAATCTGAGAATGACAGACAAGGCAAAGGAAAAGGAAAAAAGGCTGAGGGAGAAAAAAGAAAATAATGGAAGAAAGATAAAGTATGACAAATATCAAAGAAAGAAAGATAAAGAAAAAAAGGGACAAAGAAAGAAAGTACGAAAGATGACAGGGAAATAGAAAGTGATGAGTAACCAATTAAATAAAGACACAGAAAAAAGAAAGAAAGAAACACAGAAAGAAAGAAATTATAGTGTAAAGAGGATAGAAAGAAAGAAAGAAAGAAGGAAAGAAAGAAGGAAAGAAAGAAAGAAAGAAAGAAAGAAAGAAAGAAAGAAAGAAAGAAAAGCCGTGACCAGGAGAGAGACGATGATAAAAATTAGATAGTCGCTGTGAATAAGAAGAAAGATAGGAACACCTATTGGTAGCAATAAATTAAGAAAAAGTGGAATAGACAGATAAGAAGAGGAAATATCAAATAAATCAGCAAACAGGACGACAGAGAAAGAATAAAACAATGAGACGAGAAAGAGAGAATGAAAGATAGAACTAATGAAACAAAAAACCCCAAAAAACCGTAGATGAAAATCAGGAAATGTCAAAGTAAAAAGGGACTTGTGACACAGAGAAAGGTTGATTACCTCGTAATGCCCAGAGGAGAATTGATCCAGAGTTTGTCTTATTAACCAATTTTTTCGTCAGTGTTGGTTGTCTTCACATGACTTTCAACTATAATTAAAGAATATAAGTTCAAAAAAAAAAATTCCGGACTGAAAAGGTTCAAAAAGTGAGGGACGATTGAACCGCCAAAAATAAACATAGGCGACTCAATTTTGATTTTAATGTTTTCTTTCTCTTCCCCCTCCTTCGTTAATTTCATGAGTTAACATGTTCACTACAGATGACCGGTGGTTATTGCTGGAGATCAAATGACCGAATGATAGCAAGTCTCCTCAAATCTATTGCACCTTCCCCAGTATCCCTGCAGATGCCCTAGTGTGACTAATCTCAATTCTCTCTTGAATTCTTTATCCATCCAAGCTTGATTTTATTTTTTTGGTACGGTGTCAAGCTCTATGGCAATTATTGGAACTAATTTAATCTTCAGGTTCCTGTATGTTGTAAATTTCCAGACAAGGTTCGGCTATTTTCCAAACCTTTCACCCCCTTTGTCGTCATCTTCTGATCTGCTGGAAAAGCCAGATCTGCAATCTGGTAGGTCCACTTTCTCTTGTATACCACTACCAAATTCATTCCATTAACTTGTTTGAGAGTTAAAGTTTCAGTGTATGTCATCAATTTCATTTTCTACGGAACCCCTTGGTGGTCCTATCAGTATACAAAGAATAGTAAAAAGAACTCCCCCCTTGCTTTTGACCCTTTACGGTGGATCTCTGCATAAAATGAAATACTACATAGGAAACACTCTTTAAACCGAGACTAGCGAACCATATATTATCATTTACCAACGAAAAATACAAAAAACAGCACATCTCTGTCAATATATCATTGTAGACTAACAGAAAACAACTTCAGACCTATAGTAAAATGGAAAATATTGAAACAAACATACATATGCCAGAACATTGAAACCTCATATTACTTAGCCTACATGAAAAATTTGGAATCCTCACCTTTGCAAATTAAACAAAACAACAATCAAGTTATTAAGTTGAAAAAAAAAAAATGAAGTAATGCTTAAGTAGAAGCACCACTCGAAATTTACGTAAAAACATAATTTTACATCCCAAATCCAGTTACATGAATAATTGACCTCCATATCTAACTTATTTCCTTAGTTATCATTAACAATGGTAGTGAGAGCATTTCTTTTAACATAAACGTTATTACCCTTTAATACCACTTAAGGCAGAACCCAACGACTTATCCATGATTGTCTTTGATGTATAGAAACATACCAGATATTGAATAAATAAAACAATTAGACTGATAATTAAAATCATGTAAATATGAATCCCAACACTGTGGAGGAAATTAAAATAAGAATTATATACTTCCGGAGAAGGAACAATACCACTAAAAGCAACAACATACCGATAAAGAAAGTGTGTACAGTATCCCCAGCTAATGTATAACCAGTAGACAGTATATCATCTCCACTACGTGAAAACATAATAAGAAGTGACCAATAACCGGACAAGGAGAGGAAAAAAGAAAAGAAAAGATGTATAAATAGAACAGGATGAAAGTTCTCCATCCAGGAAAATAGACACCTGAAGATCTAAAATAAATCTAATCATTTGCCCGAGGAAGCCTTAACAGGACACAAACATAAGCGTGTTTGTTTACCCAATCCTTTATTTCATCATCATCATCATATATATATATATATATATATATATATATATATATATATATATATATATATATATATATATATATATTCCATAGACAGTTGTTTCGTTGTATTACAACTCTTCAGTGTAGTTATAGATTATCCATTTTCCCAACAAGTACCTCAAGGTAGGATTGGAACCTTCGCTTCAGACCGAGAGGCCGGTATCCTACCTCTGCTCCACAGAGCTGGACGGTCAGTAAGGATCAAATTAAGTGATATATTTGTTTGACATATATTCCCCCATCCACCAGATTGCTCTCTCTCTCTCTCTCCCTCCCCCTCTCTCTCTGTCTGACTGTCTATCTCTCTCTCTCTCTCTCTGTATATATATATATATATATATATATATATATATATATATACACTGCACACAGGGCACCGGGAACCAAACGACTAGGTTGTCATATTCATGCAAATCCGACCCATCTCCGAACAATTTTTAGAATTTCCCGCAGGCTGTTTGTCGCTGGCCACCATAAAAAAGCCAAACATTTTCCTTATCAGTCAATAGATCAGTTTTGACAAAGAACTAAAATCGAAACCAGATCGATGATACACACATCTATTCTGCCCCACACAGACAGATAGACTGACGCATACTCTTACACACACACACACACATATGGAATATATGCACATATGGAATATATACACACACACACACACACACACACACATACATATATATATATATATATATATATATATATATATATATATATATATATATATATATATATATATATATATATATATAAATTCTTTGCTGAGTATATATGCATTTGTAAAATAAACAAGACTTATACTGATGCATATTGTAACTATTGAGAATGTCGTCTGTGTTGTTTTTTATGGATCATGGGTTCGGAGGATCATGTGAATTGAAAAAAAATTCAATTTAATAAATCTGTTGATACATATATATACATATATATATATACATATACATATATATATATATATACATATATATATACACATATGTATATATACATATATATATATATATATATATATATATACATATACACATATACATATATATATACACATATATATATATATATATATATATATACATATATATATATATGTATATACATATATGTGTGTGGTTGTGTGTGTGTATGTGTGTGTGTGCATGTATTTATGTAATATCAAAAATACGATTCCATTTAAAATGATTTCGAAAATTTGGTGCTTAACTTCACATATAATTTCTACTTTTATTGTTTGTAGTATCCCAATTCATATATATATATATATATATATATATATAGAGAGAGAGAGAGAGAGAGAGAGACAGAGACAGAGACAGAGACAGAGAGAGAATTTGTAAAAAGATTATCAACATAGTCATTTCGAACACGTTTCGAAGCGATAAAGCTTCATCTTAGACGGAAAGATCCGACGTCTTCAGTGTTGCCAGAGTAGTAGATGGTAATGTAGATATATAGATTCTGGTATGTAATTTTTAGTAGATATACATATATAATGCGTTCAGAGGGATTGCCATCAAATTTGCCCATAGCATGCAATAATCTTAATATACAACGGGTTTTCCGAGTACTGTAATATCTATCTTCTAAAAAACCAATTTTGAACTTGATTCTGCTTCGCTGTAGCAAAAACTTTCGTATTTCAAGTCTTCTATAGTGGTCGACGCCTGTCGGATCAAAATCTTATTATTCCTACCCACTCACAGCTTTTCTTCAGGCCCAGGATCCCCATTCCTCACTCAGTCATCCTTTCGACCAAAACCGTGTGACCTACTTCGTAGTCTAATTGAGTGCTTTTCTGTAAACAGATGACAGCTTCATCGCGGCCAAGATGGCCGTCGCCGGCGACACTCCGCTCTTCAAACATGGGAGGACAGAAAGTAAAATCAAGATGGCGTACGGTGTGATTGATAAGTTGGTACTCATCCCACACGACCCTGTCATAACACAGACGTTCGGCCATTTTGTTAGCGGCTCTGATTAGATTCTGTATAGTAATAAAGGCGGGAAACAGGAGTCGGTGTTTATATTAATAACTTTCAGTTCCTACGTTTACTTATGTGGATGACTTTCTCCAACGCTGGAACGGTTTCGACCGTGGCCTTCTGCTTCGCAAAAGAGACTGTCGGTAAAATTGGCGAATGTGCAAGGGTGTAAAGAGTCGCAAGGATAAATTTATGGAAGATGAATGCATTTGTTAAACATTCAAACCTAAAAAGAGAAAAATTAAGATCAGTCTAGATATTTATTTTCCCTTCTTTCTTTTCATTTTAATTCCATGTGGCCGATTTTAATTTACTTTCCCATTATATATATATATATATATATATATATATATATATATATATATATATATATATATATATATATATATATATATATATTCACACACACAGATATATAAATTGCGTTATATTGTATTGGAACTAAATTTGAAAGCATTCCGTTATTACACGGTGGATGTATCATTTGCCAAGATAACACTAATAAAATAAACAATTAAAGATAATTGGGCTGCAGCAGGAATCGAAACTGCAACTGACAGGATAGCTGCTTCAATGTGGTGTTGCTCTAAACATTGAGCTAAACAGTTGCCGGTAATGCATGTAATAACAGGAGAATATTTGAAATATAGTTTTAATTTGATATAAGGCCATTCATGATCATTCCGTTTGATCTTATATCCATTTATTAATGACATAATGGTCGTGTTGAAAGAAATAACTAGAGTAGATGTAGACTGTGAATAAACAAAATGAGAATTTAGTGTTAAAACAGTTATTGGGGCCTTTGCATTCACACTATTCATTCATACGAAATGATTTTCTGTCGATTGTCATGTGTTGTTTTATTTTGCTTTCACAGTCCAACTTTACTTTTCCTGGTTAAAAGCTCTTCCAGAATTTAGCTTTCTATTCTTAAACCCTTTTGGAGAATTTACACTTGAATTTGTTTGTTTCAAGCCTAACTTTTTTACCTTCTCCTGTGTAGATCAGTCAATATGTTTTCTAATTCTTCTGATGCTTGTAACGTCATGGAAGAAGATGCAATATCACCTTAACTCTTTACAACAAGCCCAGGAAGCTTTTTTCAGAAAACTGCCTGGGGCTAAATGGGAATAAACATAGACGGAGAATAAACTACTGGAGATTCACCAATACACACTCACACACACACACACACACACACGCACACACACATACACACACACACACACACACACACACACATAAATATATATATATGTAGGATAAAATGCAAAGTGATTTTCAGTTATTCCTCCAAGCTACTAATTCTGCGAGAGATTTTTAAGAAAATATTTTTATCGGGCTGATGGGTAGATAATCTCACTGTCAGACGGATTCAGATTGTGGTAGATAGATAGATAGATGGATAGATCGATAGATAGATAGATAGATAGATGCAAAGATTGGAAAAAGCCAAATGTATAGCTAACGCAGTGAGTATTAATCTTATTAAAGCTAGTTGACAAGAATAATTGCTGTGGAACTGCTATTCAAGTAGATAAATAGATATATACATACATACAAACAGACAAACATAAGAACAGACGGGAATTGATTGTTGTTTCTGAGCTAATGTAGTTGGTTAGATAGATGGATAGACATTAAATATTATATTTGGGTCGATTAACTGTGTAATGGAAGAAATCTCTCTCTCTCTCTTTCTCTCTCTCTCTGTCTCTCCTTTTCTCTCCCTACACACAAACACACACATACACACACACACACACACACACACATATATATATATATATATATATATATATATATATATATATATATATATATATATATATATATATAGATAGATAGATAGATATAGATAGATATGTATATATATATATATATATATATATATATATATATATATATATATATATATGTAGATAGATATAGATTGATATAGACTCTATCATAGATAAACAGATAGAGTGGGTAGGCAGATAGACAGAGAAGAGCCAGACAGACAAATGAAGAAGGGAGAGGGGAAAAAATAGGCATTAGAGTCACTCATTTTCCTTTCTGGAGCCGAAGTCAAATGTGCCATAAATAAACGTACAAATGAACAAATGTATTCGAAGGCAAAATGTAAAGCAAATCCTACTTGACCCAGAAAGAGGCCAATTGCAACTTTTTGTGGACAGGATCTGAAATAGAGCAACTGTCTAAAAGCACTTTCAGAGTTATGTTCTTCTGAAGCTTTGCCATTTTTAGGAATGCTTCGATGTTCCAAGTCATAATCCGAAAACTGGAATATATATATATATATATATATATATATATATATATATATATATATATATATATATATATAACAGTAAGAAAAGTGCGTACCTGCACAATGTGTTAATATAATATAATTGTAAAAATTTGAAAAATACTGAACAAGATTATTCTAATATAAAATAGACAAAGAAAATAGGAATGCCGCAGCACAAAAATAACTATTTATAGTGGCATTTACCTACATGTAACTAAGCTTTATGAAATAACATAGATCAATTTTGCCATGACATTAATATTTTTTGTATAGTTCTCGTTTGAATATCCTTGTTCAGTATTTCTTTTAGATTTTTACAATTATAATAACACATTGTGCAGACGCTTATTTTTCTTACTGATCATGTTTTCTTCAATATTAATATGTACACACAATTGCTTCCAACTAAAGCTAATTCTTTTTTTTTTTTAAGTAGACCCTGGGGGAATTTGGATGACCAATCTCTCGACAACAAAAATGGACACATAAAACTATTGCACCACTGGTATATGTGTACTATAAATTATTTGTTTTTTTAATATGATCCATTGTACCTGACTTTCGAGATATTTCTCAATTCCAACTTTGAAACTCTTGAAGAATCGGTTGTGAGGTTAAATTATGTATTGATGGAAAGTTTGGTGTAATTCACCTCATCGCTTTAGGCTTGCATTGTGTTACACCAAATTTGAAAAAAATAATTCCCTAAAATATTGTAACTTGCGTTTTTCCTGGGTCAGTGTAATTTAAAAACAATTATCCACAATAAGTGTATGTACAAGATGACATGAATTCTATTGTAATTGGATGAGTTTTACGGAATTTGTTACAAAATTAGAATTGTCGATATGTGGATATCTCAAATTACTCTAAACGTACCTGCCCAATATATATATATATATATATATATATATATATATATATATATATATATGGTAAAGACGAAAAAAGTGTACAGTGTTTATTTTGCAGCGTGTTCTTAGAGGCATCACGCACCCTGCTTCTTTCACTCTACTCTCTCTTTGAAAAAAATTGTACTAGGTAGTAAGTTTAGGACATTTAACGGGCTTTTTCCAGAACATCTGAATCCATTACTTTTGTGAAAGGGTTGAGTTTGGTTGAATACTTGTTTCCAGTGACAAGAAACTTTAATTTAAGGCTGTTTCACAAACTTCTTGGCCACTCAGTCACCCCATCGATTACCTTTGATAATTTGCTGTGGAATCTGATTCTAAGTTGCAAATCACCTGGACCTTTTTTTGCCATATCAAAGTTTTCCCATTTTAGAGATACCAAAATTCATGTGCTTACTACACTGTACTTTTCCAGCAGCTCAAAAAGTCGCACACGAATGAATAGAGTCAGACTTTTAATATTATGTAGAAAACAGTACATTGAAAATCAGGAAAAAGAATTGTCTGATGTCAGAAACGAAGGTAAAGGTCACTGGTAGATATAGACAATCATAGGTATGGAAGTTTTTGGTTTATTCGTTTTTCGAATTTAAAAAGAATTATCTATGCTTTCAATTTTTTTAAAGGTTGATTCTCAGTATTCTAAAAGATAGCATTGGACGATAAATCTTTTTATAGATTTTCCTATGGATTTTTCATCGTAATTATCCACATTTTTATCTTTATAGAATCTAATCGCTTCAGAATGCTATTATACTTTTTTTTTTCATTTGAGTACAATAATAATAATAGGCTTTGAATTGCTTTTTTTATTTATTTATTTCATTGTTTTTGAATTCATTCAAATAAAGGTTTTTTTCATGTCTTCTCGACTTATCTCTTTTTTTTTTTTAGTGACTATCAACTAGACTGTCTCCAAAACCGTCAACATTTATTTCTTCAGTTTAAGCTGGTCTGGCTTGTGGGCTGACTGGTTTGCAAGCTATATTTGCATGCATCACGCCTATAGGCTGCACCAATAGAGCTTGAAAGCTTGAAATCGAAATATTCGCTCTTTTACATGCCTGTCTTGAAAAGAAAGTCGTTTTTAGAGCTTTTAAATGGATTTTTAGTGAGGGTTCAATCTGAAATGTAAGCTTATGCTAAACTGGCCTCTTAGTTCGTGTCCGGCGGCATTTACACTTGTTCTTTTAAAGTATAGATTTTAGTGATCATTGCCCAACAAAAGGCGAGAGAAGTAACGTATCGATAGATCATCCATTTTTCAAATGTTCAATTCCTCAGCATCAACACAGCATGCTACCAAAAGAAATAAGTCATGTAGCAGTTTCAATAGAGTGACTAACCAAACCTGTTTATTTTCTTATTCGTTGAAAAAAAAAGAAAAAAAACAAAACAAAACGAAAACGTACAGCCGCTTTCTTTAATTTTTTTTAGTTTAAATACTCACAAAACCAAACCCTGACAAGGCTTGATCGATACTAAAAACGTTCCTTCATTCTTATTAAACGATGAGATTCTTTTATCTTATTACTATTTTTTTTTTGCTATCAAGATTTTATGATAGGACTGCGGTATTATCTGTTTGATTCATCAAATTTTTGTTACTTTTTTTTATTACCATTTCAGTGTGCAATGGTTGCGAAAATAGTAAAATCGATCGTGTTTGTTCGCCCATCAATGATCATTAACATCAATAAATAACGAACCGTCTTAGTAGTGATAATTGACCCATAGTACAAGCGAAGGGGGATAACTTGTCCGACAGCCGTCAAAACTTTGTTTGAAGCAATGCACATATCAGTATGCATGTGTACATGCATCTGATTTTTTTTATATGTATAACATTCATATTTATTGATACATATTGGTTTGGTGCGAAAGTTTTCAAAAATACGATTCATACAGATCCGTAACATCATTGCTCAGTCATTAAATGATTCTTTCTGACTTTCTGTTAACTTTCGACAACTCATAGCTATACCGTGTATCACATCATAAAAGAAAGATTCTGATTTTGATTCGATCATTTCTTCGTGGAATTTAAAGAAATATTTTATACTTGTTGAAACTGTTGATCAAATAACGACTGAAACAAGTGAAAATCAGAAAGTGTCTAGTCTGGAAAAAATATTGCACACAAAGAACTTTCTATCCAAGGCACCTGATCGTCTGCCCAGTTGCTGAAATTCTTCTAATAGAATCATTAAACTATCAACCTTGGCTTTCCATGACCTGCCACCAATTTTCAGGGAAATCATATCTCTCATCATGAAAAAATGACTTCGATTTTGATTCGATGAATCCTTCCAGAAGTTTTCCAATATCTTGAAACTGTTCGAACCTCTAACAACACAAAGAGTGCTGAACAGAGGGAAGGAAGTGACTGTCTAAAAGTGGGAATATGCTATATGAGGAAGAACTTGTTATCCCACCACCATAATCGATCGCTGAGTTGCAATTTTTGTTCCGGGCGTCTTTCAAATGAGCCAATTGCTCACCATCGCATCGTGTGGTGAAAATTTTTTCTAACATCTTGCAATAAAGAATTCCTCTTGGATCTCATCAAACACCGGGGAGAGCTTTTCTCACACACAAATTTCATTTAAATTGAGATGTTGAAGTCTGTTCAGGATTTGGCAACGGTTTGTTTTTGGACTTTTAAAAGAAATTCGTTTTTCATCACCGGTTACTATCTCTCCAAAATATCACTTATTGTCTATTGATCAAGAAGAGTTCAAGATCAAGACAACTGTTTCAACACCAACCGATATTTCTTTTCGTAAGTTCATGTGGAACTCACTTTCCTACCTTCTAAACTTTTCCTAAGGCTTATAAACAACGCATTGTAAATGACTTTTTTGCAAAAGAATAGAAAGATAGATAATTTTCAGATGGCGTTGAGAATTTTGCAACGATTGAATGCATTTGGAAAGTATCAAAGCTTAATTAAAACACACGTCATAGCTCTGTCTTTCTCGTCATGTTCAAAAGCTGATTTTAGCTTCCTATACCTTTCGTAGATATAAATCCTTTTACCTAATTTATCACTAAAGGTGTTATCAGTTTTTGCATTATATAAGTATGAGTTCTAGTGTTATTAGATAATGCTGGTGGTGGTGATCATAATGTTCCAACAACTATGGTTGAGATCTACCCTCATTTTGTTGGATGAAATTGTGACAGCCAAACCCATCGTTATTAGAAAATTTATACGGTGCAAAAAAGAGACTCGGCAAAAAGAAATGAAAGAATTTACAAGCTGAGCAAAAACTGAAATTATTCAGCCCCAAACAAGGTTAAAGTCAGCCAGAATACTGTGGTGAGAACTGGATATCTAAGAAAACTTGCTGTCACTTTGTCTTCAGTGATGTCCAATAGAGATCCCTGGCGTGTATCATATAAATCCTTTTTGTTGCTAGCATATGTCCTTTCCTCATACTGCTCGATTTCTTGTTTTAATGATCCTCCATCTGTTGGCAGTGATATTTTTTTCTCAAATCATACCGCATGGACAAACCTTCACATTTTTTATCAGATGTGAAGACACTTCTCTTTTTTCAAAATTTGATATTGACCTATTGATCATTCTTTCCCTGTTTCTTTCATTTTTTTTTTATCTTTGATCATTCTAATTCATTTTCCACCCTTTTTCGAAGTGGAATAGGTGTCCTTTATTTAACATTTCTTCATCCTCATTCCTTCCTTATACATTTATTTTTTTTATTCCTTCCTGATTTCTTACTGTTTCCTCTTCATCGTCTTTACCACGAATATGTTTCTTCTTTCAAGTATGTTTCTTTACATTCATTTCGCCTATGTAATTTCCCCCGCCTCGTTTTAATGTCTAAATATCTTTCTCTTCTTTTTCGTTTTCACTCAGAACACTTTTTCAGTATTTTTTCTTTTAAACTATAAATATTTCCCAGTTCTCCTTCTTCTGTAAACGCTGAATACTCTTTCACTTCTCTTTTTTTTTTGCTTCTGAATATTGTCCCATTTTTCTTTCCCTTTGAACACTACGTATATCCTATATTTCTTCCGTTTGAATCGATGTATATTCTTTATTTTTCTTCCAGATCGACTTCTCAATAATTCTTCAATTTTTTCTGTTTTACCAACTATATATTCTTTCATTTTCTCTTTGTTATAATTCTAAATATTCCTTTATTTTTTGTTTTGAAGTATATATATTCCTCCCTTTTTCGTTTGTTATAAAGTCTTAATATACTTCGTATATTCTTTATTTCTGATGTCATATATACGTTCATTTGTTTTTTCATTTCAAACTTGAGTATTTTTCGTGTTTCATTCACCTAAATTTTATCATATAAATAATCTTCCATTTTTATTTTATTCTAAGCTCTAAGTATTGGTTCATTTTCCTCTTGTTTTAAACCTTCTATCTTCTTTCATTTTTTTTTTTCAATTTTACTCTAAACTTTCCTTCTCTCTTCATTCGTTTCAAGGTCTGTATATTCAATCTTTTTCTCCCTTTTTGCCTCGTACTCTTCCCCCTATTCCAACGTCTTTATAAACGTCTCTTGTCTTCCTCTACTCGAGCATATAGTCTTCTTATTCACCGTATTGGATGCTTGTAAATGTCCTTTTCCGTGGCTCTCCCTCACTCACTCACTCTCGTTCTTCCCCATTTCCAAGTTCCTTCTCCATCTGACCTCCTTACATCTCCTTTTCTTTACTTCTTACCTCACCCTTGTTTGCATCCTTCCCCTCAGAGGCATTCTTTTATTATTGTTTTTACAGTCAGTAATGAACTGACAAATCTTATCCACGATTCACTTTATCTCATCCTCCCTGGCTACGTTCCCATTTTCTTTATGTTATTTTATTTTCCTATACACTTATGTAACCATATATATTCGCATATCGGAAAACAGTCCCTCGACCAATCCCTTTCCTGTCAGTCAGGATGTAAAAAAACCAACAGAAATATAAAAACAGCATAAACAGAAAATACGTAGAATAACAAATATACACCAATAAAGAAATTCGAAACAATAAAGATTAGCCAAGCACAAGAAAATAATGGTGAAAAGATACCCCAACATGTAGTCATCGGCTTGGTGGTCTATGTGATGATAAAGCCGCGTGGAAATGCGTCCATTGTTCGAGAAACAGAGATATAGGGTCAGGGGATCTGTTGCTTGATGTATTTACGTACCCTGTCCGACACTCAACATGATAAATGACTGTATGTATCCTGCAAACAAAGAGCTTATCTATCTAAGTAAAATATATCGGAATGCTTATCAACAAGAAATAAACAGTACGACAGAATGTAGAATCTGGCTCAGAAGTACAACATTACGCTGATGTTTGGATTTAGGTCCAAACTGTCCAGTTCCAATTTTATCCCGATTTTCAGCTTCAAATATTACCTTACTTCCACGGATTCATTATTGAGATAATTTCCAAAAGCCCTATTAAAACGCCTTCTACATTCTGACCCTCCCTCTGAAACACAATACCAAAACTGTCATAACTTACTAAGCCCTAATACATTTATGTATCAATTCGGATGAAAAAAAAACCATCTATCAATCTTAGGTTAGGAAGTACCATTGATTTGATTCGTTGTAGCTCTGGCTGTTTCATTATCAACTAGATGCTGCGATTATGACGTTTTGGTGAAAATCGTACGGCTGTCCTCGTTACCACTCAACGGGAAGGGAAGGTGTTACGTCATTTAGAGCCAAGTTTAAGATCTGTGACTCGGCCATAGCACCTTTGCCCAGCAGTTGCTGAAGCACTGCAGTACACCGAAGAAGACTGCAAACGTATTTAACAACTAAACAAAAGAAAGGTACTCAATGCCCCACCAATTTACATAGTTCACATATTTGATCGACTTGGATTAATGTTACACGTGTTTTCAAACATTGCAAAAAGTATGCGTTAAATGGAGTCAAGTAACGAGAAGTCTTACGTTAGAGGTGTGGTATTGTTTACTCGATTAAATTTGTTTATTCAATTCCGGCTTTACGAAAATGTATTCATTACTTTCATTTCTATGCGCAGGAAAGCAATAAGATGATTACTACAAACAATTTATCAGAAAAACGATCATAATAAAATATATTATGAAATCTGTGTTGCACCTGAATAGGTTTGTCAGTTGAGTCTATTAGCGATTACATATTTATACTTGGGAAATTCAATATCATTGTTATCGTAGTTGGTGTTACGGAGGAACAAAAAATAAGAGCTCAAGACGATTCGAGATAGGATTAAAAAATTTTACAATGCAAGGTGGAACACCATACATATTTCTCCTGTTATACGAAAGTAGAGTGTTCTTAAAAAGAAGAAAGAAACTCCTGTAAATCGAAATGAAGTAAAGGGAAGGTGAGGTTAGCATTGATTTATACGGGATAAAATTTTGAGCATTCCTCAACTCTATAATTGATGATGATGGTATGGTAGGCTGAGTCGTCGGATGTTGGGTGGTGGGAGGTACAGAAGAGACAGGCGAACGGGCAGAGAGGAAAAGGTCGTGCGCTGTCTCTCAAATGACACCCTTCAAAGCGAGTACGGTACACTGTTTCCGTTTTTCGCTTCTTTTCGTAGAAGCGGGAAATAGGCGTAAAACTAATTTGGGGGGAGCAAGGGAAACCTGTATAAGGAAGATAAATCGCAAAATTTATGTTTGTTTCACAAGTACGTTTTAAAGATTCGATTAAAGAACCAAATGTGTGATCGTGTATATCATCATCAGTCTCTTAACGTCCGTTGTTGGACATAGACCTTCCCCAGGATTCGCCACACTTCTCTATCATGGGCATCGCAGAACCATGATTTCGCAAATACAGAACTGATAACCGAGAAAAAGTTCCCAATATTTGGTTGGGTATTTCAAATGATACTCTCCAAACAAAGCCTCTTTTTTTTTCTTTTGATACGAACAATGGCTGCTTAATGCACCAAACGCAATTTGCAACTGTAGATAGAATGATAGATATACCGATGGAGAGAGAAAGAGAGAGGGGGAGGGAGAGAGTTGATAACATATTTCCTTTTTTTAATACTCCTAGGATGATTTTTGACCTCTCTTTTTTTCAGAACGTCGGAAGGTATTTTTGTAGCCCGGTAAGTGAAGTATATTATCAAAGAATGGCTTCATAAGGTTTTAAAGATATGCTTCGATTTAATCTCCATTTTTTTCCGACCAAATATGTATTATACATCCTAACTGTAAAATAGTAAACTCATATAAGTTCTGATATTCACTTGGGCGCGGAACAATATTCTATGAACTATTATACTGCCACTTCCCTTTCACCTTCTACTTTATATATATATATATATATATATATATATATATATATATATATATATACACACACACACACACACACTTTTAATATGTATATACATATATATATATATCGTCTCCAAGTGTCTTTTACTATCCATCATGCAAATTGTTTTTAATCTGATCAGTGTTATTTCAACATTTTATGATATTTCATCATTCAATTTGAGGATCTCAGTCCATGTGATTCATAAAAAAAGTGGCCTGTTTCTTGCTATGGCTCAAAGTCATATTCATATATATCTCCATGAGTATAACTACTCCATATTTTCGATTTGTTTTGAAGCAAAAATCTCTCTCACTTTATATATATATATATATATATATATATATATACATATATATATATATATATAGAAAGTGAGAGAGATTTTCACTTTATATGTATATATATATATATATATATATATATAAAGTGAGAGAGATTTTTGCATTTTTCTTTGGCAACGGACTTCTTCGTCCAGCATCGTGTATATATATATATATATATATATATATATATATATATATATGCACGTGTGTGCGTGTGTGTGTGTGTGTGTGTGAGCAGGAACATCAATGAGTGCATTGCCAGACCAAAATTCGAAGTTTTCCAGTTCTTTAAAAATGCCAAGTAATACTTAATAGAAAAATAAAGAGAGCGATTTCATTGAAAATCCAAAACCATCGCTGAATTACGGTGATTCAATCCATCAAACACGTTAAAGCATCGATCCCTCTTTCCTTATAACTAATATCTTTACTCCACTTGATATATAATGCATAGGGCCACGAACTGCTTCAACTGATACCCGCTTCATACACGCGCTTGCATTCACAAAAATACTGAGACACAGATATACATACACGTTCCTATTTTCACAACCACACTGACATATACACCTATCTATATACATGCCTACGCATATACGCACACACACACACACACACACACACATATATATATATATATATATATATATATATATATATATATAGTATAAACTCATAATTTGATTCAAATTTTCAGAACTTTATATTCAATCTTCCATAAAGAAGGATTTTGATACAAACACAACAGACTACTTATCTTTCACACACATATTATTCGACCTTCCTCTTCTTTTAGAGAAATTTAAGCAAAAACTACTGACCATAACAGTTATACAAACTTACACAACATCCTCCTGTAGAAAATTGAAAATTAGGAATATTTCATTCAAATTGAAAAAAAAATTGAAAAGTTCTTGAACACATTTAGGTCCGATTAAAATTTCAATTATACATTCAGCAGAGAAGATTCTAAATTAAAAACAAATTCCCCAAAAGAAGAGGAAAATATACAACAAACATGAAAATTAAGTTAAAACTTCTGGAACAACCAGCAAATATCTACATCCTAAAGATATACACGTAAAATTACTTATAAATAAATCAAATATGACTTTGAAATTCGACATGTATATTATTAAAATGTTATTTGATTTATCAAAAATATTATTTTATCATACCATGAATTAAATGAAAATATTACTTATTTTATCAAAAAAGAGCTAAATAGCAATTTCTGACATCTTGATGCGACCCAAAACGGTGACATTTAGGTGATAAAAACATCTAAACACTGGAGCACACAGCATACTATACTAATGGTTTTGAATGAGAATGATCATCTGCCTTTTTCCATGTTCTTGAAATAGTGGTATAGATAGCTGTTATCTGAGCACGACGTATGATAATTCGGGGCAGGGGAAATTACCACAACTCTTGAATTCTTTTTTTTCAATAGAGTAAAGTGAAATTAAGAGAAACAATATCAATGATTTTGAAGTGACAACAAACGAAATTTTTAATTATGAAGTAATGAAAAACGAAATCAACATTCATGGATTCATTGATAGATGTGCGGTACACTCTTAGCACACACTGAATATACCATCGGATTGCTGAGAAATGGATATACAATCCGACAGAACATATATGAATGCGTTATATTAACTGAACTTCTACGTATTTGAAATTCATTTTTCTTGAACTGTTCATTCTATTTACGCTGTCTAGACCGAGTGACTCATTCTCCGTGGAACAACGAGAGGTCATTTCAAATAGAGTTTCAAATAACATGATGCATATCTATCTATCTATCCATCTATCTATCTATCTATCTCTCTCTCTCTCTCTCTATATATATATATATGTATATGTAGAGAGAGAGAGAGAGAAACAGGGACAGAGATACAGAGAGAAAGATAGATATTGATATGGAGAGGGAGAGGGAGATATATATATATATATATATATATATATATATATATATATATATATATATATATATATATATATATAAATAAATTGATACACTAGCATTGGGATGATTATACCGGAAGTAATAACGAATAGTGAACATATTTCAAACAAAGAGTGGTTTTTCAGAACTTTCTATTTGTCATGTTTTTTTTTTTGTCCTCTCCCATGACAATATATTTATATATACTTCACACTGTCCTTTGTGCCAGTGTGTGTGTGTTTTTTTCCTTTTTTTATATTTAGTGTACGTTCACAGTCAACCAGAAATATTTCGACGACGTTCTGCAGGCTCCACGGGCTGAAGATGACAACTACTTTTAGACTTCGAATGCTTAAGTAATTGACTCCGGTGTTGGACAAAGAGAAAAGAGAAAGGGACACGCGGAAATTCATAGTTCGACCGAGCGCAAATGTGCGTTTTCTTCCGAACGTGTTTGCATGAGAGAACTGAATACTCTTCACGATGAAACACAGCGAAGGCCCAGAGAAAAAGAAATGTGCATCGAGCACAGATACAAGATGCAATAGGTGAAAAAAAAAAAAAAAAGAAAGGGAAAGGAGAAATGTAAAAAGGAAAAAAAAGAAGAGCCATTAAGCAAAAGAAATGCTTACTTTAGCATATTATTGCATATCTAAATATGTATTTCTTAACGCATCTAGAATATACAAGAGTCTATGTGCGTGTATTAATAGGTAGATGGATATGCATTATATATATATATATATATATATATATATATATATATATATATATTTACGGGAACTCATATGCATATAGACGTGTATATACATTTCATAAATATGTGCAAGTATATATATATATATATATATATGTATGTGTGTGTGTGTGTGTGTATTTGTTTATGTGTATAAATACCACATTGTGACACACACATATATATATATATATATATATATATATATATATATATATATATATATGTGTGTGTGTGTGTATACTACAGCATAAGCTAGTCATGAAATACTGAATAACCGATGTGCTCAGTTTATATGAAAGGGTGGATGAAGAAATATATTCATCTCTCTGTCTCTGTCTCTCCCCACTCTCTCTCTCTCTCTCTATTCATATTTATTCAGGACTTATACATATATATATATGAATGTGTGTGTGTGTGTATATATATATATATATATATATATATATATATATATATATATATATACACAAAATTCTCTCCTCAATTTATTAAATTCTCCAACGGTACTCACTTGCTTCCCGAGCAAAGGGAAGTTTTTGAGACAGGGATGTTATTGACAAATACGAGGCGCTAGACGTAGTAAATGCTTTTCATAAATTTTTTTGAAATCCACTAGGATCGCCACTTGGGCCTCTGTGGAGGACTTGGAAACGAGGTGTTGAACTTCGTCATTTTAATTCTTTGTGTTAAAAGACCACGGGGCCGTTGAGTGCCATTTTGTAAACATACAAAAATAGCAACACTGATATATTTGAATATATTGAGCAAATTATGAACAGGATTATATATATATATATATATATATATATATATATATATATATATATATATATATATATATATATATATATTATATATATATATATATAAATGTATCTACTGAGGTGGATGAACACACACACATACACACACATATGATCGTAACAGATCGAGAGATATGGATCGACTATATAAATAAATAGATAGGTAGATAGAAAACTGGACCACAGAAAATCAAGTTCAGATTTTACAGGGAGATGTAGACGCAAAATCAAACGACGATACGAAATTAGCTAAGAAATTAGACAAAAAATCTCGAGTTGTGTCAGTACTGATCGCTATATCTCACTCGAAACGAACATAAGAGATTAGCAATGACAAAAAGATGAGGGTCTCCAATTTTCGATTGAATATCATCCAGAAATCCACAGTAATGACACAAAAACACTCACACACGCACACAACTATCGAATTATATATATATATATATATATATATATATATATATATATATATATATATATATATATATATATATATATATATATATGATAATCATAGTATATAACTCGATAGAACAGTGTAAACACGAAACGAAAATTTTTGACCACAATGGATTAAAAGTCAATGCCACCAAGTTCACATATGTGTGTGTGTGTGTGTACGAATGTGTATATATATATTTCAATTGACTAGAAATTCCCTCTACTGACTTTGAATGACCACAGAAGTCAACGTTACATGGATTGTCAACTTCGCCGTGAGAAGATGTACTCATTTGCTGAATTTCTGCGGCTTTTTGTTCTGAATAGCAGCCCAAACTCTGAAAATTGACTACAAAAAAAAACTATTGTGACCTTAAATAACCTCACATAGCCTATGTTCTAAGTTGGCTTATCCTCAGTGCACATGCAAATTCGTTCGATTGGCCAGGTCGTTTTCGTGGAGAAGAAGCATAAATGAGCAAACAAACAACGAACAAACTAATAAATAAAACATCAAAAAGCAAGAGGCCTGAATCTTAATATAGATACAAAGCTTGATAAATAAGTCCATAGTCTGTCACAACTATTGGTTGAATTATTTCGAAAGTTCAATCTGAAATTTTCAATGAATTAAGTTATCGATGCAATCGACCATCAAGGCTTAGACCTCGTTTATAAAAGTGTTTTGCAATATATCCGATCAACAGTTCTTATACCAGACTACATGAAGATTCGGGACTCTTCGAAAGATGAGTAAGACAAGACGACCCAAGCTCTTCACAGCTTGCCTTAAAATGATCTCTCAATGGAAAAATAAAGGAATCAGATTCGTGGTGACCGTTATCTTTTCTGTCGTGAACCTCCTTGAACTTCAGAAAATTTTTTACAAAATGAACGGAGAAAGCAAGAAATTTGGTCTTTGAACTTCAGTAAAACAAATGGCATGTGCAACAAATATGCTGAAGTCGAAACTCTACGATCAAAATCGAAAACGCAGAGCTTGATAAAGGGACGAATTTCCCTGTAACTCTCAAAAAGAAAAACCAAACTTATTAGTATTACTCTACGATGGCAAGTTTTCGATAGAGGAAGTTATACCTCCAAGAACACGAATGTCTCATCAGTATTAAAAAGAGCTGTCTACTACCAACGCATCTTCCCGACAGTCACCTGTGAACCTTACCAAAAGACTGGCTCTCAAACTAATGCAATGTACTCGAGAAAGAAACGCACTTAATATCACATGGAGATATTACAAAGAAAACAAAAAAACAAAACTGGTATCAGTGATATCCTAAAATGCATTGAAAAAAATGAATGACAATAGACAGGCCATATATCGAGACGGAAGCTGATCATCTCGACTCAACGTGGATCCCCAGAGATCATATGCATTGTGGCCAGCAAAAAAAGGAAGATGGCGTTACGATTTCGCCTAGTTAAGAAAATATTGGCTACGCAACGCCAACGACCGAGGGGTGTGGCAATTCTTGGGGAAAGTCTATGTCCAACAGCAGATGTTGAAAAGCTGCTGCTGACGATGATGATCAAGATGATGATGATGCAACAAGCATCTTTTTCCCATCTGTCATCAACTTTACAAAAAAGATATTAAACTTATAATGTAAACGAGTTAATAAAAATGAATTCAACATTGTAACTCAATGTGAATTTATGATAATCAAGTAAAATGTATCAGAGACAAAACAAACAAATGCATATCCAGATAGTAAGTCTCAATTTACAGTTCATTTTTAGGTCGACCCCCCCACCCCACCCCGAGAAAGATAGTCGATATCAATGGGCAAGAACGAAAAACAAATTCTATTTCAGCGAAAGCAACGATACACCAACGTTGAAGAACAAGTACAGGACAATCGACGGATCAAGTTCAAAATTCGATGAGAAAAAATTTAATTTTTTTCCTTTTAATTTTGCTCCATTTACTGGATCTTCAAAACTTCTTGTCAGTTTTGAGAGAGGAAATATTTGAAGGTTTTAAAAGTGGGGGCTCTATTCAAAATGCAGCTACGATAATAAACTGTACCCTGACTTTCCATCCGTCAGAGAATGTAATCTCTCTCTTCTCTCTCACTCAAAAAAAGATTCGTCCATTTGTGTAGGGTCTTCATAGCGCTGGCCTGGGAAAATCCACCTAATTTTTTTTTCTTCTGTTTTGATCCGTGATTTCCCCTGGAAAAATATGAATTTCTCTTCCTCACCGTCTTTATGTCAGTTTGACAGTATCTTCTACAGGAATATAGTATTAACCTGACAACAGGACATGTCTTTCTAAGATCAAAAACCATAATTCTACCTTTAACTATTATCCTTGCCCAAACGCAACAATAAAACTCGTGCGAAATGTCCGCTTGTTCGTAATCGTTCTCTTTGACGTGTGAACTATCAACGCCAAATCTGAGGACATGAATGTTCAGTTTCGAGTCAAATTATTCTCATGAGGTTTTAGGAATGGGTGCGCAGATTTACCCGAGGATGTGCGCTGACCTTCATGAATCTGCCTAGGAATGTATACTGGCTCAACTGGTCAGAAAGTGGGGATGTTTAAGCGCACCAACCACTCATCTGATCTAATGAAAACTCTATAATTCATCATTTGTTTTCCAGTGTTATTTGATTTGTTCCCAGGCAATGCCGGATACCGAGTACTACACAACACAAACATGCACACACACATACACACACACACATATATATATATAGATTTAGGAGGGATATCTGGCGTTGCCCAGAGATCTGATAAATGTGACACAACAGGCCGTCCAATGCACACTTCTGTTTACAATTAAGCATCGTTTCTTGCTAATGTCGTCAAATTTAAGGTTTGTTTTCCCTGTCAACACCTGGATCCCTTGCCAGCACTTTTATATAAATCTTCGCCGTCAGAGCGCAGCATGAATCCTGGTGTTGCCCGAGGAAGAAATTTGACTGTACAGAAATCAAACAAAAACAGTAAAAAAATATAAAAATTAAATTCTAAATAGATTAATAACCATTATGGGGAAAGAACAAATTTAAAGATTTAAACAGAAAGATGGTTTTCGTTAATGACAAGCAGATTTTTTCCTGTTACGCTTTAGAGTTGAGCCCAGCTTAGGTAGCACTCACAATCGGCCATCGATTGGAATTTGTCTGAATAGTGATTCTTCGAGCGAAATTGCCGATGGATATATCCAGGATCAAATTTCGACGTGAGTGTTCTGACGACATTAAAAGATGACTGCGGTTCAATATTAACTATAGGATTAATTCTATTTCCGACGATCAAATCAGTTGTCGTAGCCAATCAGAAGGGGAGAAAGTATTTAGTGTCACTTCCTTTTCAACTAAATAAAAAAATGAAATAAAGATGGTGACCTTTGTGTCATCACGAGAAATTGCGGGTGATCAATAATGCCCATTTTACATTTTTTCCAGGAAAACTTAGATATTCTTATATCATTTTTGTCTCATATTTGGATGTATAAGTATGACATGTTGATGTATTTTTTGATAATGAAAGTTATGATAGAATTAAACATTGAATCATGAATTGCTAAAACACAGTTTTGCATTAAAATAAATTGTTTGCTTTGTCTTGAATTAATTGCGCATTTAGTATATCTAAATTATTGTTTGACGAATCGGGAAAAAAATTTATTACTATAATTAGAGAAATACTTCTATGAGGGGGATAAATAACATACTTGAAAGTACCGAAAATTACTTGCAAAAGGATTTTCGAATATTTTGACTTTCTTAACGACATTTTTGTAAAAAAAAAATTTTCGATGTAGTTATCCTTATTTTGAATGAATTTCATCCAAATAAATTTTGATTAAATCAGAACTTTTTTAAAATTCATTTTTACTTATATATAAAACCATTTGGGTTCAATCTACGATCGGTGGTAATTTGATCGGATAGTAGTGCGATCTTCAGGTTTAATTTGCTAATCGGAGCTGGTTGGACATGATCGATGTCTACTTGAAAGGTCACACGATCGTGTCAAGGCTGAGGCACTTTATTATTTTTTTCTTTTTAAAAAATACGTTCATACCGAAAGATCTAAATTTAACAACGTAAGTAAATAAATGCTCATTTCTTTCAATAAGAAGTAAACAGAATGATTCCCCAATATTCATTCGAAGAACTGAACTATTAACTAAAACAATACATACTAAAAACCTTTCATACAAAAAGCGATACTAAAACTCACAAAAAAACTTGCTAAAAAAAACAGATGCACAGAAGTACACACGTTTATTAACGCATATATCTGCTATATCTATCATTATCTTTTTAGATGAAAGATCTTCTGGATTTACAAACGTAGATTTATGTAATGCCATGTACGTTTTTCAGAATGAAAATACTATCTATGCTGAGGAAAAGAATTAAAAATCCTGTAATTTGTTATCATGTCATCTTTTACAAAATCCCTTGAACAGTGGAGGCTAGAAACCTGAAACTTTTCCTATTGGCGGAGAGGTTCTTCGGGTAGTACTCATTATCCTGAAATTGGATATTTTCTCGTCTACAAACAGTTAATCATCCTGTCATTTCTACGTTGATTTTGAATATGCGAACGGCGTAATCTATCGTCGGATATTAATTTATTATTGCTTTTTATTTATAATCAACAATATGTATATATATATATATATATATATATATATATATATATATATATATATATATATATATATATATATATATATATATATTCCAAATCATTCAGTAACGCATTAATTTTTAGCCAGTGACAATCTATTTCCTTTTGTTTTTCAAGTGATATCATTTGCAATGCATTTACATCACACACACACGCGCGCGCGCGCGCACACACACACACACACCGAGATACATACGCGTACACACACACACACACACACATATATGTATATATATATGTACATATATATATATATATATATATGTGTATATATATATGTATATATACATATATATATATATATATATATATATATATATATATATATATATATATATATATATATATATACTTGTGGATGTACTCGGTGTTGCTTTGTTCCAAGTACGTAGAAACACATTTTTAATGAATTCAAATGCTTCAACTGATAGAATCATTTTATGTAATCCTTTTTATACATGATTTTATGAGCATATATTAATGTTTTCCGATTCAGGTAATTCCATTGTATATTTGTTAGGCTTCTAATATCTGAGAACGTTTATTGTTAAAATTTATTATCTTACTTAAAAGATATCATCTGTTTTTTTCACTTTTTATACTTTCTTATAATTTTGAATTTACAGCGAACACACGAAAAAAAGAAATAAGAGGTATATTTTAGTAAGCAAAAGCACTGGGGTAGAGAGCATTTTTTCCTGGGGATTCTGCCCTGGTGAAGAGATAGCTACTTGCTCCCACTTGGGATGATGTAATATAGAATTGACCAAGACAGAACCATAGACTTGTCAGTTGAACCCCAGCAATCTTGAAGGACTGTCCCTGAGACATGTAGTCGGTCATAGCATATAGTATTCTCAGTGGAAACTGGTGGCACTTGCACTTAAATGGTATATCTGTTAGGATTATGAGAGTGTTATACTCTTACAGAGTCTTGGTTCATGCAAATTATGTAGCAATATAATGGGTACATTCACTTTCAGTTGTGGGGGGTGTTTTGGGACAGGGGCAGCTTTCAAGGAAGGGTATTCTACGACATACATTATGATTGTGAGGTTGAAAGTTTGTCGTAAAAGATTAAGTAAGAGTTTCCAACGGTGGGAATGGATGGACTCTTGAGTGTCTATAATATTATTGCAACCGTTGAAATGTTATTACATACGTTCAAAATTGAGAACAGATGCTACACTATGATAATAAACTAGAGAATGGACCACTGAACTAGGATCATCATCAGAAGCAGCTTTTAGACGGCTGTCGTTGGATATAGATTTTCCCGAAGATTTGCCAAACCTATCTATCATGAGCGTCGCGGAGCCAATACTTAATGAAGTTATGTAGTTTGCCGTGCCATGTTTTTTGGACCAACCGATTGCAATTTCAGTTCATTCCATATCAAATGGATTCTGTGATATCTCGCTCTCTTATTTTTCTCATTCTTCTCTCTCCTTCTCTCCTTCTTTCCTTCTGAGTGTGGAAAAAAACTCATGGCTGGAAATATCTAAGCAATTTGCTAAAATCAGCCAATGTTTTTTTATCTCCAGTTTACTTAATCGCTAAAAATATTTTACATACTCATTCAAGTCCACTTATCAAATAAAATAACCAAGATTCCTCGATAAATCATTTATGAGAATCGACCTACTAATTGTTTTTTTTTTAATTGGCTAGATTTCTGGCTATCGTAGATTTTTATTGGAATTGGAAAAATGGTTTTCGATCAGATTCATGCAAGGCCATTCTGTCGAACAGCTCACCAACCCTCCGGATTGTTAGTGGTTTTCAGTTAGAAATTCAAAGACAAAACTATTGACAGCTTGTCTGTTGTATGACATGAGAGGAACTGAATTTGAAGAAACATATGTGTGCACAACAGATTTGAGTAATAATGTTCTGTTTTCTTTTTTTTTTCTACCTATGAAGTATAGAGACCTCTTGTTCTATGAATAACAGACCATATTCGACAGCACTGAGACAGCCACTAGAATCTCTTGTTCACTAAACGAAACATAGTTTTGTTTAAAGCCATGAATGCTGAGATTCTAAAACATTCAGTATGTCTTACACATCTATTTTTCATAGAAAAAGAACACAGCTGCCCCCGCTGACCTGTGGTTGCAGTGCTGCTGGAAGGGGGTGGCAGTTCTGAGTGATGTGAAATTTTGCCCCCCCCCAGCCTTCCCCCAAAATTGTCCGCACGATACATGAAAAATAACCCGCTTAGTTACTGTGAATGTATGATCACATGATACGCAAACTCATTTAATGGCGTCTTACCGTCGACTGAGCAACTTGAAGGGAGAATCACTGTTCATGCATGTGCATTAAGGTCTTCCCAATTGGTTACCAAGTTACATCAACGCTACACAATTTTTTCTCGGGATCTTTAAAATAGCTTGATATTTTTCAGGCAGACTTCGTATATCATGATTAAAGTGAATGAAAGTTTCGACACACTCGCTGAAAAGATCCTCCTGGGTTAGCACGAGTTTCATAAACAGCTTATTAATAAATATCAAAACATTTCATTGAATGCAAAATCCATCCAAAAATATCTGAGAAGTGACTAGCCCAGAAAATGCAGCAAAAACAACTAAAATCATAGTACGTCTTTTTTGCAACTCAGATTTTACACTGGATTGATGGTCTTCTAGGTTGCATGGTTTTTATGTTTGGTTAAAATTGACTTTCATTATTACGTTTATCTGAAAGAGATGAAATACATACCTGGAATATATATATATATATATATATATATATATATATATATATATATATATATATATACATATATATATATATTTTTTATTTCAAGTCATATGTATATATATATATATATATATATATATATATATATATATATATATATATTTCAAGTTACGTATATATATATATGTATATATTTCAAGTTATATGTATATATATTTCAAGTTACCCATATATATATGTATATATTTCAAGTTATATATATATATATTTATATATATTTATATATATATATATATATATATATATATATATATATATATATATATATATATATATATATATATATATATATATGAATGAAGGGGACTTGATGTTCAAATGAAAGAATTTGCAAGGTGAGAGATGAGATCAAAGAGGCAGTTAAAAAAAAGCAAGAAGCAAACAGAAAAATGAAAGAGAAAAGAGTGAAAGGGAACAGATATATGAATACAGGTGAGGAGGAAAAGAAAACAAGGATGAGAGGAAAACAAAAGAAAGTATGAAACAAAGAATAAAATGAAGAAAAGAATAAAAAATGGAATAAAGAATTAAATAAATAATGAAATGAAGAATGAAATGAAGGAAAAAATAAAGAAAGAAATAAAGAATGATATCAAGAAAGAAATAAAGAGAGAAATGAAGAATTAAACAAAGAATCAAATAAAGACAGGAACAAAGAATGAAATGAAGAATGAAAAAAGGAATGAAAGCATGAAACGAAGTATGAAATAAAGAAAGATAGAAAGAATGAAATCAAGAGAGAAATAAAGAAAGTGATGAAGAATGAAATGAAGAATGAATTAAAGAATGTAAAAAAGAAAAATAAAGAATACGGAAAGAAAGGATGAAATAAAGGAAGAGATGAAGAAAGAAGAGAAGAATGAAATATAAAAAGAAATAAAGTGGAGAAGGAAAAAACAGCAAAAAGAAATGCAGAGAAAGCTAAAAAGATGAGAAGAGAAAAAGGAAAAACAATCGATGTAAGGAAAAATGCAAACAAAAAAGAAGGAAACAGAAAATAGCACAAGAAAAATACAAAAAATAACAATTAGTGAAAGAAAGAAAGAAAAATGAGCAGAAAAAGAGAATGAAAGGCAGGACAAAATATGAGAGTGAGTAAGAAATTAATAAAAAAAGAAATGAGAAAAAAGAAATGAGAAAAAAGAAATGAGAAAAAAGAAATGAGAAAAAAGAAATGAGAAAAAAGAAACAGAAAATGAAGCAAAAAAATGGAGTAGTGGGGAAGGGGAGGAGTTGTAAGTAGAGAAAGAGAAACAGTCAGAAAGAAAGAAAGAAAGAAAGAAAGAAAGAAAGAAAGAAAGAAAGAAAGAAATGAGAACAGGTGGAAGATAAGATAACACCAAAACAATTGATTAAAATAAAGAAAAATAAAATATACAGGGATGGAGGGAAAATGTAAAAAGAGAAAAAAAAACAGATCTTAAAAGAAGGATGAATGAAATAAATAGATAAAAAAATAAAAGAGAGGAAGAAAGAAACTAAGAATGAAAGACGGACGCAAGTAATGAATCTGATGGAAAAATGAAAAGGAAAAAACAGTAAGGCCAGAAAGAGGAAGAACAAGAAAGTTTTATTAATTGAAGAATTGTGGATTGTTGTGATTCGAATTCTTTCTATGTAACTCGAATTCTCAATCGGAAAACGAAACGTAAAGTCTGTTTGACGAGGTAATTTCCTGTGCAACCAGAATTGGTTGGAGAGAGGTCGAAGTTGGGGCGACTCTCGGAATTAATTATGTCGCACCAGAAACATTTCGGCAATGACTCCTGACCTTCCTGGTCCTAGCGAAACTTGACGACCGCTCACCTACGCCAACGTGCCGCCAGTGGACTCCTTTTTACTGTCTCTCTCTCTCTTTCTCTTCCTCATCTTTTTCCCCAACAATTTCTTTTTCTCTTGCTCATTCAACAAGATATCACTAGTCCTAATCCAATTAGCTATTCTTTCTCTCATCATTCTTTAAAGTATTTTTCTCTATTTATGTCTTTTTACTAATCACACACACACACACATAAATGTATTTGCTATATATATATATATATATATATATATATATATATATATACGTTACATGCATACACACATATATATATATGTATATATATATATGTATGTATATATATATATATATATATATACGTATATGCATACACACACACACACACACACACACACATATATATATATATATATATATATATATATATATATATATATATATATATATATATATATATATATATATATATATATATGAATTTGCAGATAGAAAAAATGTCGTACACACATAAATAATACATATACTCACACAACCACGAAATGGGAAGAATCTACCTGCCTTGAAAATAAGCATTCGAAATTCAGGCATTTCATTTTACGTTGAACATCGGAATATGTAACTAACTCAATAACAAGGCTGGCACTAACTGCTTATATTTCCTTTCTTTTCTGTCTGCCTTCTTTCTCTTTTCTCGATAAATTCACCTCGTAAATGTTTATTTTTTGACATCAGTATACTCTCCTCCCTGTGTTTGATATCCATCAACCTTAGTTTGGTACGATACAGTACCAAATACTGGAAAATCGAAATGTTGGATTATATTTGGGATTGTACACTGACCTCTACGGCTGTTTGGGAAATTGCGACTATTTAAGTAAAGAAGCAAACTAACTGTTATTATTTAAGTTTAACTGTCTGTAGTGAAGCCCCCAGTGATGATAGAACTCACGACGCTAACAAATTTGTCTGTCATTGCAAGTACAGAGCACCCGGTGAAGATCAATTACCTACACTTGAAACGAATATTTAAGAATCTTGATCTAGAGTGGCAAAATACCCGAACTGCACCCCTCCTGGGTTAAGTCACCCCCCCCCAGTTTTGATAATTGGACCCACAGCGGTTTTAATAGGTAGTTCAAGGCTATAAAAGTAACTTAGTCAAGTAAAAGACCACGAATGCCACAACTCAGTGAGGATCAAATTCACTACAGTTGTAATGGCCGGTGTGGCTACCTTGCTGCTCACCTGTTTCACATAGTTTTATATTTTCTTCTTATCAATTGTATTTAGTATCTTATTTTATAAATTATCTCAATTGTTTGGTTACCTGGGATATCATGGGTAGAATTTATTACATAGTTAAAACGAATATTTCATTCGATTTATAATATCACAGAAAATTTGAGGAAATTAAACGAAATGATGATAAGTGTTGTATTTTTGAGTTGATAGGATTTGTGTCTAGTATACCAGATATACATTTCAGCTTTCTTGTTGCTGACCACTGACTTTATCACTATTCTACCACTCTGTTTAGTCTTAACCCTTTTCTGGATTGCTAAATTGAATGTGTTTAGCAGTAGGGAAAACTATTTAATGTACGCAGAAAGTTTAATTAATTAATCGGTTAATATTTCAACCGAAAATTTGTTCTTGCAATTCTTCGCAATACAAACATATTTGTACAGCTTATATAGTCTGTTTGTTTATTTCAAAATTTCTCCCTTAGCAACTCGTATTGTTCCATTTGTGTCTATGAAACATTTATCTCAAACTCTCGTTCTTTCTTCCCTTCCTTCATTCCCGTTTTTCATTCCTCTCAAACTCCTTCCCCCCTTTTTTTTTCGCCTCTCCTTTTAATTTCTTTTTCCTTTTCTTTGGGTGTTCCAGATCTGCCCTCGTTCCTATAAACTATTCGCTACAGCGTTTTCCAATCATCTCATCCCTTTCATTACATCTGACTCATCTTGTCCCGGCCGGGTTTCGACTTTCGACTTCTACAGGAAAGACGAAGTTACTCGACTAATTAGACAGAACAAAGAAAAACGTCGCCTTCCGATCAACATCCGGGACACAGCTGGCAGCGTACGTTCCATCACCGCATCCCATTCAATCTTGTCCACACCTCGGCATTACACACTCCACCCAAGTCAATCCAAACAAGTACCATCACCAACAAGCTCAAGTCACCTCCAGGTATGTACACGTACGTTCGCTGATCGAGTCTGATCGACGCTGAAAATGGAGGAGAAGCAGAATGTTTAGAACCGAAATAGAGCCGCAAAGGAAGGCGAAAGAGGAAGAGGAAGACAAGGCGAGATAGGGTCGAATCGAGCTGAAAATGGATAGAAAAAAAACATTTAGAGAATGAGGAATACAGAGATAGAACCAAGTTAAAGAGAGAAGAAATAAAAACTGATAGAGTCGGTCGATAAGGATAGAAGGATAAGATGTTGGAAAAAGAAAGATAGGGGGATTGGGTAGAATGTATGAGAAGAAGAAGAAGAAGAAGAAGAAGAAGAAGAACAAGAAGAAGAAGAAGAAGAAGAAGAAGAAGAATAAGAAGAAGAAGAAGAAGAAGAAACGTCAATATCAAAAAAAGAATTCATCAGACAGTAATGAGTAAAGGGGATGGATATGATATGTCAAAAGACGAGAGAGAGAGAAAGAGAAGGAGAGAGAGAGGGAAGATTAAAAGAAAGTTGTAAAGCTGAGAGAATTAGACAAAGAAAATCAAAGAGGTAAATCGAAGTCAATAGACAACGGAATGTGATCATGATAAGAGGTTTTTCCCCCACTATCCGAAAGTAGAGCATTCGTGAGCCTAATGCCGTAAAGCGAAGAAACGATTAGCGATAATTCATTTGAGAAAACTTTTTTAGCGTTTGCAGAGCCCCAAAATGGAGATGATGGCATGTTACACCCATTCACCGGAAGTTGGGATGGTGGGATGCACAGGAAACTGGGGTCAAGGAATTTGTACTGCTTCTATAAAAGTTCGCTTCGAATCAAACGCTCAATGCTATTTTCGCTTTTCACTCTTTGACAGTGAAAAATAGCGCAAGGTGAACTTACAAAAATTGAGAGTGAGCTGTAGTAAGAATAAAATAAAAGAGGAAAAAAGAGAAAACATTTTTAAAAGATGGTTATTCAAAATTGGTTCAAAAGAGAAGCAATATATATATATATATATATATATATATATATGTGTGTGTGTGTGTGTGTGTGTGTGTGTGTGTGTGTATGAAAATGACAATCGGAAGGTGAAATGAAAAACTCAAGAGATACATGTTAGATCTCGAATCGAGAGAGTTTTTCCAGTGCTTGGTAGTATGGTCGAAGCATTAGAGGAGGTGTTCGTTTATTTGTGGTTTGAAATAGCCATGGGATGTAAAGACCCATCTTATATCAAACCAAATGCCGCCCTCAATTACACAGGTACAAATATCTCCCCTCCCACTCCTACCAAACAACCAAACACAAAAAAACAACATCACATTTTCCTCTTCAGCATCAAAATGTAAATAGCATATATTTTACACTGTGAAACCGCTGCAGATATTTCTCTGAAAAATATGGCTGGCCCCCTTCGAAATGCATTGAACTGTGTCCATATTGAGAAAAAAAAATTGAGGTGTAACACCTATCTCTTGAGTTTTTCACTTCACCTTCCAAGAGTAATTTTTTCATCTACATTCTGTCGGATCTCTTAACATCCACAGTAAAATCATATATATATATATATATATATATATATATATATATATATATATATATATATATATATATATATCACTTCCCTCCCTTTAGGGCTGAGCACTTTTAGGTCGGGCACTCGTCTGCAAAAAGCAAATTTGTAAAGCTCTTCTAACATTTGAATTGAGCACTCTGGTAGATGGTGAATCATGCGTAAAAAACATATCACCTTACTAGGTCCAACCAACAGTTCAGTTTTGCGTAGGGCAGAATACCAGACTCTGGCTCTGGTGTGAGGGTTTCAGTTCCGCTGGCGGCACTGGAGTGGTTATCTCGTCAATAGCCATATAATAGGACGAAAAAGCTGTCTATGGATGACACAACTATTATTTATCTTGTACATATATATATATATATATATATATATATATATATATATATATATATATATGTGCACACAGGCACACACATACACACACACATATGTATAATTCTAAACGATACCCCGTTTACATGGAGAATGGATCACTCGGCGTAAATAGAAATAAACTATTCAAGAAAAATACAGCTGCTTCAGAAACCAAACATGCGACCAATAAGATAGCTACTTCAACGTAGCACCGCTTTAACCATTGAGCTAAACAGCCCCACGGAAAAGCAGTGGTCTGAAAATTCACTTTTTAGTCATTTTTACTGTCCATGTCTGCACTGTTTGTTTCTAAATGTTTCATAAATTTTTCTGTTGGATTATATATCCATTTCTTCTTTTTCGTTCTCTTTTCCTTAATAATAATAATAATAATAATAATAATAATAATAATAATAATAATAATAATAATAAGAAGAAGAAGAAGAAGAAGAAGAAGAAGAAGAATGTGTGCATAGTCTAGAAAGCTTTACAACTTAAAACACTAAAAACCTTTTCAAAAAGATTTTCCTTTGATTTGTTTTTTAATTCATATTTAACATTTTAATTGTTTTCTTCGTGAAATTTTATTTGATTTATCTTGATTGTTTTTTTTTAATTGGTAAAAACGTTATATGATGACTGTATTTTAATTGATTTCTTTAATGTTTTTATTTGAATTTCACAAAACCATACGGAACACAATTATTCAATGACAAAAAAACAAGCAATAATTTATCCTTATAGAAAATTGAATATTAAGTAATAAGTTCAAAGTGAATTAAAACAGTCATGAAGAGTTATATTAAGTTATTATGAATCAGTTGTATCAAATCACGTGAATTTTTCTCAGTTTTGAATGCAAGTGGGATAAACGTCACCATTCAAACTGGAATGAAAAGTTGGGGTTTTTAGTTACAAACATGTTGTTTTTGCCAGTTGAAATACAATTCAAATTAGATAAGAATTTACAAGGGAAACAATTAAAATACAATCATAATGATGCTTAAGATTTATAACAGAAAGTTGATGCTATGTTTCGTTCGCTTGAAAGGAACAGATGCAAATTTTGTAATGTTTCACGTGTTCGTCGAATTTATCAAACTTCGTTCGGTACATACAAAGAAATCGTTAGAGTCTATGTGCCGACTCATTTATCAATCTTCGTTTGATGAATCTAGAGATAGTTCGTATGGATCTGCGTGTTCGTTAAAACCGATATTGGTTATATCGAGGTTCGTTATTGTGAAAGTGTCCAGTATACGTGATAAATATGATCATACAGTTGGTAAGAGAGCCATCCAGGAATCACGAGGTTGTGATTTCAAATCACGATAGGAAAAGTTACTTTTATATAGAGGTGTGGATTGTGAAGATTTTACTCCCCTAAATTAGACGGAGGGGGGGTCCTTCTTGTTCTTGATCCAGGGAAAAAACAAGTTGGACTCGAGTTTGACGATAAAGAGAAGTCAAACTGAAGGTGATTCTAGAACGTAGAAGTATGTACAGCAACCAAAAACCCGAAATTCCGACGCGATAGAAAAACCACCCATGACTCTTCACAGTGACTCAAACCGTATTAATTACCGAAATCTATTGTGTCCGGCCGTTTCTGTTTGGCCGCCGATACGGCTATCGATGACCAGCGCCCCTAACTTATTGGTTGACCCAGTTGACCGTAGCAAATTACAGTGAATGGTTTGTTATTTAACACAGATCGCCGGCCACAGGTTCTGGTCAGGCGACGGCCATTGCGATGTTGTCGATCGTCCTTCGGTGGACATTCGGTTATTCAGTTTGTCCAATTACCACTCGGTTCCGACCATTCCTTCTGTGTTTGGTTCCATCCACCGAACCCACCCTGATGCCAACTCGGTTGATTTGTCGCGAGTGTTTTGATCTAATTGAAACCCTTTTCCAAAGGAACGGGGACAATCGGCCGCTTTAGTCTGAGTTCTGTTGCCTTTGTCTCATTACCGAATAAAATGGAAAAATACGGAGCGAATAAATGAATTGAAAAGAAAGAATCGGGGGCGGAGGCAGAGGAAGAAGGATAACAAGTATATGTATTGGGGCGGATGAGGAGATTGTCATCGGGATGAAGATGGAAAAAGCCCAGTGACTAAATGAAAAGTTTTGATCCATTCTCGTTCTGTGGTTCCCACGCAGAGGAACTGTATACTGATTGTTTACGATTAACAAAGTAGTTGGCAATAATCCGTGGTTTAACAAAGGGAATAGCATACAGGGAAAAGGGGTGGCAAGAGAGAAAAGAAGTTTGAGAAAAAAGGCCAAGGAAAGCGTAAGATAGAAGGACAGACTGATTAAATCGAAGGGATGTTAATTTAAAAATATTGGGTAGAGGAACGGAAAGGAAGAGTGAAGTAGAAAATGGAGGTGTTATATATATATACATATATATATATATATATATATATATATATATATATATATATATATAAATATATATATATATATATATAGAAAGAGAGAGAGATAGATAGAGATAGAGATAGATAGATAGATAGATAGATAGATAGATAGATAGATAGATAGATAGATAGATAGATAGTGAGAGAGGGAGAGAGAGAGAGAGAGAGAGAAACATGAAGGAAAGGCAGGTGAGCATACCTACACAAAGAAAGAGAACTTGTAGTAAATTTGGTTTTAAAGGAATAAACAATTTCTAGATGTAAGGGAGAAAGAAATTATACAAAATGCAAACAGTTATTTACTCAGTCCCCACAGATCACATGCAAAACTGAGGCTGACAATATACTAGCTGGAGAGATGAATTAGACAAATTCAGAAAATACTGGCTCTGCAACACCCATGATAGAGAAATGTGGCAGATGCCGGGGAAGGTCCATGTCCACCGGCAAACATTAAAACACTGATGGTGATGGTGAATGATAATTTTTGGACAAAAGGCCACAGGAAACAGGCAGCGAAGGAGAATGCTTGCTTACCTATACACCGTGACGAATGAAGGACTTGGAAAACTGGATTGGATGGAAGGCAAAACGGTGAAGAGGGACAGTTTAAGTGTAAAATGAGAAAAAATATGTATGAAGAATACGGAAGAATTGCTTAGTTCTGTCGCACTGACCGTCCAGTTTTGCCCGGGGGTAAAATGTCAGCCTCTGGGTCCGAAGCAAAGGTTTCGATCCTACCTCGTAGTACTGGATGTTGGATAGTCTATAGCCACCTTGAAGAGTTGTAATACAACGAAATACCTGTCTGTGGATGACACAATTTTTTATTTGTATATTTTTATATTTTTAAATATATATATATATAGATATAGATATAGATAGATATAGATATATAGACAAACTACAATGTGCATTGTATTACAACATTCCAGTGTAGCTATAGACCATTCAGTACCACAAGGTAGGATCGGAACCTTCTCTTTAGACCCTACGCTGAACTGGACGGTCAGTAGGAGCGAATTATGTGATTTATCTATTTATGCATAATTACCCATCTACCGAAGTGCTCCATTACAGATATATATAGATAAATAAAAAAATTATGGGACTTTTAAAATCCATATATTAACACAAATATAAGGATAAACTTAATTTGTGATAATATTTTGATTTCAAAAGTTCCACAAAAACCATGTTAGAGAAAAGAACAAGAACATTAAGTTAAAATACTTGTTGTGTGCTGGCACTGATTCCAGTTCTGTAGACCCCCATTTGAGAAGTGGCCGATATCATGACTCTATAATGAGAGATTGTTATGTAGTTTCTGTGAACTTGAATAGGATGACTTCCAGTCGAAGGGTGTTATTAATCGGGAGTACCGTGATTTTCATATTTGCAACGATTTACAGTGATTCCTTGTTTAATCGCTAATCCCAACACAGTAACATTTTCCCCTCTTTGATAAGTATTGCAGTATTATAAGGTTTGACAACAAAAATTAAATTCATTAACTCGAACTAGTACCCTAATACTTTATTCATGTTGATATTGTAACCTGGGAGCTTATACTTTGGTTTATTAAATCACTTTTTAATGAATATGTAGGATGCGTTATAATGCCGATATTAAGGGGAACCCATATATTTTTTAAGTGATTTCAAGAATTTGAATAAAAGCTCCTAAGAAAGAATACCAACACAAATATAGTGTATGGTCAGTAGTTTGAGACAATAAATTCAATTTTCCCTATTTGCACTTTGTAATACTGCAACCGACGCTTTTAAGAGGGAAAATGGCTGCAGTGTAACGATTTTTGTTGAATGAATCTTGGTAAGCGATCATAGTTTAATGATCTGATTATTCCAGTTGAATAACACCTTTCGACTAGCATAGATTAAACCTATTTTAATGTTTAAAGTCCTCGAACTCCCCAAACTTTTGGTGGTTGGTATTTGGATATTTTAGCTGTATGTACAGCAGTAATTAATGATATCTATTAATGATTTATATTCATACTTAAGAACTTAGTTACAAATGTATCTGCTTTTGATAGTGTGATATCATTTGAAAGACAATTGTGAGCATGATAATTATTTCTAATCTTAATCAAGGAAATCAAATCATCTTTCGCTAAGATTTCCCGTATTGATATTCAAGAGTTCGTTAGATCAAAAGTTATTATGGTATGCAGATATCTACTATTTTGGAGATTTTTTTTCTGTTTACAAATTCTACCGGAGATCAAGTCTCCTGCCGTTTGAATATCAGAGAATTGAATATTTTCTTTTTGCACAGACAGCTTCAGAATTGTGCTTATATTTGTATTGATGAGCCTTAACACGAATGGTGATTGGTGACTTTTACTGGAGATCAAGTGAAAGTAACTTTTGTAAAGCCACCAGCGCTCTCCTCAGTCTATTGGCTGGTTTTAGAAATGTTGACTAGATGGTTTTATTTCTTCCTTTAATTTTCTATTTTTCAAACCTCTTTGGCACTATGATAATGATGGGTAAAATGGTTACTGATTCTTTTTAAGAAAGGTAAAGCTTTTTTAAAAAGTACAATGTAAAAAGGAGGGCTAATGTTAAAAATGGGGCTGATTGTGAAAAAAGGGCACTTGGGGTTGGGGATTAATATTGAGAAAGAGGGAGTAGTTTTCGATAAATAAATTGAGGCGATTTACGTCTAGGGATCAAAATCGAAGGTTAATCTTTTTCACTTTTAGGGGACGAAATGGTTACTGATTTTTTTCAAGATGGGTAAAGATTTTAAAAGAAGTACAATACTAAAAAGGAGAACTAATGCTAAAAAATGAGGCTAATTGTGAAAAAAAGGCATTCGGGGAGGGGTTTAATGTTAAAAAAGACGGGGTTAGTTTTCAATAGATAAATTGAGGGGGTTTACTATTAGGGATCAAAATCGAAGGTTAATCTTTTTCACTTTTAGGGGACGATATCGAACGGATTTTTTAAGGGGTTGAAATTAATTTTCCACTTTTAGGGGTTAAAATCGAAGGTTTTTTCCATTTCTGATTTTCGTATCAAAATCAATAGAAACTTTTTTTTCACTTCCAAGTGTCAAAACCATGGTGAACTTTTTAAAAATTTTCTGTGATCAGAAATCAAGGTAGGTGATTTTTTCCATTCTTGTAGGTGTCAAGATTGAGAGAGAACGTTTCTTTTCATTTTTGATGTCAAATCGTGTGGATTATGTTCACTTTTCGGGGGTCTTAATCATGGATTTTTTCACTTTTAGGGGTCAAAATCACCTGGTAGCCTTTTTTTCATTTTTAGGTGTCAAAAGCCAAAAGAAATCGAGAAGAAACATTCATTTTCACTAGTTTTTTTTTCCAATTCAAGATATCAAAGTCGAGGGGAAATTTCTATCGGTAAGGGATTGACATAAAAGGATTTTTTCCATACTAAGGGTCGGAATTGAGATCGTATTTGTTTTTTTTTTTTACTATGAATGGTAAAAATCGAAGAAGAAAATTTATTTTCTCTTCACGAAGTCAACATAGAGGGCAGCAATTTTTCACTTTTAAGAATAAAAATTTAAGTGTGAACTTCTTTCTCTGTTATTGAAGAAATTCAAGGAGATCTTTTCCCCTTTTTTAAATTTCATTTTTGGCATCAACTTCAACTTTTTTCATCTTAACGAATTCAAAATTGTGGGGAACGTTTTTTTTCACTTTTGAGAATTAAAATCGAAGTGTGAAAAATTTCAACCACATGAAGTGAAAAATATCCCCCTGATTTCCTCCCTAAAAATGAAAACAAATTTTACTTAGATTTAGAACCCTAAAATTGAAAAGAAAACTCCCCAATATTTCCCCCCTCAAAGCAAACATTTAAAGTTCCTTAACGATTTCAAACAGCAAGTGTGGAGGAATAAAGTTCCCTTTTGATTTCAACTCCTAAAAATGAATAATTAACATTCCCTCCATATGATCAACATAAATTCTGATGCCTAGTTTTGTGTTTTGGAAAAATGATTGATCAATGAAGTAAACCATAATTACATCGTGAATCGTTCAGCGCTATTTCAATCGTACAATATCAAAATATGCACTAACTAAAACAGCACTATTGAAAGTATTCCTGTACAGTAAATGATTACCACGATAGGAGGCATCAAATCAGGGCGTTTGTCCTCCACCAAAGCATAAACTCAATTTGTGACATTATATGGATTTTAAAAGTGCCACAAAACTTATAATTTTATAGATTAAAAAAAGAGCATGAACTTTAGTTGCGTACTTGAACTGATTCTGGTCCTGTAGATCCCCCATTTAAAAGAATGACCGATACTACAACTCTTAAAATGATGAGTTGTAATTCCGGCCGGTCAGTTCTAGAACGTCGGCTACCTAAAGTTTTTGGAGTTTCGGGATTGGAAACATCTAGCATTATATTCAAAATACAAGTTGACTGATCATATTTAACGAGAGTATTATGATGTTTATGTAATATGCAGCGATTTAAAGTAAGTGTCACTAATCTCAAAATGCTACACAGTAACGTCTTCCCTCCATGACGATGACTGCTGTAATCTCGCAAAAAAATTGAATTCATTGGCTCGAAGTCGTTCCCCTATACTTTATTCATGATATTTTCTCTTGTGAACTTTTACTCTAATTAATAAAATCGCATTTTCAAGAGTATATAGGGTGTCGATCATAAGATCACCCTACATATAAAAAAAGTGATTTTATGAATCTGGATAAAATCTCTCAATAAAAAGTATTAACACAATTACAAAGTATAGTTAGTAGATAGAGACGATAAATTCAGTTTTCTGATGATACTCTTTTCTGCAACCCTTAACTTTAAAGAGGAGAATTGTTACTGTATAACGATATTCGTTGAATGAAAGCAAACGATCACTGCTATTAGTTGTGGACACGAAAATACGATTCCTCCTCTTAAAAAACATGCATCGATTGATATTTAGAATGATTTAAACCCATTTAAATTTTATATGGTCAGTATAAGGGGTATGTTGGATTTAGCATCCAAGGATGATATGTTTTAAATCATCTTGGCTTATTTCTTAAATAAAAAACGCAACCTTACGTTACATTTTGATTTAGCAAATCGGTCTAAAAAATCAAGGATGGAACAATGTTAATTAATTACATCATTAAATAGTAAGACATCATTTTTGTAGCGGGATGAATTACCATGTAGATGGGTCTCCTGATCTACCCCAATACCAAAAAATAGAAATATCTGGGGAATGAATTTCAAAGACCAATTTGTTAAAAAAAAAAAAACCATCAACCGGATCAAGTCTGTAGCCAAAAAGAATTTCACGAGTCCATGTCGAGATGTTTGGACGGTGGTGAGTACAAACATATTGACTGACATTTGGCGATTTTTTTTCCATTTATAGAGGCAAAAATCGAGGGGGATTTTTTTTTACTTTTAGAGGGTCAGTGATTAGAATCGGTTGGAGGGTCCTCTTTCAGGTATCAAAATATAAGAAGAACTCCTTTTTCCTATTTTTATTGGTCGAAATGGCAGAGAATACTTTTCCCCGCTTCTAAGAGTCAAAATTTAATGGAAATTCTTTTTCTCAATATTAGGGATAAAATTTGAGGGTTTTTTTCCCACCTGAACGGTCCAAATCGAATGAATTTCTTATACTTTTAGTGGACAAAATGGAGTTTTTTCCCAATCAGGGGTCAGAGTGGGACAGGAATTTTCTTTTCGCTCTTAGGGGGCAGAATAGAGTAGGAAAATTTCTCCACCTTTTAGAGGGAAATTTTCCTTTCACTTATGCGGGTCAGAATGGGAAGGGGGTTTCCGTACTTTTAGTGGTAGATAAAAAGAAGTGTTCACGTTTTGAAGCGGATCAAGAGACTTTCCACGATAATCTCCCCTGAACCGTAGTTGTGTATGCACAGTGCAATATTTCTTAAGGCTTTAAATGAATATTACTGAAATTTTTGGAGGATTGGGTAATGGTTTATAAAAGGAATGCTCACACTTGGGGGTGCATCCAGGAATTTCCCCTCAAGTAAAATATAGAATTATCTAGATTTTAATGCCATTTCGCAAGAAAAGCATTTAGATAGTATTCTAATAAGTACCATTCGATGGCCAAATTTAATGATCTTTTTCATTTAGAGCAAAACTGTTTTACTATTATCATTATTATTATTATTATTATTATTATTATTATTATTATTATTATTATTATTATTATTTTGCAATATTATTAATATTATTGTTATTATTATCAATAATAATGATAATGATAATGATAATAATGCATTCAAGGTATTAAAGAATAACTTTCTTCGTGCAATTTGGACGGCATTGCAAAATGATATAAACCCGTATGCGTCCGACATATCTGAGCAAGATGGAGGCGGAAGGTTTTCCGAGTTGAAGCTGCAAAAAGATGGAATAAACGAGAATAATCAATAACGGACATAGCTAAACTAATGACCACCATTTGTTCGAGTGAACGTGGAGAGAAGTACGTTGGTCGCAACCTGGTAAAGGCCTCTCAGATTTGATTGAATATGGATGAGATTCCTTTAATATTTTTCTTGCTTTTGGTCTAATCCGTAATCACCAGTCCATTCATCGGCACATCAGTTTCATCTTGACGCAAAATTCTTTTCTTTATTGTTCGACAAATTTTCGTTTCGTATTTTCTTTTCCTCTGGTTACAAAGAACACCGTTTCACGCCTGTCTTTATCATCATCATCATAATTGTTATCATGATCGTTATTATCACAATCATCATCGATAGTTGGAGCATTATTTTAGCTTGTTATGTTTTGTTTAATTTGGTTTTCATTCAATCATTGTGTTCCTGCCTTATACTTGGAACCAATTATAATCATTTTCTTCGTAATCCTAAGACTCACATATTTGCACACTGAGATACGTCATTTTTTGGTTCTTATCGTTTTTCTTCCTTTAATAATATGTACAATTTTCTTCTTTTATTTATATATAAAAATATACATGTCATTTTCCATCCTTCATATATATACTTACATATATTTTTTCTTATATATATATATATATATATATATATATATATATATATTCTTTCATTCTCACATATATCCTCTCTTTCCCATATGTATTTGTATTTATATGTAATTTTTATCTCTTTCAGATATATTCAGAGAGAGGAAGGTGTGTGTAATTTTTCTCTCTTCCGTAAATATCTATCTTTCTCTGTATAGAGAGACAGATATAAGTAAATTTTCTCTTATATTCGAAATAACGTTTATGAATTCGTTATATTATTTGGAACTATAGAATGAGCGTTAGAAAAAAAATAAAGCAGATATGGACGGTGAAATGAGCGTAATGAAAACTGTAGGTTTCGCGCGTTTAACTGGACCTTTGTATTTCTATCAGACTATTTACCTAGTAGGTTATCGGATGCAGGTTCGATTCCGATCTATATCAAATAATATATGTATATAAAGTAATATGTATGTATATATATGTATGTATATATATATATATATATATATATATATATATATGTGTGTGTGTGTGTGTGTGTATTGATATCTAAATTAATGTATGTAAACTAAGTAATATATAATCATGTACACATATTTAATATATATATGTATATATATATACGTGTGTCATGTAACGTATATATTTATAAATACATCAATTCAAGTGTATTTTGTATATATCAAGTAATGTATATACATATATGAGTATTAAGTAATGTGTATTTATATATACTGAGTAACATATATATATATATATATATATATATATATATATATATATATATACATGTATATACATTTATATATTCTAAGTAATGTATATTAATGTATGTATTAATTACTATATACGTATTAAATAATATGTATGTATATATATATATATATATATATATATATATATATTGATAAATATATATATCTATTGATCAATACTTGCGTATATATATATTTTGATTTGTATGCATATTTTGTTATATATATACATATATATGATAATCAATATGTGTATATGTATATATATATATATATACATATATATATATATATATATATATGTATATATTAAGTAATATATGTATTTATTAAGTTATCAATATATATTTACGTATGTATAAGTAATATATATATTGAAAGATATATATGTAGAGAAAAAAGTCGAACTTGTTTCATCGAAAGCTAAAAAGTAAACAAAACAGTATTCTTTTATTGTACTTTACTCGAAGGCAATGTGTGTCAATTCAATTCTGTTATCAGCAGTTTTTGTAAATGTTTTTTCTTTACCCACTTCAGTAGAACAGCTCAACCTTAGTGGGGCTTAAGAATTGGGAGTAAATTTGCGTTCGTCACTCTGTCACTGTTATTCGTGCAAGACGTCATCCACTTTTCTTCTGGTCATTGTTGTCCGTCATCATTAGACTAAATAAAGACAAAACTCAGCAATAAGAGTTCGACAAAAGAAAGAAAGAATAAGTCTACTCAGTCTAACGGTTATCCCGCCACTTGCGTCGAAAGCAAAAATAGAGGGGACATGCCCGATTGTTAATCCGACACTGACCTCAAAAGCAAGGAAAAAAAATTAAATAATACTTTGTTCAAGTGGGATTTAATCCATTAGTGTCTAGTAGAACGCCATAGACCACTGAGTCGGGGTTACATAACTGAAAATAGAAATATCTTCTTAATTATAAATAGCATGGTCGAACAAATACCAAAAAATCACGAATCCATATCAACTGCCGTTTCCAAATTCTTGTTTTTACAGGGCTTAATAGTTTGACAGGGATCCAAGTGATCCAATCGTGGCAAACGCAGTGATCCAGGGAAGTCAGGACTGACAGGAAGTGGAGAGCGGAGGATGCTGTGCTGGAAGTAGAAAAAAGTCTACGGCACTAGAAGGTGGTTCGAACGTTTACATGAGGGCAAGCCAGGCTAGGGTTCTTCCTATTTCCCCAAATAATAAACATAAAAGCGAAGGAGGCGTACTATCTACTCCAATAGGATGTGAGAGAAGTGGCTGGAGAGACAAGATCCTGCAAATCTGAAGGAACAGGGAGGTTGGGCAATCATGTATGGTTGAAAGAAGAGTGATCCTAACCCTAATTTCTAGAAAGCCGAACATCACTGCATCAAATTCCTTATCCGGGCAGCACAAGACGTACTTCCAAGCTTGTCTCATCTGTACACAGTGGTCAAAGTAGATACACCACCACGCCCACTGAGCTCTTGGCGAGGGACCCTAAAATATGTTCTCAGTTGTTACACAACAGGATGGTACCGCTGGAGACATGGTCAGGTTTTGACGACCATTGCCGAGTCCATACACACAGGAATAGAGTGGGCGAAGAAGAGCCGACCCACCAAGGGGAGCATCGTCTCCGTTTTTGCTGGAGAGCAGCCTAATCCCACCAGGAAAACTACCTGTTGACATCCTGACTTAGGCAAGGGACTGACAGATGTTAGAGGACCTCGAACGACAACAGAAGTTCCCAAGCTACATTGCAACTCTGCAATCGGATATCGTCCTCGTGTTCGAGTGTACCAAACAAACTGTGTTGCTTGAGCTGACTGTCCCATGAGAGGATCTCTTTGAAGAAGCATTTGAAAGGATGCTCTCCAAGTACTCCGAACTGATCGACAACTATCAAATCGGGTGCAGAGGATTCGCTGCTCATTCTCTTATCAGATTAGTAACATCCTAGGAATTGAAGGAGACGGGAGAGGACAACCTGCAAGAGAATGTATTGAATTGGAAGACCCGAAACACCTGAGAATCACTGATGATGTTTCCAGTCGGGGGGCATCAGCAGATTTTATCCTTTCACAAGTTATTATATCAACTATTTCAATGATATACTGAGTAGTAAGGTAATTTTCACCGAAAAGAAAATAGATAAAATATACGTTGTTACCTGTTATTATATAAAAATGATACTTTTCATTACAGATAGTCAATATTTTCTGTAAAAAAAAAACAAATACCAAGAATTCTGAAACGCGGGTTGACACAGCTTAATCCCACGGAATGTTTTTCCCACCCTCTCTCTCTCTTATTCATGTTTTAAATTCAGGAATCTTAAATTCTGTGTCTGAGTTGTACTGTAAAACGTTGAGATAGAACCAGAGTGTGTCGTGTATACGGAGTTGTTTATTAACACAGAGTTATTACAAATGTTTCAAAGCGAAAGAGCATCATCTTCAGCAGAAAGATCTGACATCTTCAATGTTGTTAGAGTAACAGCTGGTTCTGTAAAATCAGTGAATTGAGACGTTTCATTTCAAGTTCACGCGGTAGCAGTGGGTCAGCAGACTGGATTTGTGATGGTAATGCCTTGAGAATTGTTTACTGAATTGTATAAGTAAGGATCATCCAGGGGTCAGGTCTGCAAGAGACTGGGTGCTATGGGGACATCCTGGGTAGGGAGAAAAGAAGAATAAAAAAGAATAACAGGATTAAAACTAGGAAGAAGTGATGATTAGGAATCCTGGTTTTAAAGAACCATTTGAGATTATATAGAAAAAGGGTTTTATCATAAGAAAATGCACCAGTGATCCAAGGTTCTTTCATTATCGTAGACGCAATCAATTTGATTTAGTTCTAATCTTCCATTTAGAAAAAAATCAATTTAAAAAAAAATTTGTTTATCTGTTTAATTCTTTTAATCTGATTATAATTTCCTATTCCTGGTTGGAGTTTCTTCTGGGTTGTTATAAAGAGATATTTTTGTTTTTTGGTGTACATCGTAATCTTTTGGCTTAAGGGCGTGTGAGCAGTTTGTGTATTCTGTAGTGATGGTGATGATCTCATGGATTAGAGTTAGGTTCAGGCTGTTTAATTTGATATTTATTCCATTGGTGGAAAGAGTTTGTAGAAGTAATAGCCACGTATTTTCATGATTCTCGAGGATTTTTGTGACGTGTAATATTTTCTTCCCTTTCAATAATGATGAATTTAGCATCATGGTGAAAGTTATGGTTTGGTAGGCAAAAGTGTTGCCCTATTGGGAGCAGATTATTATAATTGGTAAATCTAACTCCGTGTCTGTAATTATTGAGTCTGATGTTGAAATGTAACACAAATTTCTTTACTTACGGTATTTTGCATTGTGCACATTCGAGGAGATGGATAATGTTGCCACTTTTGCACTTAGAATTGTAGTGAATATTGAAGGTATTTTTAGTGGTAGGACTGGCAAAAGAGTTGATGAGTTTGAGGTGATTACAACAGAGGCTACAGCGGGGTTGGCAGAATTTGATAGTTCTGGGGTTATTTATTCTACGGACACTTTATTATCTTTTATGGTATTACAACCAATTATGTCATTTGTATTGTGGGGCCTACGGAAAGGTAAAGTACCTTGTTCCGTATAGATTTCTCTGTAGTTAGGTTTTAATGTTAGGATGTCCTATCTATGTTGATTTATCTTTGATACTGGGTGAAGTGTATTGTGAAAGGGACTAATGAGTGGTATGCGGTTTGAATTGTTTTGTTTTTTCAGTGAGTTTTGGGGTATCTTCTCTGAGGATTAAAATTGCTCTCCCCGTTTCATTATTAATTAAGGTGTCAGTGTATTCCCGAGTTGAAAAGTAAAGTGTGATTTGGTCATTGTGTTTATTGAGTTCACTAATTTCGGCACGGATCCTTCTGATTCTGAATACTTGTGAGCATGGTAGATTAGTTTCAAGGTGTAAGGAGTGGGCTGATTTGGCACCTTTTTACTTGCGTTCCCATGGGAGATGAGCCACAAGGTCGTTAACATGGGATGGAGCGCCCTCCAAAAAAGCTCTAGCCGATGAAACCATAGTCGTGAAGGCGTCAGGGCGAGCTCGACCTGTCCCTCTTAGTGCTATGGGACTGCACCGCCCCGAGGCGAACTGCTTCCCCGCAGCCAGGCCGATTAATAGAATGAGAAACAAAGGTTTCCAATTCGCCACGGATGTGGATTTTCCTTTCTCTCAGTGTTTACGACAGTTTGCGTGAGGTTGCACATTGGCCTGCCTTCTCATGTGCGTTGGTCAAACCGTTGATGGAACATAGAAGAAATATCTGAAATCAGCATTTCATACTGTGCCTATAACGTACATTTTAAGGTCGGATCTTACGAAAATTGAACCGTCAATTTCTATAGGGTCTGCTTTCCCGCTCACATTCAAGAAAATCAATGCGAACAACAATCAACCAGTGTTTATACACGAGGTAAATACTATCAACGGACAGATTTCAAAACCCTGTTGGAAAAATTTATCCATTTTTTTCTTTCAATTTCATGTGCCTTAAATATATTAGATCTACAAATCTTTCTGAAATCCGCCAGTTTTGAGAAATCGAATACTTGAAGGTTTTATAAGAGGGTGTTCTATTTACAATGTAGCCATAATGCCAGACAGCAACCTCAATTTCAATTTGGTATAGGTGACTATGCATGTGAATTCCACCATCTCTCGGTGTTTATACCAGTTTAACAGTATATATTAAGGCATCTGACCCTAGTTTATAGAATAACCTTCGTCTACAAGGAAAAACCGCGATCCTATCACTAATCTTAATTAAACCCGAAACACTACATAAAACATGAGTACTATTTAAATCCGATTGTCTGCTTTGATGTGCAATGTACTAACGCCAGAAGTGAGCACATAGGTTCTCAGGGTAGAGAAAAAAATTCTCAAGTTCTTGGAGGGAATACACTGGCCTGGCTGAGGTTGTGCATTGGCCATCGTAATTCAGCCCAGGAGTGTGTTCTGGCCCGACCGTTGGAAAGGGTGCATTTTAGTGCACCCTCCACCATTCTTTATTTGATTTCATGAAATCTCTATATAACATCATTTGCTTTTCGGTGTTTGATTTAGATCTTTTTTTCCCCACGGGCAACGGCCAGGAGCCCAACTTGTTTTAATATATATTTTTAAAGTGCGTCTTACAAATAATCAAATATGCAATTCTTCTTTGTGCATAAATTCGTTAATCGACTCATTATTTTGTTTATTATTTCTAGGTTCTAGGTGCATTGTTCTGGTCTCCATACCATTCTTCTCATTTTTCTTTCTCCATCATTTCTTCTTTTCATATCTTATATTCTTACCCTTTGAGTCACCCGTACCCCATCCAGTTTATCGTTTGCTTCAATTCCCGCATGAAATTCTGACTAAACTTACAATCATTTGAAGATGATGATGATGATGATGATGATGATGATGATGATGATGATGATGATGATGATGATGATTCTTCTTCTTCTTCTTCTTCTTCTTCTTGACCATTATCTCTTTCCTCCTTTCCTTCCTTCTCTCCTATTACTTTTATAAATTATTTATTGAATTCTCCCGCTCGGTCATCCTTTTTCTCTTCCCATATCTCCGTGACTGAAAATTATTTCTACATTTGCTCAAACGGAGACCATCGTCTTCCAATCTCCATCTTGTTATTTGTATTTGACTGTTTTTGTTATATCATTCCATCATTCCTAAACCTATTCGGCACCTTATTCGATCATTCGGCCATTTTGAATATCAATATATCACGCCTTTTTTTTTTTTCATCTTTCCTTCTCTGATTTAGCTCTTTTTCTCCTTTTTGTATATTCTCGATCTTTTTCATTCACCTTTTTTTCTTTTGTTTCTCTTTTCACTGTTTTTCTCGTTCGCCGATTTTTTTTCTTCTTTCCTCCCAGCATTTTTGTCCTATCGTGCTATTAGTTCTCCCTTCTCAATTTTCTTATTTGCCTGTGATTCTAACAACAGTTTTGTCTCACAATTCTTTTTTTTCCTCTCTTTTTCACATTTTTCTATTTCTTCTTTTTTTTCCGCCTTTTTTTCCCCGGCATCTCCACTTACAGTCTGATAGCTGATTCCTTGCTTCTATTTTACGACCAATTCTTTGTATTTCTTGATTTCAGTTCCTCCCCTGTTCTCTGATCATGTCCCCTCCCTTCCTAAGTCTCTCATCGATTTGGTTTGGGCTTTACATATTTTGTACTTTATCTTATCATCTCACTGTCTTTTTCATTTGAATTTTTTTCTATATTCCTATTTCTTCTTCTCTCTTCATATTTTTCTTGCTCTTCAATTCATGGATGTCCCCCCCCCCTTTCTCTTTCTACTTCTTTCGTAAACCTCTTATCTTCGACTTAGGAAGCCAGTGTAACACAATCTTTCTTCTCAATAATCCATTCAGGGCTTTGTATCTTTTTAGGCTTAGCAAATAGCAATTAATTGGCACTGCTTCGTGGTCGAGAGGGTAACCTATTTTACACGGGTACCTGATCTCTGTGTTATAACCCATGAAAAAACAAGACAAAAAAAAAAAAACACGATTTCAATTGCTGATATACGAAGGAAGCAGACACTTCCCATTTAGAAGACTGGCGAAACACGATCTTCTAACTGCCCTTTTTGCTTTGTGCCATATTAAGCTGATATCAAAATTTATCGATGTATGTATTCATTGAAGAATAAACACACATAAAAAAGGCAGATACATTTTGCATTATTTTCTCTCCTATTTTCTTAGTCTTTTCTACCTACCTAACACTTTCCTTTTTATCTATCCCATGCTTCTCCAATCTATCTATCTGTGTATATTCATTCGTCTCCCTCTTCCCCACCATCAATTTCTCTCCTTACCCCACCTCCCGATTCTACAAACCTACCTTTCTGACTGGGAACCACGCACGAAAAGCAGTACCACCTAACTTTTCCGGTAACGTTCAAAGCAAAACTCTGGCCATTTCGACGGCCTGTGCCTTCCTTCTCATCACTCTTTCCTCCAAATCAGGCAGAATCTAATATTTTGCCTCTTTCATTCGACCACTAAACATGACTGCTTAATAAACGCGCAAAAAAGACCCCTACCCTATACACACAACACCCCCTATCGCACATTCTCTACCCCACCCATCGTTTCCCGACCCTGGTCTACACTAGCATCACTGCCTTTTCTCTCGCCCGTCCCGTTCGTTCGGTTTTCCATACCACGCTTCCGATGTCCACAATATGATATTAATGCGTCACAACAGGGCACTGATAGGCTTCGATAACATATTAATAACATATATATCTTGCAATATGTTATTAATGTGTTAACTTGAAGTCATTTCCTAGATCCTCACCCGAATTCATCCAAACCTCGTTACTTGGTTGACTGGTGCATAAATGACGCCTGTCCCCTTTAAAAACCGGAATATAAGCATCCAGCCAAGTGGAGATGTTCAGATTCCTGCATATATATATATATATATATATATATATATATATATATATATATATATATATATATATATATATATTGTGGCTATCATATACGTAACTATGATAGCCACGATATTTGATATATATATATATATATATATATATATATATATGTGTATATATATATATATATATATATATATATATATATATATATATATATATATATATATATATATATATATATATATGTGTGTGTGTGTGTGTGTATGTCGTAGTTATCATAGTTATGTATTTGCCAGGTCTGCGTTCAAACCGAAGTAGAAAGCCAGGATCGCAAAAGCTGATTTTCAAGTGAGAAAGGCGTTTTTCCCACCTGGAAAGTTAGCATAGCACCATCTTTCTCCTGCTACTTCTGCCATTTATCATTCTTGTTGTACTGAGAAAATTAATAAATACCGATAAATTGTGGAGTGCTTTTGATAGTGACGATTGCATATTTCCTACCAATGACAAAGATCAGTGTTTGAATCCAGTATTTTGAATTCTTATATCCTTGGCAGGATTGCACATCTTGCTTGGAAATCCATCTTCTATCATTTGTGCCATACTAAATATAATATTTATATATATATATATATATATATATATATATATATATATATATATATATATATATATATATGCTAGTAGGGATACTCTGCGTGGCAACGAGAAATAGTCAAGGCAGGAAAATAAATAGTTTTCAAAAAGTATCGTATGGACTGGAAGAATGAAAAAATATTTGCAAAATAACTTTACTTCAATCTTTTTCAAATATTCGACTAAAACAAATATTCTGCATGGGCTTTTCCCATGAGAGTGTATGGGCTTTCACAGGATTCACCACACCAGATACGAGAAAACATATGCAGAAGTACTGAAATATCACCCAAAATGCCGACATCCATACTCAATTAAACTATTTTTTGGATCCGTGGCTTGTGTTATGCAAGAAGTAATATCAAATGATATGTATTTTTGCTGTGTTTTCAAATTGCCATGAATAATAAAGTAAAACTTTGTTGACATATTTGTACAAACGTACATGGATATACTTCCAGAAAATATTGAATTGTTATTCAACAAAATAATCGACGTGTTAAATAATCATTCTATACTTTTGATGTATATTTCTTTGTTTAAAGTCATTCAAGATGATCTTTTCAATTCTTACCACTTTTTTTTAGATTTGAGGGAAATAAGTTATCTCCCTTACATTTATTGTATTCAAAATTAGAAATAACCTCTGATGGCCTGATATGACCTCTGAGGGCAACTTCACATAGCCCACTACCTTTGCTGTTTTAGAGATGACCCATGTGTTCAACTTCATATAGCCCTAGTCCATCAGAGTAAAAATATGTGTCCCACTCTGTCAAATTTCAGCTTCCTAGTGGTGAGTGTTGCTCTTACCATTGTGCTAAAAATGGTAACAGCAATGCCACGTCAGTAGTTGGTCCGATATATATATATATATATATATATATATATATATATATATATATATATATATATATATATATGTGTGTGTGTGTGTGTGTGTGTGTGTGTGTGTGTGTTTGGTTAAAGACAATAGACAAGGGATCTCTTTATTTTTTGGGGGGGGGTCACCATTTTAATTCACGCTCAAGAGAACATGTGTCTTGATTTCATCACACGTTGCACCATCATCAAGATAACAAATGTTAATATGATATTTGAAAGAAATGCCTTTAAAATGCAAATGAAACTTTTCAATCAAGTTTTGATATTTCTTACACTCCACCTGTAAAATGGCGGCGTCAAACTTCCGGTAATTTTGCCAAAAAATGCCTGCTCTTCAGTTCCAAGCCACATTTTAGAGAATTTTATTCTTTTCACATTTTTCATAATCCGAAAGTGTTGCCCTTCCATTATAAGTGGAAAAACGATAGATTAAAGAAAAATGAAAGACAGATGGGCCAACCCGGAGGCAACTTCTATTCTGTTGACAAAAGTGACATTCTTAACAAAAAATAAACAACAAATGATAACCGGAAAAAAAACCCAACAAAAATACAAGTAGAATATACAAGTGAATAGCAACAACAAAAGAAGCCGTCTTCTTTCTAGTTGCTTTTTATAGTGTGAATAAGCCTCTTAGTCAATCACTTGTTGTCGTTTTAAGTTGTTTCGCATTTACGGCGTTGGCTGACAGGGGCTGCTGATGGTAAAACTGGATATTTTGTCATCGTTGATAGCTTGAGTTGAGTCGAGCTTCTCCTTTTTTTGTTGTTGTTGTTGTCTTGCGAGACGGTCGGGAAAACTTAATTGTTTTTATGGGTTTTAATAATAATATAAAACAGGATGAATAATGAAAGTGCCTAAAATGGCAAGTAAGTGACGAAACAGAGCGAAAACATGAAAGACTTGATGAGGAATTAGTGCAAAGCTATTTACTTTTTATAGACAACGAGGAGAATGGGAGAGCGTGGATTCAGAGGGAAAGAAGAATTGGCGGATGAATGATAGGGAGGGTGGGAGCAGAGAAGAGATTATAATGGGCAGTAGGAAGAGGAAGAATTACTTAATGTCAAAGGACAATTACGATCTAAAAAGATATTCATCGTTTTAATTGATAGTCTGAACTGATATAAATGGAAGGAGGAGGAAGGCAACAAAGAAAGTGGACGGAGCAAGAGTAAGAAGATGGAGGAAGTGAAAAAAAATGGCGATAGAAAAGGAGGTTGAAGATGAATAGAATAAGGAAGTAAGAACAATTCAATGGATAAAAGATAAGAGAGGAAGAAGAAGAGAAGCAAATACGGAAGAAAAATGTAATGAAGAGGAGAAGGAGAACATGCTTGCAAAGAAGAAGGAAGTGGAGATGGAGAGAAAACCATGAACGTTGATAGTATTAGCGAGGAGATAAGGAAAAGAGCAAAGAAATATATAACGGCAGAGGGAAAGCAGAGTGGTTGGAGAAATATATGGAGACAGAAGAATGGTAATAAGACATGGAGACGAATAGGGGGAGAATGTGAAGAAAAACGTGAAATCAATAGAAAAAGAATGATTTGAAAGAGAAGAAAAAGGCGAATTGGAGAAGGAAAAAGCAACACAATTTATAACGGAAACACACACAAACACAAACATATATATATATATATATATATATATATATATATATATATATATATATATATATATATATAAGCAGAAGTAGAACAGGACTTGGGAAAAGACGAAGAGATGATCACACTTGGTGTGGTGCTGGTCATTATTGGCTATTTTGTGAAAATGTGGCAGAAAATCTTTAAAAAGAGGAAAGAAAGAACGAAAGTATAAAAAATCAAATAGAAAATCAACTTTGTATTTAATATGTCCTCCAGGTAGCCTAGTTCTGTCTTAGAGTATTAGACAAATGCCTTTTAGGAAACATGAAAGCAAAAAAGAAAATATAATATTCAAACGTCACTGGAAATATAGCTTTGAGTGTAAGGACTGCATTATATATATATATATATATATATATATATATATATATATATATATATATATATATATATATATATATATATATGCGTGTGTTTGCTTGTGTATGAGTTGATACTTATATAGATGGAAATAAGATATATGAATATATTTGTATATTTATACATGCTACATACCTTTTTATATACATATGCATATACGTGGCTCTGACACTAAGAAGTGGATAGTATATATATATATATATATATATATATATATATATATATATATATATATATATATATATATGTATATAATTGTGTATATAGAAAAAATACGTAGGCTTGCACTGCATGTATATATCTTTCTGTGTTGATGTGTGTGCATGTGCACGTGCATGCGTAAGTAGCAATCAATGTCATCTTTGATTAAAAAATGTCGGTCTCTACCTATGGGCAAATTTTTCGAATCTTCATCAAACTCCACATTTTGTCGTGACGAGAGGAAAGTGACAACAGTTGAGCAAAAAATAAGAACATGATAAGTTGATAGATATAACGATGAATAAATATAAGACAAACATATATATTCTGTGCTCACATCAAAAGGGAAAAAAAAATAAGGAAAGGGGTAAACTTTGCCGAAGAGACAACTCGTATATTATCCCATGAAACAAAAAAAAAAATTACCGGAAATATTTCCCTGCGGAGATGTAGGCAAAAATTAAATCATTCAGTTTTGTCTACTATT
>OY735200.1:51602621-51657621 GCA_963457665.1 Thysanoteuthis rhombus | reverse complement strand
CTTCTCGTGTCTCTCAGATCGAGTGAGTATGTACATGTATATTACAGAGACGCAGTCGGATAATTTGATTGAAAGATATGTTCGGACTACGAGAGATACCCAGGTGGATAAGTTTCTCCACTGCAGATATTGCAATATTGTTCACTGTAGCAAAGAACCAGAACAGCCGATATTTGGGCGTTGCCGTTGTTTGATGACACATTCACTTATCTATCAATATCAATCTTCTGAATATTTATGCTGCCCTCGGCATGTGATGACGTGTTCGAACCGTAATAGGAAAGTCAACCAGATATGTCGGCTAAAGCGCGGGGGTCGGGGAACTAACAGGGAACTTATACGTAAACACCATGTTTTTGGTTTATGGCAAACCATCGACATTCGATATCAGTTTGAAAAGATCTATCGTAAATCATGGATGAAAATTTATTTTGATTTATGCTCCTTTTACACAAGAGAAATAAAATGCAACGATAATTAGATGGATACCTCGGGGGAACAAGTGCATATCTATCTGGCTATCTCGTTATCTATGCTTGTCGATGACACTCCATTATACCTGCTACCTCCACCCCGCACATATTATGCACTAGGAAACCTAGTGACCCGCTGAGTCACCCTTTGAAGGAAAAGTTGTGCATTCTGATGCAACCAGAATTAACATTAAATTCAAAGGGTCAATTCCAACCTGATTTTGAAGGCATTTGCAAATAAAAAAATAAATAAGCAAATACATACATAAATAAATTGGTATAATACTCTGTAATTAGCATTCATTGGTTATTACTCTCGGGAAACCAATTCTAGTAGGGGTAATCGTGGATGTACATCCCACAATATTTGTCAATGTAGTGCATTTTGAAGGGACCATAATTCAATATATTTATGTGTCTCAATTATTATTAATTTTTATTATAATTAACACTCCCTTATTCAGGGTTCAGGACTCTTTAAGCAAGGTAACTCATTCATTATAAGCTATATAGCAATACTCTTCCAACTTTGGAATGATGTATTCTGGTTGATTAGAATTGTGCGTAAAGTAAATTCAGTCTTACTGACCGTCCAGTTCTGCATAGGGCAGGTGTAAAATACCACCCTTCCGTCAAAGGCGAAGGTTTCGATCCTACCTCGTGGTACTGGATGGGATAATGGATAGTCTATAGCCACATGGAAGAGTTATAATACAACGAAACATCTTTCTGTGGGTGACTCTATCATATATATATATATATATATATATATATATATATATATATATATATATATATATATATATATATTACAATGATCCGTTTTGATGGAAAATATTAATGCAGAGGCGAAATCGAACAATCATATTTCACTAAGTTTAGTTACCTGCCATAATAAATAGCTATTTAGTGCTACTGCATTGATGTTTGTTCGCGTATTTTCAACGTAAATTGTCGAGCTAGAACCACAAGTTTATACAAGATTACATAGATTTTTTACTTGAATTCACCAAATTTATTAGAAAAATTAAGTCATTGTTTCTTGTAAAAACATTATTATTTTTATCAAAATCGGATACTGATGTACCAAAAATCGGTTAAATCGGTTTAATCAGAAAAGAGATATGTATACATAAAGAGAGACAGAGTCATGCATAGAGGAACAGAGAGATAGATATCATACTTTTATGACAGTAATTTTGAAAATCAAGTCTAATTTTTTTTAAATTTCAAAACGATACCACAAAAATACAAAGAAATAAGAAAATCCATGAAAACTTCTAAAATCTAAAATTCAATAAATTCAAATCGTTCCCTGGCCTGAACGGTGGGAAAGGGTCTAATTTAGTATCATAGTTATATTTTATATAGAACCTCAATCCTGAAACCCTCAAAATCAACTTTTTCATAACTGATACTCCTTTGAGGAAACACATGTTCAATGGACCAGAAGCAGAAAAGATGTCTTGCATAATTTTCTAATCTATTTTTAAGAGGCTGGACTATTCTTGTTCAGAAGTGCCCACTTGTGTTATTACCGTAAGTGTATCAATCAGTATATGTGTGAGACCGGTTAAGTAATGATTTTTAAAGCTCAACTTGGTAAAGGAACTAATTACCCTAATCTGATATCAGATAACCTTTGCGGTAGATAATTTACAATCTTTATTGTTTCCGTAGAAAATAGAAAAATATTCGCCAAAATACCGACGTAAAAAGAATTGTGTTGTACAGAAATAATTCGGATATATCAATTTGTGAACAATTGTGGACATCCAGGTTTCATTAATTTTTAATTGGAGGTACAGGGCTGAAAAAGAAGCGTTTGTGTTTATGTTAGCAATAAGTTGTCTGTTGTTGCAACGGAAACAAATCAAGCGATGAAGGAGAACAATTTGAGGTTTTGTTATTTTTTGCCAGTTTTATATCGTTTTTAGATAAAAGACAAATAATTAAATATTCTTTGTTTCAGCAAAATATTTTTATCTGCTCACCTTCAATGATGAAATTAATTTTTAAATGTAAAAAGCTAGGTGGATTGCAAAAATGTTGTAATCATTTTATTCCTCACAAACTGAAATTTCAGCCTTGAAAAAGAGAACAGTTTCGAATGATATGAATATACACGCAACTATCAGACATTCGTCCTCAACTATAACTACTATTGTTTGAAGAAACTGTGTGGATTACTATATGAACACACCGATGAATTAAGCAACGGGATATATATACAAGAATGGTTATTTATTCTTGGATATAAATCATTGCTAACTGACTTTCAAAATCTTTCTCGTTTCCAACACTAAAATTATTGTTATATGATTACAAATTGGGGAATCCTTCTTGTTCTTTGAAAAAAAAAAACAAAACAAAAAACATCGGCAGGGGAACTTTAAGAGTATATGGTAAGTTTGGAGTGATTGGCGTGCATTGAGTTTCACCAAATTTGGAGTGAGAATTCCCTAAAAAATTGTGTCCAGTGTTTTCCAGCGGAAGTTTCGTGAATCAGAGTAATTAACAAAATCAAAGTTCTCTCAGAATAAAGGTCCCCAACAAGATAGTGTTAACTTTCATTAGAATTGGTTGTATTTTACGAGTTATTAAGAAGTAACTGTTGACAGTTCGTGGAAAAGTCAAGTTAATCATATAAGGGAAGGGCGCTAAACGTACCTGCCCGATACACACACACACACACACACACACATATATATATATATATATATATATATATAGATAGATAGATAGATAGAGAGAGAGAGACAGAGAGAGAGAGAGATAGAGAGAGAGAGAGAGAAAGAAATTTAACAGTATTTAATCATTGGTGGATTTGTCTCGTATGCTATCGGTATAAATTTATTTTATTAGTAGTGCTATATTCAAATGTGAGCACGGCCTTCCAAATAATAGCAACAGATGAAAATGAAACAGGTATCTGATCTAATGTTCTCTGTCTGTTTTACCAACCAAAAAGATAACTGTATTGTCTTGAATGACCAACTAAACGAAAATACCATTTACTCAATTTAATTAAAAGAAAACAAGAATAGCTTATCATACATATATATATATATATATATATATATATATATATATATATATATATATATATATATATATATATATATATATATATATATATATATATATATATGTTAATGATGGAAGAAGCATTTGTTTCACACAACGAATCTCCTCTTCATTTTTTTGTTGAAATATACATCTCAACGCACTATGCATACTGGGTATATCGGGGGATGGTATTTTATACATTTTATAATGAACGTTTTTTTTACGAAACGAAAGTTAATTTGAGTTCATAGTACAGGCACCTAGAAACAATCGAACTAACTAATCAGAAGTAAAGGTCTGCGAGAGTAGTTTGTTTACCATTTTTCCATATCGAATCTCCCTATATATATATATATATATATATATATATATATATATCATTATTATCAAATATGTGCAAGAATTATTCGTGAGTATGAGTTTTAGCGCTCTCCACAATTCTTTGGTCATTATACAATACATCAAATATAAATGTTACGAGTTCGTGAGTCAAGAAAAACATGGATGTCATTTGTCTTCCATGTTTGTTTTGAGAAAGATATGATTAAAAAATGTATGATCAAGTATTGTTAACCTCATATGCAAACAATTCACTAAAGTTATTCAAGTTTGTCCTATGTTTCACTTAATAATTTGATATATCTAGATCCCTTGTTCCCCCTCTGAATATTCTTACTAACACACGTACACAATATATATATATATATATATATATATATATATATATATATATATGTATGTACTCTCTCTCTCTCTCTCTCTCTCTGCTAATACAAAGCAATTTACAATCATTCTGTCGGATCACATACATCCATTCGTCAATGACATAAATGTCACGTTGGAGGGAACAAATAAACAGACATTTGGGCCTTCACACTACCGGCGACAGTTTAGCTCAACGGTACGAGCAACGCTGCTGTAGAGCGGCTACTATATGTATCTTTACAGGTATAAACATTAAACACACTCAAAAACTTTTTTCAAATTCTTTTTGTGTTATTTCAATCAATCCTCGGTATCCGTAAATGTAATTCATGTAATTTACTTCAAGGTTTTTATATCTTACACATTTGATATTATGTGTAATTTTTTTTTTTTTGTTAGGATCATCATTTGTTTACCATGTAATAGTTTCGGGGTTTTAAAAACAAAACAGTTATATCAGTATGGCACCCAGCAGTATTAATCAAACACCACTTTCCTTTCAGCAACGATTTCAAAATATAACTCATGTCACACTAAATGTAGTATGTTATTTTGTATAGAGTATCATCGTATAGTTTTGTATATAGATGTTATCTCGTACTACACATCATTCAATTTTTTGAAGATGGGGCTTACTCGCGTAGCTTACCCAAAATACATCTTTGAATATGAGGGATCAATGATTATAACAACAGATGTGGTTCGTTGATTGTGTCTTTTCTATTGAGTGTTCACGCATGTGATTATTGAATCCATTGTGTCGGTTTTAATCTGCAAGCTAACCAACTTATATCATCTTAAAGAATTCTAATTACACAAAAAACATCTTCCAGTTTATTTTCTACCAAATATTCGTCCGAAGAATTTGAAGATTTTTTCCATCAACCATAGGGGTAATTTTTCCACGTCTTATACCACCTTACTTGCATCAGTTTAAAAAAGGATAATCTCATGAATTAGCCTCATATAAATGAAACGAAACTAAATCACATCCTAACCGGTGGTAACACCTCAGTAGGTCATCATATAGATATACTTGGACAATTTGTTACTTGACATTCCATATTCAGTCTTCCATCCGTCCCGATCACCAATCAGTCAAATAAATGGACCGGGGCCAAACGCTTTCCCCTTTCTAATCTATACAATGGCCTTTCACACTGACGAAAACTAAACCCATCCCTTTTGATAACTAATTTCCCTAACATTAATACACATTTATTTAATTCAACATACATTATTCATTCATTCAATTTTTTATACTCTCTTTAACATATTCTTTAATTTTCTTCTTCATTTTATCATGGTCAGGCTGATAAGTTCTTTGTATTTGTACACACACACACGCACACACACACACACACACACACACACACACACATATATATATATATGTATATATATATCAAGCAGTGGTACGTGAGTGTGTGTATTTGCTTTGTATAAAGTAAGACCGAACACACATTTAATGTTGGCACATATTAGTGGCAATATTCCAAATCACTGGCCATGTATTTCAACATCTTTTTAAAAATATTTCTAATTATTCTAACGAATCGTTCCAATCATCTTACAACGTGTTTGAGTAAAACAAAAATATTCATATTTTCTATCGTGGCTCGCAGAATTAACCGCATTACTTTTTCCTCAAAAAAAGTTCACAGAAGTGAATTTTCTTTGCAAAAAATCATATGTCTTTTCCTATTTTGCCGTTCCACTCTCTTTGGCATCGTTTGTTTGCAATGCAGTAACACTGGAACAAGCAATACGAGATATTTCCTCTAATTATACTCATCTGCTGAGAATTCCGTTGATTTTTTATTCATTCAACTTTATTGTACCTCCATTTTCCATTCAAATAAAATCACTTAATGTTGTGCCTTATTCTGCCTATTCTGCCAAAGGATTGTAGGAAGTGTTACTCATAGCCAAATCAATAGTAAGGTATATATATATATATACATATATATATATATATACATATATATACATATATATACATATATATATATATATATATATATATATATGTATGTATGTATGTATGTATGTATGTATGTATATATTGATACACAGATAAGAAAGTTCTTTGTAGGGTACATGAGAAAAATTGAATATCATATACCTTTAGATACTAAAAACGGAGAACATGCTATAAGTGACCCTGCTCGAAGCAAAGACGAGGCAGATGGTCAAGATGCAATAGCAAGTGGCTCAGATACGCCTTAGAAGAGGGGTCAAGTTTCGCTTTATATACACTGACCACTTTCAGGTAAACGACCTACTCCTTATTCCCTATAGGCTCGGTTCATGAATGAGATGTGGTTGGAGGAGCTGTCATGATACCCACATTATCCACAAGAAAGAAAATAAAAAACACAGGAAAAAAAATTTATCTTGAAAAGGGAGGAATTATTGACGAGGTCATATTGGTCAGCATGGAAGTTCAAATATTTTATTTTGCAAGGTTGACCATCTCAGAATTTACAGAATCTTTCAATCGCCTTTAACAGTCATCGCATAAAATCAATTTCGCAGTGGAATTGTCGCACACCTGTTCCAAGCATGATAACCAGTGGTTGGCTGGAGGAATAGGCCACTTAATACGGTTAAATGGCCGGTAGATGGAACGTTAAGGACGGGAGTGGAAACATGGAGATTGTGTGCGTAGAGAATGACTCAAATGGCCGGCATGATGAATATTAATAACCGTAAGAAGCAATCGATAGATGTTGGACGAAGAAACGGGAGGGGGGGGGTCAGCTGTTCGGGCATTGTCCAGAATTACCTTCTGATAATCCAGCCATTTGAACAGACCCTATCGAAATGGATACTAAGTACGATTTATGGTTAAAAGTAAACGTGAAAAGCGTTTTTATTTGCACTGGATAATCTATCTATCGAGTAAGATAGATAGCTAACCAGTTCAGTCGTTTCATCTCTCCCCCCTCTCCCCTGTCTCTCTCTCCTCCGTCTCTCTCTCTCTCTCTCTCTATATATATATATATATATATGTATATATATATATATATATATATATATATATATATATATATATATATATATATATATATATATATATATATATATATATATATATATATATATATATATATATATTCAATGAAACATAAACCCCAAGTTATTTTAAACCAGGGGATTATAATTGGAAATCAGTTTTAAAATCAAATTCTCGATTCCCTCTCTCGAATATTCAAACGGAAAATCCATCTCACTCAAGATCCATACGTATATTATCCTATACGTTTTCCTTTCCGTCTATCTAGCAGTAGTTGCCAAGTTACAGTTAGGCAAATTGATGTATATTCACGTTTACCAATGGTTTATGAATCACAATTATCTAAATAATAGGTATTCTTTCTTGCTCGACGATTGATATCATCCGTCAGTTAAAAACTCTAGGCTTATGAGAGTCCGAACAGGTCATAACTAACAATATAAGTAAATGCATAGCTGCTCATCTATATATGTTCATGTATCAATAAAACTCTCCTCTTCTTTTGCTACAATTATATCAATAAAAGTCGAAACAATGCACGAACTGCAACCCAACCAATTCCCCTTTCTCTCTTACGTCTAAATTCCACCGTCAACACCTTTCTTACAAAATTTCTTCGGAGCTTTTGGCATCATCCCCAGAAACACAGCGGTACGAACCAGAATGGACGAGCCACAGACTTTCTGGCAAACTTTGGTCTTGTTGGCACCAGGAATCGGCCAATTAATCAAGGACAGGGTCAGAATCGAGTGCTCCTCGTAAAGTTCTTACATAGACGGTAAAAAGAAAGGAGGGGAGAAAACTGAGAATAAACAAAATCTGAGCTCACTAAAACGAAGGGGAAAGAGGCAGCGAGAGAAAAGTCGATTAAAAAAAGAGGAAGTAATAATTAAAAAGAAAAAATATGTATATATAAAAGTAAGTTGTTAAAAGAAAAAGAATCGATGATTTGAAAGAAAAGAAAAGGAAAAAAACCGGAGTAAAAAAAAAGCAGCAGCGACTGGAAATGAGATAGAAAATAGTTTGAGTAAGAGAAGAGGAGGGGAAAATACACATATAGATAGATAGATAAATAGATAAGGAGAGAGAAAGAGAGAATGAGAGGAAAAGAGAGGCAAAATGAGTGTGCACGCGTGTGTGTGAGAGAGAGAGAGGGGGAGAGGGAGAGAGAGAGTAATTGGAGGATAGATAATGCAAGAGAGATATAGAGTCTAATCTAAAAATAATATTTAAAAACGCAAAGGATAAATGAGATCGAACCCGTACCAGTGATACGTGACGCCCCCTTTATACTTTCTGGACATTTCAACGGAGCGAATCATGGTACTTGGTCGTTTGCCATTCCACACCATTCGTTTCCCCGATACCTATAACTGGTTGAATTCTTACCCCAACTTAAACAGTCGACCGACCCTAAAACCGTCTCACAAAGCATCTTCCTTTTCTTGCTTTTTCCGGCTGGCGCAGTTTATTGGTTACCCAACATAAAACACTCCCCAGCAATAAGAATACAAAAACAACCTATTTCTCATTTCTTCCCCTGCTTTGCAGGTTGGCCGTCCAAGGTCAGGAACTTCGGTTATTTTTCGGTGGGGTAAAGGGCGATCAAGAGGAATATATAACAGATAGAATAAAGATGGCGTTGTACAGTTTACGCCTGACGTGGCCGGACACATCGAACGAATCCGTAACACCAGATGTTGCTAGTTTGTTCTTTTGGTGAGGAAAGGTGTTACAGCCTAGTTTATGACTGGAACGAATAGCCCTTCCGCCAACTCACCCGGCTGTAACTATGCATTTTGCGCGGCCCATCTCCCTTGTTTTATGATTATTTTTCTGGTCGGAGAAAAACGGACCCCAGCTCAGGTGTTAGCCTGTCGGTCATTGATCCATAATGTACAGGCTGTCCAACCCCTATTTACAGATCGATATATTACATATACATATTCCTTCCGTGTATGAGCGTACTAAAGACACTGTAACTACGTATATAGATAAGATTTATGCCATCAGCGATACCTACAATGATAAATACATGCTTACCTATCCGTCTATTATATCATCTAACTCTGTATTTAACTGTATCAAACTAAGTATAACTACACACACACATGATTATAAATTGCTGATATCAAATAGAAAATCTCATTTGAAATAATCTCCCGTCATTACACGGTTAATGTATCACTTGGCCTATATAACGTAAATAGAATAAACAATTAGAGAAAATCGGGCTGCTGCATGAATTGAACCTGCAATCGACAGGGTAGCCACTTCAACGTAGCATTATTCTTACCATTGACCTAAACAGCCGCTGGTAATGCGAAGGCCAACATTACTGTTTTCACTCCTAATTTTCATCATGGTCTTATTCTCAGTCAATTCGTTCCTTTCAGCGCAAAAGTTATGTATTAAGAAATTGATAAATGTACACACACACACATATGTATATATATATATATATATATATATATATATATATATATATATATATATATATATATCCATATATATATATATATATATATACATATATATATATATATACATATATATATATATATATACACACACACACACACACACACACATATATATATATATATATATATATATATATATATATATATATATATATATATATGATCCGACAAAATGATCATAAATTGCATTGTATTATATATAAAACTTGTTTTTTTTACTGTATACAACTGAGTATCACTACACACATAGACATGATTATAGATTGCTTATATCATATAGAAATTCTCATTTGAAATCATCTCCCGTCATCACACGGTTGATGTATCACTTGATCTACTCAACGTAAATAGAATCGATACCAACAGCAGCTCCATCTTCTTTAATTGTTTATTCTATTTACGTTTTCTAGGCCAAGTGATACAATAATCGTCGCGTAATGACAGGAGATCATTCAAAATAGGACTTTCTGTACAATATATCACAATCTATAATCATTCTTTCTGATCAAGAATACCCATCTCTTATATATATATATATATATATATATATATATATATATATATATATATATATATATATCTATATATATACATATATTGATTCAAAATATTCCATATCCATTGTAGGAGACTGCAACATTGCAATTGACTTTTTCTGTTAGTGATTGGGTTAGTTTTCCACTCAGAAAAAAAAGTTGTTTTATTTATATTCCTTAAAGATACTTCCAAACTTGCATAAGCATTCAGACAAAGAGAAATTCATATTTGCAGTTACCTATGACGAATGGAAAGTATGGCTGCATTCTGGCATTATAGATATATTATGAATAGTGTACAGTCTCATTCAACCTTTAGATATTTCCTTTCTCACATTTGACACATTTTCAGGAGATCGAAATGTCTAATAAATTGAAGGCATGTGAAATTGAAAGAAAAAGAAAATTATTACTTTATATAATATAAGCATAGCAATTATTGGACCAACAGTGTAAGAAAGAAATCACATTTTTAGTTTTCAAATAACTAATGAAAAGTGAGTGTCCAGTTTGAAATTATAACAATATAGTATATAGAACAATAGTCTGGAAAATATCTTATTAAAACTAACAAACATTTCAACGTCGAGTTTTGAAGGTCAAATAGCCTGAAAGCATATAAAATTGAATGGGAAAATCTTTCCCTTTCGGAGTTTGGTTTTGGTGCACTTATTCCAATTTCAAAGGTTTCAACCACTCGGCTGTTCAGCTGCCATGACTTAGAAAAGACGAATTCCTACCCAGAAAGATATAAAAAACAACAACATTGATTCCCCTCACATGTGAGTTAAAGTAAGTGATTAAGGAATAATTCCCTGAGTGCTGCTGATTCAAAATATATGCATAGATTTATTTTACTTTATTTTACTTTTATGCATCTAAGTCTCATAATTTTTGAAAATATCCAGGATAAATAAAACCGCAGAGAGAGAGAGAAATATTTTTTGACTAACTTTTTTTTTGAAAGCATGAACGCAAACCTTAAAGTTGTATGCTCATGGTTGAGTCAGACCTGCTGATTTTGAAGATGTATTTGTTTCTGGTGTGTGATACGTAATTCTCAATATCCTGGAGTGCAAACACAGCTAAATCCTACATAGTTTACTACTATATATATATATATATATATATATATATATATATATATATATATATATATATATATATATATATATATATGAGGATAGACCAATAGGCCGATGCTTGACACATAGTGATTGGCTAGACATTTACATGAAAGTTTTGTGGCATAGTGTTTGATCCATTAATATCCACTTCGAGACAAGAATAGAAATTATCTTGAAAAAGGAATATACTCTTGTGTAAAATAATTGCTTTTTTCTCGTCATTAAGCTGAGAACTTGAGTATGTACCTATTAACGTATGAAATAATAGATATAATAATATCATTAATATCAATATCACTTCCATCATTATCAAAATATTACCTGTTCTATGATGGAGTCATTTATGTACGTATGCATTGACAATGAAAAACCAAAAGCCAATTCAGTAGTTGATTTAAATGTATCAATTGTAATAAACTTAGTGTCAGTAGTATAAAAGTATCAGATTAAATCAAGCTGGTCTGTAACGTTGAACAGACATAGATCATTAAGATAAATTGTAATGAAAAGGAAAATATCTTATTATATAAAAAAAAATAGCTCATGTAGGAAGATGATTAAATAATATTTTTGTATTTCTTTGGAATAAGTTCATTAAAACGTAACGTAGATATTTTGAAAGGGACATAACTTCTCAGCGGAAACGATTAGCTGCCGCTACTCTTAAACTATTACATCAAAAATAGAAGAGAATTCTAAGCATCCGAAACCGTTTTTTTTTCTCCGAAGGATATAAGGGTTATTACGGTTACTGTTTAGTGTTAGCCTTAGCATCTAGGGTTAATGTTGGGTTTGGGCGGGCAATTAACAACAGAAAAAAAGATTGTCAATTTCAAATGGCTAAAAGTGGCTAGATATTTCTAACGATGGCTTCTGGTAGATTTTAGCTTGACCTTACCAACTAACACTAAATCTACCAATTAACGCTGCACCTACTTACTAACCCTTCCCCCAATTCTACTACTGACTCTAAAGCTAGCTATTAACCCTAACTCTAAATCTACCCATTAATCCTGAATCAAAACCCACGAATTGACCCAAAAATTAACTCTTCATACTGAGCCGGCTATCATTGCAAAGATAAATTATGTAGCCGTATTGGAATGGGCCATTTTTATATTGGCAATTCTAAATAGCTAAAAGTGGCTAGATTTGTACTTCTGTGCAAGTTGAATGAGTTAAACGATGTACTCATATCTAGTGCATATGTTACACTTAGATAATTTTATTGGTCAGTTTTGAAATTCGGAATTAACTACAGAGGGAATGAAATTTACTCTATCACCTGGCAATTGATCTTCCCAATAGTCATGATTAGAAGATCTACCCACTTTAAGCCATGAAATGTCCTGAAAGAAAGGATATATTTACATATATATATATATATATATATATATATATATATATATATATATATATATATATATGTACTGCTTGTAATAGTTATAATTTTGTTCATATCTATTTAACCGTCGCATCAATAGTTATCTTACCATTTGACCCTACATTCAAATTCGATCAATCTATCTATCTATCTATGGCTACATCATTGGTTTTTACAAACGTAGCCTACTCAGCCTAACTCTAACTGCATGCTGTATTGACTCCAAAGTAAACTGCATTTTGGATCGAAAATAATGTTATTCGATCAACGGTGAAAAAATCGAGCCATTTTCAAGAATTCAATTTGATCAAGTAGCAGCTAATTGTGTATAGCGTATATCCGGGTTATCTCCTTTTGAACATATCTACATGAGGCTCTGATGAACTTATTCCAAAGAAATACCCATGTTTATTACCCAGAAAATATGTATATGAATGGTTGTATCATATGATATCAGTTGAGATTTGTCTTACAGAACTTTTTCTAATACGAGTTGCGGCCGTAGAATCAAAGAATATTTGTCAATGATTAACATGCAGAAAATAATCGCTGTTCAGAGAAAAATGAAAACTATTCTCAAAATAAGTAGTTTTTAAAACGTATGTTTCAATGACGATAGTTTTTCAAAAAAGTTCCATACACTTAGTCGGGATTTTATCATTACTTTTCACATCTGGGAATTGGTTCTTTCGATCTTAATCTTATCTTGTGCTTGAAATATTAAAAATACGACATTTCACTCTTGTTGCAGCTTTTTTTAAAGATCGAAGCATTGAGATAAGACTTCATTCGTACTTTTCTTCTGTTTATTTACAGTTGAAAACAAATACTATGAAATATGTAAAATACAACATTTTGCCTTTGTTATTACACTTTTTCTTACATAAATGTGCTCATATTATATAATAAGATATTCCTTAAATAACATTTTTATGATATTTTGTCACGATCTATTATTTGTTTGATTGATACGATATTTAACGATTTACAAGATACAACAATTTCTTCTTCTTTTGTTAGAATTGCAATATCTTTCCGTTGCACTATATTTTTTCAATGTAGGTATTCGTGGATTTTTTCCCTTCTTTCTGATTCAATATACAACAGGGTCATATACTTTATCTATTTTTAATCATATTCCGTCAGCAGTAAATCTATGATTTTTTATGTACTAACATCGTTTTAAACAGCATCCATTGTGTTGTGACTTTAAATATGATTTGAAATTAGGACATTTGAGTTCACACATATATTATTTCGTCTTGTTTACAGGTATATGCTAGTTTGAAATATGAAACTGCAACTCAATACAAATCGTGGCCGTGAGTACACATTTTTTTTTTTAAATAATAGAATGATATTTTTATAGAAACAAGTTCTTACCTAACAGCTTGACATGAGTTGAGAAACTAGATTTGGAAAATAAAACATGAACTTGATTTGAAAGAAAAAAATACTGACTAAATTAGTTGATTTGACGGCTGGGGTGGCACATAACAACAAAAGATTATTCTTGAAGAGAAGTATTCCGAAAAAACAAATCGAAGAAACATTATTATGAACAGGAGTTTTATAACCTATAGTTTTTGAAAAAAGATGAGACAATCCATGATTAGATATCGGATCATTTAAATGCTTTCCAATCAATCGTTCTGTGTCATTTTATTTCGTTTCTGAGGCCTTTTTTGACTACATCGCCTTATCTGGGTAAGTGTTATCCTTAACCCTTTATGAAGATTCAACCAAAATTTCATGATATTAGGGGTGTTGTCTTTGTCTAATTCATCGTTAACTTCATTTTTTAGCTTTCTCGATTTCGATGATATAGCATGTTTTGAAAATCATCCACTCTTTCGGATATCAATGCCACGCTATCATGAAACCTTGCATGGATCAAAAAGTCGCCGTCTATATTGCTGGTCTGTTTTCGGAAGGTGCTTTCAAAGCTCGCTGAAAATAGTTCAGATGAAATTGTATCCCCATTGTTCTACACTCTTTCCACTTTTCAACTTGCGTTTCATCTTTATAAAGTTTAATTGACGTAGGGTCATTTTCGCATGTATTCTAAATATAATTCTCGTAAATACCTGGTTCCCACACTGAGTTGAGTGTGTCCTATCGAGTCAAAGGCTCTTCCATAGTCTACATAAACCAAACAAAGTGGTTTGTTCCATTTCAATGCCTTTGCCATCAGCTGATTCAACGTGTGTAAGTATGATTTATTGAATAGCTAGTAAAGCCTGCATGTTTGAGAATAGTTTGTAAATGTTAAGTGCTCACAGAAGCACGCATGCGCTGATTAATGAACATACACAAAACATGTACCATCAGCCATTGAGTGAATCACTTTTATATGTCCAATTGCATTGACACAATCACTCAATAATCTAAAAAGTTCCTCCATCATTTTTTCGCCAAAAAACATCCTTTCCAAAAAATCATAATATGAAGAGAAGATTTCAGTATATTTCTGCAACTCTGATGATTTTCATTGGCCCATAAAAGGAGCCCAAGCCTCAACTTTGAGAAAGCCAGATGTACAGTACTTTATATAATTTTTGATTTCTAAACTTTTTGATTCGTCGGCAAAAAAAAAGGTTATGTTCGAACTTATGTATATGTCTCTGCTATTATCGCTAAAATCTAAATTGAGAAATTGATATACAGGCTGCGTAGCCCAAAATTGCTTATTTTGCAAAAAAAAAAAAAAAAGCATTTTTTAACATCCAAATTCAAAGGATCAATACCAAAAGGTGTTTATAAGGTATACTGGTCACCATTTGCCAGATTTTGCACCAAGAAGTTTGTCCATTAGCACCGGCAAAAATTAAGAGAATAAAAGAAAACAAAAAATTGCATTCCAAAAATTTCCTCCCAATTTCCCAAAATCGAAAAGCATTTATTTTTGGAGCTGTTTAGTGAAGTAGCATGCAAATTTACCAGGTCCTTGGTCAAATGATAGGCCCAGTAGCACCAGCATAAGATTTAAAGAACATATTCCAATAATTCTATTACAAAGCATTTTCACAGAAAGTCTAGTAAAGTGCAAACGCCAAATCGAAACGGCCGTCCAATGACTCTGAAACAATATACAATAATGTCCACAAGACATCCAAAAGTCCATTAAAAATAATTTCACAAACTACCCCCGGATCCCCAAAACTGTTCTTAAATGTTTATTGGAGTACTCATAAAAATTTGTGGAGTTCCCGGTCAAATGGTGTGACCGATAGCGCTGACAAAAGATCTTTAAGTCCTAGAAAACACAAACAATTCCACTGTATCCTCTTCATATCGATTTCCCACGATGTTAAATTCTGTTTCTAGAACTAGTGTAGCGGTGTACTCTTGTGAATGTGCAGGGTTCTACGCCAATAGATTTATGATGAAAATGTAGTTTTGATTTTTTAAAAAATCCAGAAAACTGCTGGTCTTGTGAAGTGCTCATGTGAATTCGAAAGGTTCTGGGAGCCCTGACACAAGATTCATAAGATATTTCCTCCAAAATTGAAAAAAAATACCATTTTTTTTTTTTTTGAAGATGGTTAAAAAGTACCCATTTGAATTTGCAAAGTTCCTGACCGAATGATGTGTCCGGTAGTGCTCACGCAAGATATCTTTTTTAAAAATCTTAAAAGCACAACATCCCCCCACCAAAAAAACAAAAACATTGAATTCTTTTTCCGAAATTTTTAGAAAATCAAAATTCAACATGTCTGCTGGAGTGCTCATGCGAATTTGTAAGGTTCTGGGCTAAATTTGCAATCCAATAGCATTGACACGAGATCTTCTTTTAAAAAGGACATCCCCCCCCAAAAAAAAATCCATTAAAAAATTCGAAAAACATCTTCAAAAACAAAAGAGACACAGTTCTTAGAAGGTGTCTGTTGTAATTCTCATAAACTTTCGAGCCTCTAGGCTAAATGGCATGTCTAGCTGCCCTGACACGGTTGAGTGAAGGGAAAGGGGAGCCACCATGTTTCTTCTTTGGTTGGGTCTCTGATCGTGGTTACAGTGATTCAATATATATATATATATATATATATATATATACATATATATATATATATATATATATATATATATATATATATATATGTATATATATGTATATCTATATATATATATATACATATATATATATATATATATATATATATATATATATATATATATATATATATATATATCAATGCACGTGTACGCATCCATTCGTAAATGCAGACATGCATGCATGTACACACACACGCGCACGTGCACATATACACACATACACACAATCAAACAAACATGTATGTATATGTATATATACATATATATATATGTATATATATATCAATGCACACGTACGCATCCATTCGTAAACGCAGACATGCACGCATGTACACACACATGCGCACGTGCGCACACACACAAACATATACACACACACACAATCAAACAAACAAGCACTTACACAGACATACGAGTATATTTACGGGATACGGACGAATAAATCATCGAGTATGCAGTTTGTTGTATTTTGTAAGTAGCTTTCGATCGTGTCTGACAGAGGTGACAAATATAGACTAGAGGTCTAATAAAGAAGAAGGAGACGAAGGAGAAAGAGAAGAAGAAGAAGAAGAAGAAGAAGAAGAAGAAGAAGAAGAAGAAGAAGAAGAAGAAGAAGAAGAAGAAGAAGAAGAAGAAGAAGAAGAAGAAGAAGAAGAGATAAATTCAAGCAGTAAGAAAAAGACTGGATGGTTTTTGGGTTAGGATAGAGTTCCCTTACTTATCATTTATAGGATAAAAATCATATCCAAAAATTTGAAAATGCCCATCATGTCCGAATCGATATTCCCATCCTTGTTTCTTCCACTAATTTTCAGCCAATGTATCCTTCCACCCACCTCTAGTGTTAAATTCCTGAGTGGAAAGGTTTCTATTATGTTCATCCAAAAGTTCCCACTAACCGTATTTATTTGTTATAACTGAGTTCTATATTCTTCTGCCTCCCGCCAGTGTTTAATGCTATCCTAGAGGAAAGTATTTCCATAAGATTTATGCGAAAGTTTCCACAAGTCCTTGTTGGTTTTATCACCAGGTTTCAGTTGGTGTATTCTTCCAACATCATATCATTCTTTCCCGGAAGAAGGTATTTTTATAAGATTGATGTTTCCGCTAATTTTAGACAGAATCTATTAATCATATATATTCATAACATCATAATTCAGTCCCTGAAGTGTTCCCTTGCCCTTCTATGCTCATAAAAGAACAATCCCTGTTTCGATTCGATTAATTTATTGAGTAAATTTTCGATATCTTAAAATACTTTTTGCACCACTGACTAGACAACAACAACTGCGTGGAGCAAAACAAATTACACTCTGAAAGTAAGTGGACTGGAAAATACTTGAAAGAACATCCTACACTAGCTTGATGATTATCTTCTGTGTCGTACTGGCAGTTCAAAGACAATCGTTATCATGTTAAAAAATTGCCAGTCGAGGTCTTTGCTCAGAGGACGGTATTTTCTATTCTGACACTTCATTCAAACGAGCCAATCCCTCACTGTAGTGTTTTGCAGTAAGGGTTTGACCAGCCTCAGCAATTGCTCTCGAGAAAACTCTCTTAGAATCCCAGAAGAACATTTTCTCCAAGAGATTCCATTTAAGTTGAGATGCTAAAGGCTCTCCTACACCTAAACATGATGGTCTCCAATTTTTATTTCCGTTGTGAATCCATTTTCTATCACAAGCGACTATCTTCTTCAAAAATGACTTTTTTTTTCTGTATCGGGCAAGGAGGGAAAAACAATTATTCCGACACTGACCTATGTTCATTTCGGTAAGTTTACGTAGAACCCATCTTCCTAAGGCATGTAAGTCACGTATTGCAGTTGGCTGATTCGATGCAATTTTCCCTGTATTTTCATGAGTAGTTTGTGCTGCATCTTTTTACAAGAGTTTCTTCTATCCATAAGTCCTCAGCTCCTAAGTTCACCCACTGCATATTTTCTTCTTAAGCTTAACAAGTTTAAACGCAGCAATATAACGGCTAGAGGAAATTGATAATGAAAGCTACACGATGAGATATAAATCTCTGTAACCGGTCCTATGTCATGTTGTTGCATGCAATCCATTGAATATATTTTTAACTGCAAATATAGTCAGTATATATATATATATATATATATATATATATATATATATATATATATATATATATCGGAGTATAAAGAGTATGAATATATATTATCGGAGTATACAGTTGAATGCAGTGAGCACTCTATGAAATAAAGCCATCACATATCAGATATTGCTTTCTATTACATTTTATTATGGTATCTTGCAAGCGTAATATATATATATATATATATATATATATATATATATATATATATATATATATATATAATCTAACTTCAAAATAAAAAAGAAAGAAGCACTGTAGCTATAAAAATGATGAAAATGTCAACTTTTAAAAAACTTCATAGGGCATTTATCATCTGCAGCAATTTAAATGTTTTTTTTATCAATAAATAACGGATACTTTGATGTACGAACGCATCCATATGTATGTATATATATCAAGAATTAAAGAAAATTGTTTAATCCTTTTACATTATCTAGGGCGAGTGGCACACCAACCATGTGATGACAGGAGATCATTTTTAATAAGTTTCTTACATAATATAACACAATTTATAATAATTCTGCCGAATCATGTATATCCATTTCTTAAAACATAACTGTTGCGTTGAGAGAAACGAAAAGTCCGAAAATGAACAGGATGAGAATTCATTGTGAAAACAGTTATTTGGTCTTTTGCATTATCGGTTGCTGTTTCGCTCAATGGTAATTGTAACGCTACGCTGAGGCGGCTAACCTAACTGTTGCAGGTTCGATCCCTTTGATTTCTTCATTCTATTCACGCTAAATCTAGTGACACACAAACAGTGTAATGACAGGAAATCATTTGAAATAAATTTCTGTATAATATAACGCAATTCATAAACGTATATATATTTGTGCGTGTGTACTGACAATATGAAAAGAGACAGAATATACGTAAAATATAAAGGTTTCTTCCAATTCCTGTGTAGGGATTAGAGAGGACAATAAAAAATATAATGAATATTATCACGTGATATTTTCAACGTGAATCCTAAGGTTTTTATTTAACCTAAATATAAAAAAAAAACATTCTCTTGAATGTCGTCCGTGAGCTAAAAAGCATGAATATGCTCTCAAAATATTACGTAATTTCCCTTGAATGATTTCGCAAATGGCATCCGTTTTGCTTCATCGTAGCGAGTGTCCATCGTGTATCATTGTAGACATTTCCCTTTAAAAGTCCGATGCAGTTAAGTCAGATCAGGTGATCTTGATGGCAGTTCATATCATCGCCACACAAGATGATTCGATTACCAAAGTTTTGGCCCAACATCTCCATGGCTGGCGTCACGTAATGACGAATGACGTTCTGAGGACGATAACATTGTTAACTTGTGGGTTAGCTCTCTGAGCTGAATTAATGGAGCAGTTGTTTTGAAGCAACTTGCCACAATCAATGGCCATTGTTGAGTTGTTCAACTTTACATCTTCATCCTAGGGCAAACTGATAATGATAAAAGCTTTCGTGAAAAGAAAAAACTCTACATATTTTAGAATCGAGTCGAAGCTAGTCCAATGCTCAATAATGTTTCAGGTTCTTCACACTAAATTGGAAAAGCGTCACTCATTTTGACGAACGCTAGCTTGCATGCAGCTTGAGCAACTTGTAATATATATATATATATATATATATATATATATAATATTTACTTTAGAGAGTGAGACAGACTCGGGAGTGAAGTTTTTGGTGGTAAGGTGTATTAATCCTTATATGTCAATAGTCCATACATGTTTTGGGATTCTTCCCATCATCAGTGGTGTGTGCTGTGTGAGTGTGTATTAAAATGTACCATATATATATATATATATATATATCAACATAGACCTACAGATCCTAAGCATGACGTTCAAATAGAGATGGATGCACGTATAGGAAAAGATAGTGAGTGGAAAAGTTTGAGGAAAGTACGCAAAGACACGCCCAATCGGATATTGTAAACGGTCAGGCAGACGTGCTATTTGGGTGAGCAGTTTAGTTCTAAATTTGAACAACATTTTTGATAAATGACTAACAGTGTCGCTTGAAATAATCGAAGAGTGTAAATAATTGAGAACGGAATGTTGAATGCAAACTTTACTGCACTTTTCTCTTTCGCTCAAAACCACCACAGCTATTTCCGAATCCAACCAAAATGTGATAATCAGCTTACATTCCCTTCCAGATATCAAAATGAGAACTTTCCTCTTGTGAAAACGCCGAAAAACATTGACGTTTGTTGAGAGATCAGACAATAGCTCAATAGGTAGCTTGAAACATAGGCTTCACAAATGAATCAATAATCTTTAACATGGACACCAATCCTTATAGCCAACAGTATTCAACCAATGTATCGGGTTTTCGACATAAGACCGGGACGGTTCGACTAGTTAAAGCCTGACGTCTTTTTACTCCCTCTTCTAATGTTATCGGCTAGTGGATTATCGCGCAGATTAATGTGTGGGTAACAGACTTAATTTCCAATCAACAGAGGGTCAAAATCTGCTGGCCTTGGACGTGACGAGTATAACCAATCGAGACAAGCGTCGGAAAATCCATTTCATTATTTCTCGCCTGTCGTTAACTCTGAATTGATAGTTGGTCTCCTAAATTGTGAAGATTCAAACATGTTTTCAAATACCAGCTAGTTAACATGAACAAGTATTATCATCTCAGCTGTTATAATTACAAGGTTTCACCTATTTTAAACTCGGTCCTCCTTCACGTATTTGTCATAGATAGTAAGATTCTGGGGTTTTCGAACTGAGTGCTTCATTGAATCCAACGAGGTTAGATTTTTTCGTTCAACTTTTATCCTCGTTCCAAGATATCTTGTTTCAAATGAATTTTTCTAGTTAATTTGTCGCTTGTCTGTCACTTTCACTGAGCCATAGTTTAATCCCTAGGTTGGGTAGTGCACAAAAGTCATTCACTAATTCAGTAGAGGAGGCAGACACGCGACATCAAAAGGACGAATCGACTAGAAATAATCAACTGATACGAGATGTTCTTTAGTATGTACAACAGAATAAGAACAATATACCCTCGTAAGTTAAATGAAGAGAAGTTAGAGAGGGTTACAAACTACGATAGAGACCTGAAAAGGTCGCAGGTAATAACGATTGACTGTAACAATAAAAAAAAGGACACTAAGCCGAGTAAATCAGTATATAATAATTACTTTTCAGAAATTCAAACAAAAGTTTCTTGCTTTTCAAGTTTAGTTCAGAATGCAAGAAACGGAGAAAATAAACAAAGCGTTTATTTTTCTTCACAGCATGTTCCTGTTTTGTGCAAATGGCAGAATAAAAAGCAAGTAGGCGGGAGTTTCCATTTGGCCTTTACACTCTTCACTGACAGCACCTATTAATATGACGCAAGTTGAATCTTGAAGAGGTGACGTACAACAAACCAACGGATTGATCTGCCTTCTGTGACAGATGTAATATTCTTTCGTATCAATCCTCTGCAGATGCTCAATGATCTCTCTTCCATTCCTCAGTCTATCTTTCTCCTTCACACTCTTTCACTATCTCTTCATAGTCTACAGCAATTATATTCGTCTCACATTGTGATAGTCACATGATTGTATACATTTCTGTATATCCTCATAGTCTACATTTACTATTTTGCTGTGTTTTGTCTATCTTGACCTCAATATTGTTGGTTTTTATTGTATTGCAGCGTGACGCCACAGAAAGGGATCTTGTTTCTCTTTTTGAGTATCCGCTTTGTGAGCACATCCATGTTAAATCAAGAGCAATCTCTATTCTTATTATTTCTTATTCGTTGAGTTTTCATACCAGCAGTGACTGGTTACGATCAATCGTGACCGAAAATTTTTTAGTACTTTCCTAAGCATTCTAGCAGAATTTAGTAGTGCTGTCGTTTGGTTCTCCCCCTTATTTCAGGTTTCACCAACCTCTTTGCAAGGCTATTCGGGACTGTTCCAAGAGCTCTGATTCCAACTGATTCTCATGTAACCTTTATGTACCATACTTTATTCATTTTTCTAGCGAGGTCAATATACTTATATAACTTTTCGGATCAATTCTGCAGTCTGTTACAACAGCGAAATCAACTGACGCGCTCTTTTCGTCTTATTCAAGATGTATCTGGTGATTATCTTCGGCGATTAAGTGATATATTGACAGTTTTTCCTTTAATCTGTTGTTGTTGTTGTTGTTGTCAATGTTATCATTATTTTATCCGTTGTTGTGATATTGGTGATAGTAATTGTTGTTGTTGATGTTTTTCGTATTTAAGCCGAGTTACTTTTATAATCATTAGCATGTTACTTCTCACTAATTTTCAATAATGACAAATATATATACTTGCTACCATCATTATCATCATCATTTCACTATTTTTCAGCAGCCTTAAATCCTGAACATCAATGCTATTTTCTATTATTATTGCTTTTATTATTAACCTCTTTGTTTTCCGACATACGTTGAACTTTATTGCTCTGATAAAACAACGAATATAGCACGTTCCTTGATCCTGAAATTGAATTTCAAATAACAACTAATTTTACCCAGAGATAAAATTGAAACAAATTAAATGAACATTTTCATATTTATTTTTTTTTTTTCAATAATCTCTTTCGGGTTTTGATTTAAAACCAGTCTTCACAGAAAGGTCAACAATTGGCCTCATCTCTTTCTCGCTCAAGCCCTGCGCACACGTTTTCAATATTCTTCAATAACCAGTAAGAATATTTCCAATCAAATTAAGCGCCCTCCCTCACAACCCTGAATCAACATCCTCCCTGCAATAAAACTCGAGAAATTATCTGCTCCTTCTAGTGCCTTCGGATTTTGAAACAGGTGACAATATTGACCTGGGGTTGTTTCATCGGGAAATTTTGGATGGATAACGGAGCGTTTTTTAAAATTCTATCTTGTTTTATTTGAAAATGATTTACGAGTGAAGCCGCTGGATTGGATTTATAGCTAATAAAAATGGCCCATTGACCCCTGGGTGGATAAATTTAGCGTGTAAAATTGGCTTGCCGAAGGAAAATACATATTAGATGAGCCTCACTCGTAGCTTAGTCAGTTGCACACTTCCAATTATCAGAAATCAGTGATCCATGCCAGGTGACATTTAAAATTCTGAATGCTGATTTTTGAGGCAAGGAAAGGTCCCCCAAGGGAAGATCGATAAGAGACATGTTTTTTGTCTGATCTCCTCTATTTCATCTCGTATTGCCGATAGCTAAGTTTAGTAAATGTTATAAGTATATATTATTATACATAGCTTTTCCTTGCTATCAAAAACAATATAATTCCTATATTTAAAAAAAAAATTGCAAGACTAGATGACGTAAAGTGAAAAAATCAGTTACCATAAATTGTCATAGGGAAATTTTCAACCAGTCCCTGACACCCCAAAATAGTGATGATGGTGTGTTAGACTGTCTTTGGACTTACAGATGATTGGAGATACATGCATTAATGATGACCGATCAATTACATCAACACATCATCAAAAAAAAAAAAAACGACATCGCCAACAGCTGGCTGGGAGAGGTAAATCCACACTGTGGACGAGATTAAGGAAAAAGTGACGTGGAGCTGATGCAAGACGGGCTGGGACGTTTAAATAAGAATACAACGTTCAAAAGGGGAAATTTTGAAAGCGGCCGAGGCATCTTAGCTCTAGGTAGGCTATTTTCTGTTAATATTTAACAGTGTTATACTTTTTGGAGAGAGCTTGGAGTAATACTGTAACTACAAGAACTTCAGGTTCGTATACATCATCATCATCACCATCATCATCATCAGCAGCAACATCATCATCATCATCAGTCTTTTAACGTCCGTCGTTGGACATAAACCTTCTCCAGTATCCACCACATTTCTCTAACATGGGCGTTGCAGAGCCAGTATTTTCGTGAATTTGTCTAGTTCATCTCTCCATCTTGTATTTTGTTGATTTCGGTTTCTGATGTGATCTCTTGGGATCCATGTTGTGAGTCGTGATGTCCATCGGTTGTCTGTCATTCTTGCAACATGACCAACTTATTGCCATCTAAGTTTTTTTTAAGTTAGATTCTATGATGTCTCGGGCTCCCGTTTTCTTCCTGATATATTGTGCTGTCTCATGATCTCTCCATGAGAGGTTGAGCATGGTTCTCTCGTGCGCACGTTGCATGCTTCTCAGTTTGCAGGATTGTCTCTGGGTTAGGTACCGTATTTCAGCTCCATATGTGACTATCGGGAAGATGCATTGGTTGTGTACTCTTCTTTTTAGGATACATAAGTACTCAATTCACCCTCTGTTATGAATACTTCCTTTGCTTTCTCGCAAACTACGGAACAATTCTGGTTAATTGAAATGCGTCTGCTAACTTTTGCTATTTGTGTTTAATAATGATGAATAATAAAATATGTGTCGAGGCAAGTGGGAGAGACAAGTACAAATTTCAGTCAGTAATTTTATTCAATTGCCACCTCGGCTTGCTCGAAGGTTGCGGGGCAAACGAGATGATTGAGGAAAAGAATGGAGGAAAAAGAAATATACGAAGGGACCCCCCCCCCACTTGTAAAAGGATGGAAGAAAAAAGGAGAAAAAAGGAATGAAGCAGAGTGATAAAGAAAGGAGAAAAACTGAAAACGTTGAATGGATGAAGAAAAGTGATGTAAAGAAGGAGAAGAAAAGATGATGATGTAAAGAGTGGGGAGAGTAATGTGAAAAGTTGGGGGTAGGAAGTGTGGTATAAAGAGGGGAAAAGAAAGTAAGATTATGTAAATAGGGTGAAAAAGGAAAGAATGATGTAAAGAAGGGAAAAAAGATGATTCAAATAAGGGAAAGAAGAAAGAAAGGATTAAAGAGAGAAAAGACAAAAGATGTATAGAAGGAAAATAAATATGAATTGGTGTAAAGGGGGAAAGTGAGGAAAAAGATATGTAAAGGGTAAAAGAAAGAATAATGATTTAAAGACGGGGTAAAGAGAATGATGTTGAGGTGGGTAAGAAAGAAGAATGATGTAAATAAGGGAAAGAAAAAAAGAAGTAAAGAAGGAAAAAAAGAAAAAATGACGTAAAAAAGGAATGGAAGAGAAAACATTAAAAAGGGGAGAGAAAGAATGATGTAAAGAGGGACAAAGAGAGAAGACTGATGTAAAGAGTGGGAAAATGATGTGAAGAGGGGCGAACAAAGAAAAAAGGATATAAAGAGGGGGAAGAAAGAAGAATAATGTAAATAAGAGAAAGAAAGAAGAGGGGATTGGCAATAGGAAAAAACAAGAAAAAAATGGAAAAAAATTAAAAAAAACGAAAAAGTATGCCGAGAAGGAAAGAGAGAAGAAAAATTGTAAAGAAGGGAAGAAAGATGAATCATGTAAAAAAAAGGATAAGAAAGAAAAAATGTGTAAATAATCGATAAAAAGGAGGAAGGATGTAAAGAGGAAAAAGAAAATGATGAAGAAGTAAAAAGGTGAATAGTAAGAAAAATGATGTGAAGAAGGAAAAGAAAGAAAAATGATGTAAAAAAAAGGAAACGAGATAAGAATGATATAAAGAGGGGAAAAAAGAAGAATGATGAAAAGAGGGGTGAAAAGAAGAATGATGTGAACGGGGGAAAGAGAGAAAAATGATGTAAAAAAAAGGAAAAGAGAGAACGATGGGAAGAGAGGTAAAAAAGACGTAAAGATGACGTAAAGAGCGGAAGAGAAAGAAAAATGATGTAAAGAAGGAAATGAAAGAAGGGTCATATTGAAAGAGGGAGACGATGATATAAAGATGGGGAAAGAGAGAAAAATGATGTTAAGGGGGAAAAGGGTGAAGAATGATGTAAAGAGGGGGAAGAAAAGAGAAGTTTGTAAAGACGGGGAAGAAAGAAGAATGATGTAAATAAGGGAAAGAAAGGAAAAAAGATGCAAAAGAGAGAAAGAGAGAAAAAGACGTTAAGCGGGGAAAAAGGGAGAACGATGTAATGAAGGGGGGGGGGAAGAAGATTGATGTGAAGAGGGTTGAAATAGGGGGAAGAATATGAAAGATGTAAATGGGGGAAAGAGAGAAAAATGATTTGAAGTGGGAAACGAAAGAAGAATAAGATTGTGAGAGAAAGAGAAAAAAGATTATGTAAAGACAGGAAAAGAGAGAAAAATCATGTAAAGAGGGGTAAAGAAAAAAGAATGATGTATAGAGTGGAAAGGAAGAAGAAAGCATGTAAAGAGGGGAAAGAAAAAAAGAATAATATGAAGAAGGAAAAGAAGATAAGAATGATTCGAAGAGAGGAAAATAAAGAAGAATGATGTAGACCGGGAAAGAAAATAAAGAATCATTTAAGGGGGGGGGAGAAAGAATGTAAAGAGAGACGAGAAAGATGAAATTATGTGAAGAGCGAAAAGAATGAAAATTGATTCATGAAGGGAAACGAAAAAAGAAAGAATGGTAAGTGGGAAAAGAAAGAATAATAACGTAAAGAGGGAAAGGAATAAAGAATGATATAGAGAGGGAAAGAAAAAAAGGATATAATGAGGGGATAGAAAGAAGGAAGGATGTAAAGAGGGAAAAGAGAGAAGATAAGAGATGAAAATGGAAAAGAAAGAAGTGTTTTTTTGTTTTCATCCACGATTTTGCTGACTACGTTCATTATTTCAACCAAGATAAGGAAAGCAATATGAATAGATCAGTGTATGATACAAGTATCTATCATGTAAATATTGGCTATTGATTGAGAATTGTAGATGAGTCCGGGACTAGATGGGCAGAGGTTGTAGGTTGAATCACTTGCTTTAATTTTTGTTTCCATCTCTTCACAGCGCTATTATTTGCCTCATTTTGAGCAGAAAAAGATCAGCCCTTTTTTTCTTCTAAGTTTGAGCGATATGTGTTGTGAGCACGTAATGTTTTGCATGAAATGCGCTTTTTACTCTGGTAAGCAACATTTCCACTTTGACAAACGAGTCCCTATGTCTTAATCTATTGTTGGGTTGATGATAGCGCAGTCTATGTTCATGAAAAGTGGCAATAAACAGTATAAATAGTACATTTCGAGCAGCTTATGTCCGAACTTTTTCTTGGGATAAAACATATACAAAACCACGTGTTTGTGGCTGATTATTTCATTGTGAGCTGTGCGACCCGGTACACTCTAATTGTATGCAATTAAGACAGTGGAAAAAAAATTGCCTCTGGATATTAAAACGAACATTAACCAAGTCATTGGTGTCGTCATTCTTATCTTTATGTACTTTTTTCCCTCTATCACCTTATCAAATTCATCATTAAGGTCCACTCCCGTATGATTTCACTTGTTCTGCCAAATGATCATCATTATCCTACAATATTACTTTTTACACAAATACATACTTCTGATATGTTTTAAATCGTATTTTTTCTCAAAAATTAATCATATCTGTACCTAATATCAAAAGATCTATGGATTCAGCACACAGAAAGTTACAGCCAACTAGGTGTAGCTCTGGTATCACATATCTATTTGCATAGGCGCCTGACACAGGGTGAAAATCAAGTGGTACCCAAATATTGCAGTGTAATGTCAGACAGTTCGGTATCACTCCCACTACCATTTTCAAGGCATCAACCCCTTCTTCCTAGCTTTTAGAAGCTCGAAACCACAACAAGAACAAACAAAAGTAAGCCAGCTGTTTACACACGTGCGTACACAGTAAGAGTATGCTGTTTAATATGTTGACAGTAATACCGTGAGTTACGCTAAAGGTAACGAACTAATACTGGTCATCGTGTCGAACTTTTGAATTTTGACTTTGTGTCGTACTTGTGAACATTCAACGTTCGGTGGAACTTGTGAGCCCCCGAACAATGTTAGACTCAGTATAATGCGGCGGCAGAACACATCAAAGACTATTGTAAACTCATATAGTGAATCGCAATCTCATTTTGCAGAAGGTTGCTTGCGGATACGATCATCTGTCTTCAGGAGTAGAACTTCTCCCATCTCTCTTTCTTTCGCCTTTTTATTGTGGCCTTGTACCATGCACATCCTTACGTACTTTTTTCTGTCTCTTTTCACTCAGAGTTAGAAGAACAGACATGATCTGTATAGTGGCATCACGTTCAGCAGATTAATTAAGCCCGCTACCGCGCTGGTGCAGTGAGTTGAATCCTCACTGGGTGATCCACCAATGTGACCTTGTGCTAGTTGAATTTAGTCGTTGGGTTGGTGAGTTTTACTCCAGTAGAACGACAACTGCTCCCTCAGATGCCTCAGACTCGTAGCCATGTGCCAGACTCATCTGAGCCTTGCGAAACGTAACGCAAGCGTCTCGGCATGATATAAGGAATAGCAAGCAAACCATTACGTAATGAGTTCAATCCTCACTGGGTTCCCAACGTTTGTCACCTTTGTATCTCTGTCTCTGTCACTCTCTCTATCTTTGTCTCCCTAAAAAAATTACCCATAATTTCATTTTGCCCACCTGGACAGAAATTCATGGATATTTATCAGAGAGAGAGAGAGAGAGAGAGAGAGAGAGAGAGAGAGAGAGAGAGAGAGAGGAGAGGAAGAAAGGATCACAGAAAATTAGAAGAACATTTTTGAAAAAGCACATGATCCTGCGTAGAGATGTCTTCGGAATTCGCGATTGGAACTACAGGCGAATCTGTCAGAGAACATATTGGCTCTTTACAAATTTCACTCCTTGCATCTCCGTCTTCCGTTTGCAAATACGGTCGACTGTGTTTGACACTTCCAGGATAGATATTTCGAATCTCCGTAATCCTTCTGCTTATAGCCGTCCGGTCGTTCAAATCCTTACCCCCCGTCCACCCTACTTTCTCCAAGTATCCCTCTCTCAAAAGCCTACCCACAATGCATCTAGACCCGTTTACCCGCTGCACCACCCCCTGACCTCCCACGTACACACAGCTTTCCTGAACATGTTGGAGTATCTTCCTCCAATGATGGCCGAGCGATTTCGATACGACATTCAACGAAATTGTTATTCAGAGGCGAATAGAAAATGCCAATCATCCTGGTGAGCGTTGGGGCCGCTGAGAAATTGCTTACACGCCGGGGGAACTTGGCGGTTTCGTTACTACAAAACGGCCACCACCACCACCGCCGCCGCCACCGCTGCCGCCGCCCCCTCCAATCCATTTTAAAAACTCCTTCCCCGGCACTGCCCCTTTTTCATTGTTGAGGACGACGGCGGCGATGGCGCCATAAACAATGAGTCCAATCATTCTCCCCCCCCTGCATCTGTGCTCCCCCTACCTTGCCCCCTCATCCTTGTACTGTTCATTTTTCTTTATCTCTTTTCTTTCCTTTAATAATTAGAAAACGCCAACCAAGACTGTCAACAAAACTGACGACATTGATTTCTTTAGTTTTCAGGTTGGTCTTGCTGGCTGACTGATTTTGTATGTATGCACAGAGACCGCATCGATGGAGCTAGAGGACTGGAAATTTTAGACCATTGCTTCCTCCTATGTCCAGAAAAACAAATTTCGTTGTTGATGTATCTTTAATCCTCCCATTAGATTTTTGGTAATTGGGGGTCAACTTACAATGTAAGTTTACGCAAAATTGGCTCCTCAGTTTGTGTCCTGTAGCATGTATGCTTGTTTTGTTTTTTTGTTTTTCGAAGTCGGGCTTTTTGGTGATCACTGTCCAACGAAAAGCAGGAAAATGACTTATTCATCGATCACCTCTTTTACTAATTTTTTAATGGATCACCCTCAACATGCCATGCAACTGAAGTATTTTGGAAACGCGACAGTTTCTATTGAGTGACTAACCAAACCCATCTTTTTAACTTTCAAATTGTCGATCTCAGTTATCCCTTCTGTTGATTATCCTGTTACAAATAGAAAAAAATTTCTCAGTGACTTTCTTTTGCTTAAACTCTCTTCTTCTTTTTCATCTTTTTCTTCCTATCTTTTCTTCTACTTCTTTATCGAGATCCGTTCAGGTATTAATTAAGATTGTTTTAGAACGACATAGAGCCACAAATACAAGTAAGAATTGAACTCACCACAGTAGCAATGTTATGCGAGATTTACTTGTCAAAAACTACTCCACAGTGAGGCTCCTATCAACTTAGTATCTATGCTGACGTTATATATACAAAGCTTTGATCTGCAAGACACAAGGCCAGTAATAAGGATCGAAACAAATACAGTCATAATGGTCTACAAGATTAACTTGCTATACATTGCGCCATGGTGAGACGCCCATCGATATTAACTAAACTTAGTTTTGACTGATACAAGTGTGGGTCACCCATTTAGGATCGAACACACTTCAGTAGTAATGGTCTTAGATTTAGCTCGCAAGTCACTACTCCACAGCCAAGCACCGATAAACTTTTACTAAGTATTGCTATTTTTTTTATAACAACAGGTCAAATTTTAACTAAGCCTTCTTTGTTACTGACCAAATGTGTAGGATACTCAAAATTGAAATGACTGTAGAAGTAATACCTCCTGGTCACTTGGTTGACATATGCTTGGCTGACAGACATTTGTCTGACAGGTATTTATCCAACAGACATTTAGCTGAACGGTCATTTAGCCCAGTAGACAAAAGGTCGAACGAACAAATGGTCAAATTGAATAAATTTGCTTTTCTTTTGAATATGTTTACAAAATATTCAGGAAGGGAACTTTATGGTACAGATGATTGGAACAGAGAATGAGGATGATCCAGCTCGTCGTTATACATATGAGAAAGATTTTGAAAATCACTTTCAGTTTCAAAATTGCAATCCTTCGTCGGAAACAATCAACATAACTTCCACTAAGGGGATAAAGATTGGTAAAAAAACGAGAAAGGGCTATATCATCATTCGGTTATATGGCTATTCAACCGAGTGTTCGTCGATGAAATCTCCATCGACCCAAAAGATCCTTTGGTAATCCGTTCGACAAGGTTTGAAATGATCTACGTGATTGGTGTCTTACTTCAACCCTACGGAGAGGGATCATTAGCCAGGGAGTTTACCCGAAATCTTGCTAAACTTTCCCCCTCCTTATTGATCCAGAGTGACAAGACGATTTCGGTAAATGACTCATAATCAGATACTTGATTTTTGTTTTACCAAGTCGTATGATTTGGTTCCACGACATTTCACGGTGGTATTTTCCCGGTCCCACTTTACTGCTAGTAATATACCGCTCTGAATTTTGTTGGCCAAACAAGCTGCGTGCCGACAGCGTTTCCTGATTGAAATTTCCAAGTCAAACAAGTTACACGTCAACGACATGTGTGTATGCCTGCGTCCTTGTGCGTACATAAGTCATTGTGCAGGTATGCGTGTGTGCAATTATGTGTGTAACTCTAAGTGTATGTGTGTATGCGTGCGAGCGTGCGTGCGTGATATATAGTTGGTAGGTAAACTAACGGTTAAAATAAAAGGTCGGTTATTACTGACGGTAAAAATTCGACCGAGAAACGTCATGTCACTTCTTCACTCTCTGACATCGTAACTTTTGGGGTGTCTCATTGCTTGTTAAAACCTCACTGGGTTAATGTCAATGCCTACTTCTTTTTTTTTTTTTTCGAAATAATTTCTTTTATCATCATCAGTAGCAATAGCCTTTCAGCATCTATCATTGGACATAAACTAGCGTCAATGATTCAAGAGACCTCTCTATCATGGACTTCGCTGAGACACTACATTCTGAATTCGTCAAGTATGTTATGCCATCTTATATATTGCCGATCACAGTTGTGCCTATGATCTCTGGGGATTCACGTTTTGAGTCGTGATGTCTATAATTCTTGCAATGTGACCAGTCCATTGCCATTTGAATTTTCTAATGGATTCTATGATGTCTCTGACTCCAGCTTTTCATTTATTTGTGATGTCTCCATATCACGTTGAGCATGATACTTACCTGTGCACATCGAATGGTTATTAGTTTGAGGGTCAGTCTCTTAGTTAGATCCCACTTTTCAGCTCCATAATTGACTATCGGGAGGATGCAGTGGTTGTAGATCTTACACATTTCAAAATACATTCAATTTTTCTCCTTCTTCTTCCTCTTCTCCAAACTCTTTCCTTCGATCAAAATTCCCATTTTATCATTTCCTCTGTCCTCAAGATAATATTTTTGTGTGTGTATTCATTTTTAATTTTTCTACTGCCATTCCCTATAATTTTTTCAAGCTCACTAAATACAATCTCTTAATATTATCAGCCACATCAGAGGAATAATTACGTATTCCCAACCAGTGCTAGGAATGTGCGTTCGAATCCAGGCAAATTACAAATTGCCTCTTTCCTTTCAACTATCATATTCTCAAGACGTAATTCTTAATCGTTACAAAGTCTGCCAATCTATATTTCCTTTTCCACAACTTCGTTTTTCTGTTCACGAAGCCTTTTATGTTAAAAAAAAACAAAGTTTCCTCATTTTGACGAACATTAAAACCTTAATTATCGCCACATGAATATTTGTCTTGCCGAACTTCACTTCCCTGTGCTAACTCCTTTTGACAATAAGCGTGTCTCCTCCAATCAACCCAGTCCAATATATCCAATCAACTTCCGTCTACATCATCACCTTCGTTATATCTTCCGTTTCTCTTCCGCTAGCAGCAAAATGGTGACCAAATCAGTAATGGCGTCAAATGACCAATGACAAGGGTTGGGATTGTTGGAATGTAATGGATCGATGTATTTGTCCGAACTCGAAATGGCTAAAGCCGGAGAGAATAGATGTACTCCTGTTGAAGAGAAGTGCGTATACACATACATATCTACACATGCATGCATACATAAATATGGAGAGTTGTGTAATAATATCCGTCTGTCTGCCTGTTTATCAGTCACACTTTAGAAAACACCTAAACATGGGCGTAGCACAATCAAATCCGGCACGTATATTCAAATAAGGTTTTAAAACGGAAGGTTTTCAGGAACTGTTTTACAGGTTCCAAAGCGGAGGTTCTATTCACAATGTACATAATATAACTATGATTTTAAACTGGACCTATATATATATATATATATATATATATATATATATATATATATATATATATATATATATATATATTCAGTCACAGTTAATTTACTATGTTCAGATATTTTGTGCTATGCACAGAAATATTAAATTTCATTACTATCATGTAAATTTGGATACTAATGTTGCACGTTGAATATTATTGTGTGGATCATCAGCTATTCCAATATGGGCCTGTTTCGGGGATATTAAAAACAGTACAGGCATTTTACTAAGGCATCCGTTACCTTGATAATCAGAAACATGTGCATTACTCAATGAATGCATCATTTAGCCTTGACAACGTAAAGTAAAATAAACAATTAAAAAATGGTGCTGAAGCAGAAATGCAGTTTATTCTTGACAATTGTCGCGTTGAAAGAAACAAATAGAGCAGATATAGACTGAGAAAGAACAAAATTGAAAATTTGGAGTTAGAACAGTTATTTCAGCCTCTGCTTCACCGGCGACTGTTTGGCTCAATGGTAAGAGCAATGCTACGTTGGAGCATCTATTCTATTGCTCACAGATTCGATTCCTGCAGCAGTCCCATTTTCTTTAATTATTATTCCATTTCACATTGTCTAGGTCAAAAGTTATATTCACCGTGTAATAACGGGAGATTATTTCAAATAAGAGTGTCAACATAATAAAACGTTATAAAGTTATAACTATATATATATATATGGACTGATAGATACAAAACTTGCTCGCAGATAGACATTCTGATGTATATATATATCTATAGAGCGGAAAAATTGATTATATTAATCTGCATAGAAGTAATCGTCAGAAAAGAAAACTCGGAAATGATTAGTATATTGACATGGCGTCAGAAAAAGAAATTGTTGGCCGGCGGCAGCGGCATAGCAGACAGAACCATCCTCGGGCGACCGGCACGATTGGAATGTCACCCGAACTACAGAGACAAAGGAATCGCGGGCAGACCGATCGATTCCCTAATAATGAACTTTGCATTACCAATAGACTAACGACAATCCATCACTTATAATACAATCAACGTCCAGATATGGCTAAGCACCAGTTCTCATGTGTGCATGCATCAAATTGTTTGTTTTGCGCTAGTTTGCTTATGATTATGTGTTTGAATGCGTGCTTCTGTGAGTGATCCTCTTTCTATTTCCTTGTGTAATGTATGCGTTGGTACATAAGTTAATTAGTGAACGCTTTGGATTTTTGTTAGCATACATTCACATATTGGTGAGTCTTAGTGATTAACTCTCATCTTCGAATATGAGTACTATTTATCTTTCTTTCTCTTTTACTCTCCTTTCTCTCTCTCTCTCTCTAAATATATATATATATATATATATATATATATATATATATATATATATATATATATAGAGAGAGAGAGAGAGAGAGAGAGAGATCTTTTTATTTTTCGTGGATTCAAGCCCAAAACAGGTATTTTTATGATCTTCCTAGAGTCTAAGTCAATAAAAGTATTGTCTTTTTTTTTTAAATTCTGCCACAGATAGATTGCCTGATATTGTCCTTTGAAATAACAAGCTTAAAGGCCACCTTCGACGAGTATTCAAACTAATCAAAAAAATGTTTGTGTTGAACGAATTTATTTAATTGTAATGATGACCAGACCTTTCTTCATCTCTATCTCCTACCCCTCCACATTCTTGCAATTTCTCCATTTCCTGATGATGATTAGCCTTGACGTTTTCCTCTCATTCTGGAGATGATCAGCTCTTTCCTCGTCAGTTTTTTTCCTTCACCATCTTGTTATTCCCTATGTCTTTTTGCATTATTCCATTTTGACCTGTTGAAAGGGAAAAATGTTCCCCCTCACCTTTCATGCCTCAAAGAGGGACAAAGTTTATCTGCATTCATTACCCACAAAAGAAAGAAAATGAATTCCCTGTCTTTTGGCCAACAAAAGGGAAAATATTTCCCTCAATTTTGACCTACACCTAAAGAAATGTGATCAAAATATGAGTTCACCAACCAACATTTTTGAAAAGGCGTGATTATGATAAAATCTCAATTCTCTTACGATATCAAAACTACGCCTAATCAAAGTAAGGGTCTACTTCTGAATAATAGTTGCATCGTAAATGGTAGCCCTTTCCTCGAACTGCAACTGCTGCAAATCACCTGGATATGCTTTACTCTTCAATTCAGAGCATTTTGAAGCTATAGAGTTGACAAAACTCTACCTACGATGTTCCATGTTGCTATGTTACAGTAACATACGAACAAATAGAAATCCTATCATTATGATATAAATTCCAATCATATCCCTGCCTTAAGATTTTCAATAAGAATCCCCTCAAATTTCACGCTTGAGACTTAGTTTGTTCCTACCACCATTTTTTATCAAGTTTATGCAAAACGAACAACATATGAAGTTACACAGGTAATAACCGTAGCGTCTCTGTCAGTAATATTTGCCTTCATTCCTGACCACTGGTCATACATTTTTGCTGATTTCATATGCAATGTATATCTGGTATACTGAAATTTACAGAAATGTATTCGAAATGGAAAAAAAAAGAAAGAAAGAACGCAAAAAGGAAAGAATACAAAGTATGAACGAATTCAAATGACATTTCTGAAGGTCACTAGATGTGACATTCTCAGGCAGATGACAAGAAAGTACACAGGTTGAAACGTTATGATAAAAACTTCAGAAATGCAGTGGCGAGTCTGAAAGAATTGTTGAATTATAGCTTGGTCATCGAAATACTGACAACCAAGATATTATCAATACTCCTGCATTTATATTTCTTCAATTGATGTGTATGATTTTTAATAAAATACTATATTACCTGTAGAATGTATCCATATCAACTATGATAGTATGCAAAGGAAATTACAACTACTACTACTACCACTACTACTACTACTATTGTTATTATTATCATTATCATTATTATTATCATTATTATTATTATCTGTCCATGTTTCTGTGGTCTACAACGAAAACTATTTAGGCCTCAGACTTGTAATGGAGGGATAATGAATGTATAGCAGATATAGTAAACGTTGGGTTCTTTAAAGCATGAGAAATTCATTAATTTTTACCATTGTTCATTACATTGTAAGGGTGGATTTCGAAGGGAAAGAGAAAATGTAAAAAGAAGCGTGCTCATCGGACTATAGCGGTCGCTCTTTCTGGCTTTACGGCTCTTGCATAGGTCCGTAACGGTCGGTCAGAGCAAGTTACTATTATGGATGTGAGAAAATGCTGCAGACCACCTGGTTGGCGTGATCAGGAGGTGATGAAGATAGCATAAACAAGGAACATAATGGTGTTGATATTATTATATTACGGTTAGATGTTTCATTTTTTTAAAAATCTAATCGAAGGATCTTTCTTTGAATTTGGGTAGTCGTGTTGTTACTAATATACGTTGAATTCATATGACGAATCTGTCCTTCTTTGCCGTCACAACGTTTCGTACATAATATCTCCAGCTACCATTGGATGTAAGGAAGGCTGGTGGTGCAATGACCGGAACGTTATGATAAAGACCACAAAGACGAGGAAATTGGTCAGAAAATGAATATATAAAATGAATATTCTCAGATGTTACCAATAAATAAAGATACACGAAAATAAATCATAAATAACAGAGTAAAGAAAATGAACAACTGGTAATGGCTGTGCGAGGCCAACCAATTTTTTTTTCTTTTACATGACGGAAAAAATGTGTATACAAATACAACTTTGTCTAAAATTCTGCGTCAAATGTACCCTAGTTTTTTTGATAAGATTTTTTTTATATCATCTTTTTTTCATAATTTGTATGTTTGTGAACTTCTCTTTCCTGTTTTTCTTTTGATGGTTTGATTGTCTGTTTCCCCTTTGGATCTGAAAGTCTATAGATTTTGCAGTTTTAGTGTGGATTGTTATGGAGATTCGGGCATTAAACGGACAGCTCATTTGTATACAAATAGCCAATTAACGTGATTCTCTCTCTATCTCGTTCATCCCCTCTCACTTCCTTCCACTTTCAGCGTTCGCTTCTCGTTCAGTTCTCGTTCTTTCACGTTCACTCCAATTTCATTCAGTCTGTTTTTCTTCTTTCATGATTCTATGCTTTCCCGTGACCTTTCTAGTTATATCATTTGTGATTTTTTTTTTGCTTTTTCAAAAGTTTCCTCTTGTTTCTTTTTTGTTATCTTTTCCTTATATCTTTTGCCTTCATTACAAGGTCCATTTCCTTTCAATGTTCTGATATCCCTTTATTATATAGGAGTTGACTCTCTTCATCGATTTATATCGCATTTTCTCGACGTTCTTTAAAGTATCTCTCATTCGTTTTGATCTCATCATATTCCTGCTCAAATGTTTCAACTTTTCTGATCTCTCATTCATTTAAATCGAGCTATTTCCAGTTTTGTTTTGTTTCTGTAGGTACTACAAAACATAAGTACCTTTGTAAGGCACAGGATCAAATGGGAAAATAGTGTTATAAAGTTTTCTTTATATGAAACCTAGCATTCAAAATCTTGTTCATGTAACTAGTATTGCTTGCAGAAATTGCATAGCAATCTCATCAGTAACAAAGATTAATTTCCTCACGACATACGAGGGGGACAAATAAGTCCGTAGCCCAGTAGCTTTCAATTGGATTTTGATCTGGAATTTTTCCTGTATAGTATATGATCTATGTGAGTAACGGAGAAGCGTTGGCTTAGATGCTTCGGCAAGGAAGGAGATTATGTTGAAAAGGAAATATATATTGTAAAAAAAAATGCATTTTATCTTTAAGTTCCAAACCTGATCTACTTACGAAGATTCTGAAAATTGGATGTATTACGCGAATGGCTATAAAAATAGAAGAAGAAGAAGAAGAAGAAGAAGAAGAAGAAGAAGAAGAAGAAGAAGAAGAAGAAGAAGAAGAAGAAGAAGAAGAAGTTCTGAAAGAGGGGCATAAAAAAGAAAACGGGGCGGGGACAGCAACATCCCGGGAATTGTGCAAACGACCAGGGTTCTAAATGTAATTTTTGTATCGGCACAAACTAAAAGCTCTCCAAGGAAATGAAAGAGAACATGCTTTCCTTGGATTCTTATACACAGGCCGAATACCACATCATAGCAAAAAAGCTGATCCAGCAATCGTGATGAAAGAAAGGAGGATTTGCCGCATCAGACAGGAAAAAATTACGCGTAGAATTCAAAACACATATACAAAATGTTGCAAACGAGAGATAAAAGGCATGACAACGCGAAGGAAACATGAAAAGGGAAACAGAATGGTAGCCCAAAGCAAAAGCCTTGGGGCAAACTATGCTAAAGAAAAAATGCGTAAAAAAAAACCTGCAAAAAAACCCAAATTCTGCCTACGTGGAGAAGAAGGTTGTTAATTTGAACTCAACCCAAAGGATACAAAAACAGACGTGACAGTTTAGGAACAGCGATACACTGGGAACTGAGCAAACGAATGGGATTCGACAATGCGGATAAATGGTATCAGTACAAACCGGAGACAGCCCTGGAAAATGGAAGCAATAAATTACTCTGAGACTTTGACATTCAAACTGACCACCCCATCCAAGCGAGAAGACCAGACCTTGTAATTGTGGACAAAGGAAGGAGAACATGCCAAAAAATAGACGTGGCCCTGCCTGCAGATCATAGAGTAAATATGAAAGAGAGTAACAAATTAGGGAAATACCAGGACCTGGCAAGGGAACTGAAGAAGGTGTGGAACATGAAAGTCAGGGCAGTACCAGTAATAGTAGGTGCACTTGGAACCGTTACTAAAAACGCTTAAAACCAGATAAAAAGGAACTGGGGATAAAAGTAAGGATTGAGGCAATACAGACCACAGCACTACAGGGGACTGCACGAATACTGGGGTGAATACTGGGAATATGAGAATTACGACCCCAAGCTGTTTGCGATGGTCCAACAACCAAGAAAGACACTAAGGAGACGCTACAAATCACAGCGTTGCTGGGATCAGTGAGGACGATAGGAGAGGAGGACTGGAGATCTGAAAAGGGTTAGTGCTTCTCAGCCTTCAAAAATAACCATCAAATGGGAAACTGTAATCAGTAGCGCTACTGTGGGCTGTGAGAATGCAAAGTGGAGGGCTGGAGCCTTGAGGAGACTTGTTGTCACATAGTCTCCAGCGATGATTAACAGGCAACTGGGATGATGATGATGATGATGGTGGTGGTGGATGATTTAAAATTCCAATGAAATTTCATTAGTTCCTATCTGTTCATCAACTTTCAGATTGATACCTTTTCAAATAACATAGTTGTGAGGTGCAAACTATGGAGAAATCAGGTTTGCAGCGGTAAATTTACATGAATTCCGATTGTTCATAACTTCTGAACCATCTGTTCAATACAGCTGGAATTTTCAGGGCTGAATTCTCTTTCGAAGAAACTAGGTACTGTATGAAGAGCTGGCAATAACCAGAAAACAGAGCAACTGAAGTCAGCTAGAATACTGAAGGGAGTTCTTGGGTATTGAGAAAACTTACGGTTACTTGGTATCTTGTGAAATCTTCCAGTCACTACATGTGTGGAAAGTTTTATTGGTACCTATAATAACAAATAAAAAAAAAACGACGCGTTTCACGAATGGAGATTCGTCCGAATGTTTTTTTTTTTATTGTCAATTGCAAATAAGCATTTTATCATCATCATCCTTCTTTCAACGTCCGTCGTTGGACATAGACCTTCCCCAGAAATAAACATTCAGAACATATTAAAGTTTTAGAGTTAAGCTTAAGCGTCGTTCAAACGCCACCCAATACCTGTATTAGAACAGAACAAAATAAAATTTTAAATAAATCATAAACGCTTATCCAGACGCATACACGAGCATTGCTCCAAAATCGAACACTCGTCTTCGTGATGACAAGTCGAATCGATTCACAAATGTACGTTCGATTCGCCGGTGTTTGCTGGCATAGGACCTTTTTTTTCTCCTTTCCAAATCTACAAATGCGAGTGTCTGTCATTAACCCCCAAAGTGACTTTTATGGTCGGTCGCCGTCAGAGACACCGATCTGCATAATTGTTGTCAATTTGTATTCGTTTATTCCGATTAATACCGTTTTTTTTTCATTCACTTTCATTTATTTCCATTTTTTAGTTATCTAGAATTGCTCTCCATGTTATTTTGCAGTAACTTTACGTCCCAGACGTTGATATGGCATATTTAGGTTGCTGTTGTAATTGCTGTTCCTGTTTTCGAGCCTTAGGTTTTGATTCCATTCAAATCGCCAAGCATTCGTGTGTTATTTAATGTTGCGGAAGTTTATCCAATATGTTTAACATTCTGTGGACAATATAAGATATCGAATTAGAAAAAAAGCTGTTTGAACAGGCTTGGTAATAGACTATAATAATAGGATAATCTACCGTGTTTCACGAAGAGAGAAGGTTTATATTTCTAAACACACCTTGTATTCCTAACCTAGATATATTTGAGTTGTAACCAGTGTAACGAGAGAAAAAATTACTCACTTGAGATTGGTACGTCCTTTCTCTTTCGTTCTGTGTGTGTGTGTGTGTATATATATATATGTGTGTGTGTGTGTGTGTGTGTGTTTGTGTGTATATATACACATATGCATATATATATGTGCATGCATACACACACATTATATATATGTATATATATGTATGTGTGTGTATGTGTGTGTCCCCCTGTCTGTTTGTCCTTCGTTTTTTCTTTTTTCTCTTCCTCTTTGTCTCTCTATCTCTCATATAGATATTTATAATTTCTAATGAAAGGTAGTCGGTAAATGTGTCTAATTCAAAACTGAATTACTAGTATTAGTCGAAAATGAGATAGAGCATTAAAAAGCAGTAAAAAAAAACATCTTACCCCTTACAATTTGTAGGTTCAAATGAATGGTGTAGAAACTTACTCATATGATGTTGATATTGTTCCACGGGTCTAATTATAATAGTTTAGGTGCAAAATCAAGATAAAGACTAGAAGAGTAAAAAAAAAAACTATTTTATAGAATCGTTGCTGAGCACGAACGCTGATCCCATACACGTTGACAATTTTATCTTGCGAAATTTGATCTATAACGTGTGTGATTAGGACCTGCTTATTTCAAATATACCATTGTTTCCTCCTTTGGTATATAATTCTTGACTCATAAGACTATTGATATTATTACTCCTAATCACTTCACCTAGAACAACAAATCTCAAGGGAAAAACCCTCAAAAGAAAGAGAAATCAAGCGGAGAATCACTCTAGAAATGGCAAGCCTTAAGCAAAGCAAGCTCAGCACTCGGAAACAAGAAGATTCCATTAGTTTCAAAAAGAATGGTATACAACCAATATATCCCCCCGATAGTCACCTATGGAGCTGGAAAATGAAGCCAAGCCAAAAGACTGACCCGCAAACTGAGAGGCATGCAACGTGAACATGAAAGAATCACGCACAAACTCACATGGAGAGAGTACAAGACAGCACAACATATCAGGGAGAAAACAGTCCGAAACATCATACAATCGATAAGAAAACTCAAATTGCAATGGGCAGGTCATGTTGCAAGAATGGCAGACAACCGATGGACATCACGACTCACAACATGGACATCCGGAAATCACTGGTTCCAGTCTCAGTCGAGCGACTGAATCCATTTTCTGTGTTGGCTAAAATGATCACTCATCAGCACTTCTCATGATACTTGGTGAAAAATAATGAGGTAGTCAATTAAAACAGCAGCATGAATGTTGCTAAACAAAAACTAAGGGACTAATTAAGTAAAAATTTCTATTGCATGATGAACCCCAAACCTAAAATCTTTCAGGGAGTTGGGATATCAAAAACTTATTTGCTTAGAACCTGCTCCGGACTCCCGTTAATAACCATAAAATTTGGTGGTCATAGCTCTGACAGTTTCTGAGTTTTGGGATCACATAAAGACGAGCAAGTGGATGGATAATCGTGAATTGTATATAAGGATTGAAGCAATTATGTATTTCGAAGTTAAAGGAAAGATTTTATTGCAAATTATGCACGTGCACACACACACACACACACACACATATATATATTATAAATATATATATATATATATATATATATATATATATATATCAAATTACCATAGTTCAACAAATGAGCTATAACACCAATCAGCCCAGTAGGCTAGAGATTCATCTCTCATTGAATGGTCGTGTCTATATGTGCGCGCGTATATATATATATATATATATATATATATGCGTGTGTGAGTGTAAGTGTGTGTGTGTGTGTGTACGTGAGCAAGTGTGTGCCTCCAGGTGGTTCTGATCACAGTTTAGGGGTTACAACCATCAAAAAATTTTCTTTTGAGGGGGATTTTCAAAAAAAGGGTTTTGGGATTTCTACAAAATCGAAAAAGCAGAACTAAAAAAAAAAATAGACTACTACATCGATGTAAAATAACGAACTCCCACGAAATCTTCAAAAGAAGAAGGAATCAAACGAATAATCATTCTAAGCTGGCACTTTAAGCTCAACGTTCAAGAACAAAAATATCCCTTCAGTCCTTTAAAAAAAGGGTTGGAAACAAATGCATCCTTCCGAGAGTCACTTATGGAGCTGAAGTATGGAATCCAACCAAAAGATTGCCCCTCAAAATGAGAACAATGAAATATTCACAGGAGAGAATCATGCTTATTATCACATGGATAGATCACAAGACAAAGCTGTATATCCAAGAATCATAGAAAATGTTAGAAAACCTGAATGGCAAGAGGCTATTCATGTTGCAAGAAAGTTAGACAACCGCTGGACATCACAATGTATCTTATGCAAAATGGTGTCCCACAGAAAATGAAATGGCACAATGAACTAGACAGATTCTGGGTAGAGGAGTTTGGCGAACCTTGAAGACGCTAAAAGGATCGCGTCAGTAGTTTCGAAACTGGGATCCGCGGACCTCTTTTGTCAGTCATGTAATTCTGGTTGTGTTATCTCTGAACGTGACATGGAAAATCTTGTGGCAAAGGAACATTATCAACCGTTGCATAACCATCGAAAACATAATTATTTTACTCGTAATATATTGAGATTCAAAAAAATGTGATCAAATCGAACTAGGTATAATTTCTAAAGGTGAAAATATAAATAGTTCGTTGAATAAAGTCTAATAACTAAATGCTAAAAATAAGGCTCTGATGGAATATTCCCTTCATTGAAAAGGTCCAGAGTTTTCAAGATACATTTTAGTTTTTAGACCATTACCTCTGGTACACACATGACACACACGCATATATATATATATATATATATATATATATATATATATATATATATATATATATATATATATAAAGAGAAAGAAACAGAGTATTTACTCTGTAAATATGTTCATTGTGAGAGAGAATGTGTGTGAAACTTATATATATATATATATATATATATATATATATATATATATATATATATATATATATATATATGCACAAGTAGAATTAGGCTGAAGGCGGATAGTAATCAATAATGAATAATGGTGGTTGATGAAAGAGACATGGACCAACAAAGAACCCAATGCATCTTATCTGTCACAGGTTCGATTTTTGCTGTTGCACATTTTTAAATTGTTTATTCTATTTACGATGTCTAGGCCAAATGATATATTCACTGTGTAGTAATGAGAGGTAATTCCAAATAGAATTGCATAATAATATAATCATTTCTTTCAGAATATATATATATATATATATATATGTATGTATATATATATATATATATATAGAGAGAGAGAGAGAGAGAGAGAGAGAGAGAGAGAGAAAGAGAGAGACGGAGACAGACGGAGACAGAGACAGACAGACAGACAGAGGCAGAGAGATGGAGACAGAGACAGACAGACAGACAGACAGAGACAGAGAGACAGAGACTGAGACAGAGATAGATAGGTATAGATATAGATAAATAGATATAGATACATAGCGAGACAGAAAGAAAGAGAGAAAAAGAATAAGCCCCCCCCCCTTTTTCCGGCAATGATTGCTATGTTTTTCTCTTATTCATTTTGAAGAATGTCTTAGCTAGGATATTATCGAGGCTTTCATTGTTTCAAATGGCTTTATCATATCTCTTTTTGTTCCCCTTTCTTGTAATGCTGACAGTTTTTATTTTTTCAAGTCTTCGTTCATAGAGAAGTTTTTTTTTAGTCCCGAAACAAGTATTTTTTTGCTCTTCTCTGGACGTTTTCCATTTCTTATATATCGTTTTTCTGATGTGAGATCCATGCTCATACAGCACATTCCAACTTGAATCTTCCGTATGTTGTGTATAGTATTGTAGTTTGTTTTTTTTTTGCCAAGAATCTCGAATCTGCTTTTTTATCACTCAAGTTATTTCTGCAGCTTTCTTCATAATTTTTGATGCATAGTTTTGGATTTGGATTCTTGATGTTATAATTATTCCGAGATCTTTTTTTCTCGTTCTGTAGTTCCCAGTTTTATATATCATTCAGGTAAGAGTTTTTTGGTGCATTACTTTACATATGTTTGTATTAGAGTGTAGGTTGCCATGTTTCAGACCTATTTTCTAATTCCTTCACGTCTTTACCTAGTTTTGTCTTGTTCTTTTATTGTACTATAACTTCTGCGTCATCTGCAAATATACTACATTTAGATTGTACTGTTATTGATAAATCATATTATGTGAGAAGTATAGGTGCTAAAACTGAACCTTGCGGGATACCATTATTCATTTCAATGCTGTCTTCGTACCATTAATCGATACGCATTGTTTCCTTCCTGTTAAACATCTTGTAGCCACGTTGAAGTATTTCCTTTTATGTTTTAGGATTTGAGTACGTATAATTGTATTCTAGTCAGAAGTGTTAGTGAAATCAAGGTATATTATACCAATTGGGTTTCTTTCTTCGTTTAGTTTTGTCCATTCTTCAGGTGTTGTCAATGGGTTAGTTGGACATGACTTACCAGGCGTAAACCCTCGTTGAATACCAGAAAAATGCTCTGCTTTTCCGTATTTCAAAATTGATTTTTTTAATCAGTTTTTCTATAATATCTTCTATTTGTGATTTGATTGAAATTGGTCTGTAGTTAGAAACTCTTTTGTTTATGCATTGGTGTGACTACAGCGTTTTCCTTATTCACGGGTAATTTCTTTTAGGTGAAGATTTGATGAGCATTAGGGTAATTAGTTTGTTACCTTTTAGTATGATAATTATATCAGTTGTTGAATCAATCTTGAACTAATCGCTTTCTCTTTGTCTGTCTGTCTCTCCTTTCCCCCTCTCTCTCTCTCTATGCATATGATTATAAATTGCGATTTATCATTTATAAACTTATTTGAAGTGATCTTCCGCCATTAAACGGTTTATGTATCACTCACTATAGAAAATGTAAAAAGAATAAGCAATTTGAGAAAATTGGGCAGCTAGGAATCGAACCTGCCATCAATAGGGTCACCGCTCGAATGCATCAAAATAACATCGCTGGGCCTTTGCATTACAAGTTCGGCTCAATGGTAAGAGCATTGCTACGGTGGAGTGGCAACCCCATCGGTGGTAGGTTCGATTCATCCTGTAGGCTGATACCAGATTATATTGATCCATTTCTTTGTATATATATATATATATATATATATATATATATATATATATATATATATATATATATATATATATATATGTAATCAGGAATATGATATGATCCAATATCCGATGTTTCATAAAGCGCCCGATTCATTAAATATTAAGTTAAGGTAGTGTAGAACTTGAAATAAAGGATTCGCTGCACAAACGTGTATCTATAAACGTATATATGTATATTCCCCAATTCATTTAGGGAAAACATTCATTTTCATTTTTCATTCATCTAATTTCTATTGCCATACCTCGAATCTTTCCACAATAGTAACTTAGCATTTAGTAAGGTTAGTTTAGTCTATACCAATGCCATCAGGAACTAAAAACCTGTGGACATTTATTGCAAAAATAGTGGAGATCTTACGGATAATCAGATTCCGTGCACTATCCATTTTTAATCATTGCTCTACAGCAGGCACCAAATTTATTTCATAAGTTTGACTGACATTACATATGGCTATAATGATGGCGGTCACAGTAAGGATTGCAGAAATTATACTTGCATTTGTCTGTTTCTAAGCATTGGTGTACGCCAGTCGCCCCCACAAAATACTCTCTACTTTGGTATTTCGGGAAGTAAGCTAAACAGGGTGGAGTAGTGGGTTACACCAGAGAATCGAACTCACAGCACTAATAATGGTGTCTGAGATAAGCTCTCTAGCCATTGCCGAAATTAGTTCGTAAGTTTAGTTCAGTTGAACACCTGGAGAGGATCAAGCATACAACTCAAATATTTGTTTAGGAGGTTAGCTTTCCAGACAAATGGTAGGCGTCACTTGAATTCGTTATTCTGTTGCGTGTTATAAGATAAAGCATTGAATTGAATGATAATGCTGGAGACTGAACTCTGATCAGTGAGAGGCCTTATCGAGACTGACCGGAAAATGAAGGGACTCAATTTATTCAGGCAGAACAGCCTAGAGGACGGAAGAGACACGGAGTTCTCATAGATAGGGAAAGAGCTATATCCTCTTGGGGCTAAAACTTGTAATACACGCTTCCTCTTACTGTTCATCTCAGTATCATTTCGTGTTCTGCAGATAAAAGGTCTCTGTTGGTCGATACAAAGAATAAAAGAGATATATTCTTTCATACATCGTATTTGCTTTGTTATTCCACCGGGGGAACGAAACGAGTTTCATTAGCGGTTTTACAACATGTTTTTTTTTTTTCGTCTTCGACCCTCATTATCGGCTGAACCTATACCCCAAGAAGTTGCCTTCTGAATACTCGATATTGTTAAGACAATAATATGGTAACGTAGCATGTGTATATTTCTATGCTCTAAATATTCAAATGTGCTTCCGAATTTGTTTTATCTCATGTCTATCTACATATGCAAGCGCGTTTGGACGTATCGATTCATCCAGGTAGGTTTCTCTCAGTGGGAATGCCTTCTTGAGTACGGATATGTATGATTTTCACTTTCTTTTGTATTTACAAATAAGTGTGTTTCGTATGTACGTGTGTGTATGTGTGCATGTGTTCCAGTATAAATGTGTATGCATGCGCGTGTCTGTCCAAGTATGCGTTCGTGTATGCTAGTTTGTGTGTGGCAATGTGTGATTGATCTGTCGTCATTAGTGTTTCACAATGAGAGCTTTTATGAATATATAATCATTTGTAAACGAATTTATGGCAGTGTCGTTGATAATGCGATGTGCCTATCCAATGTATGCGTCCGTGCGTCCGTGTGACTGTATTTTGTATCCCATCAACATTCCAATATTCCTCCTATCATTCCACCCTCCCCGCCCTTCTACTCCTCTTCTTCCTCCTTGGGGCTCGTCCGAACCGCCACCTCATACATGTTCGCTTTGCCGTCACACCATGTCCCTCTAATAGTGGCGAAAGTAATACAGCTTAATGGTCTAATCTTGCAAATGCTTAGCCATCAAAAGAGAGACGTGGCCAGGCTTCGTGGTTTCGTATCAGTGCCTGTCAGTTGACCGTGCCTCCAGTGTTCAATATCTCTCTATTACGTGTTATAACGCTGTACCGAGGATATGATCGGCGATCACGGCAAAATCTGATAGATCAAATGTAAACACGGGGATGGAAGATGACGAAGTGATTGCATAGACACGAGGAAGGGGCTATGGGGTGGTTCTAAGGGGGGAAAAAGTTACAAAGAGGGAGGGAAGGAGAGATAGTGAGAGAGATTGTCAAGGAGATAAACCGAGAAAGGGAGGGGCGAAGGGAGCGCCTAGGATAAGTAAGAGGGTGGTCTCATAGGTGAACAAGGAAGAGAACATGTCGAGATTGACAAGTTGTCCTCTGGAAAGGCGAGTGAGGAGAGTTGTTGAGAGATACGGGAGGATTCTGAATTGGTAGAAGAATTTCGAATAAGAAGGCAAAGATATTAAAAATTTCGAGGGATTGATAGAAAAGACGAAGAAGTATTGAAAGCGTAAACGAGAGGAATAGGTTCAAATTTATCACACGGCATCTCGTGGCAAGATCACAAGACAGCACAGTATATTAAGAGGAAAAAACGACTAAGAAATATCATGAAATCCATTACACAACACAAATAGCAATGGACGGGCCACGTTAAAAGAATGTCAGGAAACTGCCTGATATCAGGACTCTTAACTTGGGTACCCAGGGATCATATGTGAAATTGTGATCGGCAGAAGATTACATAGCGTGACCACTTCGACAGTTTCCAGGAATATTGACACTGCTACGGTCACAATGAAGAAGTCTGGCAAGTTCTGGGAAGTCAATGCCCAACAACTGATCTTGAAAGGCTGATGATACAAAAAAAGGAAAAGAGCGAGAGAGATAGAGATGGGAGAGACAGAGAGGGGAAGTTTGGGATGTCAGTGGCAAGGCAAGCAGTGAAAATCAAGTTCAAAGGAAGTCAAGGGGAACATAGCCGTCTGATCTTACGAGGTCCGTCCAGAAAGTATCTAGTCATTTTAGATATCTCGAGAACCGGTTGCTCACCCTCGATATAACTTGGTAAGCAATCAGAGGTTCTCTTGCTGACAGGTATTCTCCCGTGGGGTTACACAGTCGGCACTGAGACGTTATTCAATGAACTTGTAAACTGCACGGCGGTCACGATTCAAAATACCAGAGGAAGTTATTTTTCGTCTTGCGTAGGGTTTTATCTTCTAAAACATTGCATACGCCCTATAGTGTAGATTTGGCCTTATGCAACTTGTGACTTTCGTGTTGTAAACAAAATGGAGGAGAACGTTACGGAGAGAGACAGAAGACTTTGCAAAAGCGTTTTGAAAAGTGGAAGGGGGTAGTGGGATGAGTGTGTGAAGTGCTATGTAGATTAGTTTAAAGAGGACTAGAACGGCATAGGTAGTCTATTTCTACTTCATATCATATGGCTGGATAACTTCCCAGGGATCTATTATTATACAGTGAACGTTTCCGATCATAATCAAAATTATAACTGCGTCACGCCATGGACATTGGTTTACCCACGATCATGAAGCTCATTTCGAAAACTGCTCAGCAGTGCAGTGGTATTGTTCTTTGAAAACTGTCCACTATTTGGGCCAGACTGAGCTCATTAAACATCTATCTACGGATAATTATATTCGTCTGAGAATAAAAACGCACATACACATATATATTACCATCAGCAATAGCAGCAGCAGCAGCAAGAGCAGTTGTTGTAAGTACACTGCTGGACAAAAGCCTCTGTCCTCTCCATCCAATTGTACTAATTCCTGCTATGTCTTACTATCAAACCTAAAACAAAAACAATAGTGATATTGTTGACTTCCCACGTACGACTGCATACTAGATTTAGTTATTAAAGTTAAACCCGATTTTTATTCGTTTGCTACCGCATTACGGCATGTATTTTTTTCATAGGTATTTACCAAACTTGACTAGGTATCCGACAAAGCCATGGCAGTGCGGCAACGAGGTAGAACCGAACTCACTCCTGTCGGTAATGATCTGCGCGATGATCTTGCTTTATAACCATCAGGCTAAGATAAACACCCGCACATTCATTAATGTTTGCTCAATCTGGCCCAAAGCCACAAGTATGAGACGTGCAATGTGTATTAAACTCACTACAGTAGTAATGGTTCGTGGAACGAGCTTTTCAACTATTACTACTCCGCGGCGAGATGCTTACGTTCTTTCATTTCTATTTAGAGGCGCCGTATCGGGCAAGTGGATTATTATTGACTTGTTAGTGTGTTTAGGCCACCTTATATGATAATCTTAGATGATAGAATAGCTACCCAATTGAGTTAGACCTGGTAATACGTTTGGGATAATATATTCAATAGCTGCTGGGCAAAATACAATGGATATGTTTCTAGCACAATATACTGGGGCGAGACCCTGATGATAATTGAAAAAGTGTACGTTTCCCCGGCGGTATTTCCGTGTATATATGTAGGTCGGCTTGGCTATGATTGTGTGTATACGATTGCTCAACACCTAATACATGTGTAAGGTGATAGACATATGTGTAGGTGTGTATTCGATGGAACGGTAAATAGCTTACGTTTGTGTACTGCTATTTGTAGAGGTGTGACGATGGAACAAAGAGGAAAATGATTCTGAAAAATATTTTTCTTTGTAATAATATTCAAAAATGGAGATAAATGCGACTTTGAAGTGTGTATTCGCATCATGGCAAATCTTTGGTAGGTTAAGCATTGTCTAATCAAAAAAGAAAAAGATCTGATTGTGGATACATTTTTAATGAAAATATCAAAAGTATTATAGTCAGAAATAACGATTTCTTCATTCCGGGGTTTTCCGAAACATTATGATTGAATTACAGCAAAATCGGCCCAGATTTTTTTTTCTCAATTGGAAACAAGAACATGGTTTTGCTACAAGAAAATATGTTTCATGTTTATACGTAATCAAACAAGTGGATCACCCATAACTCACCATACCAATTTCTTTCTAAATCATCTAAGCTAAACACAAAATTTCATCGAAATATATCCCAAATTAAAGGAGTTATTCAATTTCAAATAAAAGAAGTTACCTACTTTGAAAACACGGGTGAGGGCATTTTTTCAAAAATTTGGTAGCGGATGGTTGCCTCAGTGGAAAATTCCCACTGGAGACAATACATTGTCGGAGTAGCGCAATGATAACTTTACAGGAACTAGAAACATGGTTATAGAAACCAAAAACACGTTTTTATTTCATTTACAAAACGTAAACAAACAAGCGGATCGCCCATAACTCAGTGTGACAAAATATTCATACGTCCACCAATGTTCGAACTAAATTTCATTGACATATACTTAAAACAAACGGATCGGATTTAAGTAAGTATTTTCTTTATTCCAAAGATTTCTCTATCACTCTAATCAAATTTCAGTGAAATCGTCCAAGAATTGTATTTTTTTTTACCAATTGGTGATCAACTAAATTAGCCAAACACTTTATTATATAATAACTGTTCCATTTATATCGAAGAGTAAATTTTTTGCGTGAATTTGATTTTTAGCACCTATTTTTTCTATTATCTCTAAATATTCTCATATATAAGCATACTGAGAGCCAGTTCAGACAATTTTAGAGTCCCTGCACCTAAAATGGTGGAGGATCAGTTTTCTTGCCTGGAAGAGCTGAAACCGTAGCTAGCGTAAGAGCACTTTTTATTGTTCAACGCAAACAAAAATCACGCCTTAGTACCGAAATCTCCAGTACTAAATCCAATCTAAATCGTACATTCTAGCAGGCAACTTCATTGGAAGAAATTTCGAATGGTGCACACCCTGTGTCAAATGGCTTCTGTGAGTTGATCTTCGCTTTGCTCCAATAATAATTCGCAATGAGTTATTTCTATACACATGAAAACTATATCCTGTCAGTAATGTTTGCCTTAAATCCTGGCCATGGTCACTCTTCAATCTAATTATATACGCTTAAAGGTAGTCTTTGCCGGCCGTTGAGATCGATGTAAAATCATTTACTTTCCTGTATATCGGGGAACATAAATTGCAACCTCACGAACTGCGTTATATCGGGGTGCCTGTACCAATTTGACAGACCTGTCTATGTACAATATATATATATATATATATATATATATATATATATATATATATGTGTGTGTGTGTGTGTGTGTGTGTGTGTGTGTGTGTGTACAATAAAAAATCTAACTTATAATACTGGAGAAGGAGCATGTTTATAATTTTTTGCTATTCTTTTCGAGTTCTTAAACAATTGAACAGATCTTGGATTTCAATATCAAGGTGGAGTTGTACTGATGTTAGAAATAGCAGAAATGCCGAAAGCGTTCTGTCTTTTGGAAAGTATCTGTATACATAGGAGCCAAATTCCGTTACATTGTATGAAAACAAGAAAAGATTTGTGAAAAAATGAAAAAGATGCTTCTTGCCCATCATTTTTAATGTATGATGTATTAATGAAACTTAGCTTTCGAATTATGATAATATATATATATATATATATATATATATATATATATATATATATATATATATATATATATATATATATTAGGAAATAGATATATTCAATCCGACAGAATTCATTATAGATGCGTTATATATCTTTGAAATCCCTTTTTGAAATTATCTCCCATTATTACACTGTGAATGTGCCATTTGGCCTAGACAGCGTAATTAAAATGTGCAATTAGAGAAAAGTTGCAGGAATTGAACCAGCAACCGATAAGGTAGCCGCTTCAACGCAGCGTTGCTCCTACCATTGAGCTCAACAGCCGCTCGTAATGAAAAGGCTCCCTCTGCAGATATCTGGGTTTCTGCATTACCGGCGAGGAATGAAGTAGAAGAAAATAGAAAGAAAAAACAAGAAATGGGAATGAAATGATGAATGAAAACAGAGGAAAAAAAAGAAAGTAAAGGAAAAACAAAGAGGTAAGAAAAAAGAAAGAAAGAAAGAGCAAAAGGAAACATAAAACGTTCGTTCACTTACAACTATTTATTTGTAACAACTATTCAAACATTGCCTGCTCTATTCATATTTAATCTTTTTTAAAAGAATATGTAGAAAAATTAAGAAGAACAGAATGAAATTTAAAAAAAAAAGCTAGAGTGAATAAAAAAAAGAAGGAAACAAGAAAGAGAAGAAAGGCAAGTGAAAAGAGAAAGATACAAAAAAAACCTTGATACGTAAGGACTGCAAAAAATGAAAAAAATAAAACGAACTTCAAGTGGAAAATCGGAAAGAGGGAGAAATTAAAGGGAAACCCCAAATTAGAAAAAAAAAGTCTATTTGTAACAAGGAAGGAAAGAATGGAAGGAAAAAACAAACTGACAAAAAACAAAAAAAAAACAAAAAAAAACAAAAAAAGAAACAATGTATGAGGATCTTCAGAGTTCAGAACGAAACGATTTTTTTTTTCAAGTTGGCAAACAAATCCCATTGGAATATACGTACAAAATTACAACATAGAATCTGAGCATAAATCTTTTTTTATGTGTGTGTGTGTGTGTGTGAGAGGGAGAGAGAGAGAGGGAGAGAAAGAGAGAGATGGGACAAAGACTGAGAGACAAAGAGAGAGAGAGAGAGAGAGATTCCGAGCCTTTGCACACATCTGTGTGTGTGTGTGTGTGTGTGTGTGTGTGAGGAAAAAGAAAGACAGAGAGAAACAGAGACAGAAAAGATGAGAGAGAAAGGGAGTGAGAGAGATTCAGAACCCACCCGTATACTCGCAGGCGCATGCATATGTGTAAGAGAAAAGAGAGGCAGACAGACGGAAAAAAACAGAGGGAGAGATAGGCGGGGGGGGGGTAGATAGATAGATACATAGATAGATAGATAGATAGATAGATAGATAGATAGATAGATATCCTGAGCCTGCCCGTACACATGTGTGTGAGTGTGTGTGTGAAGGAGAGACGGGGAGAAGGGGGAGAGGCAGAGAAAGAGAGAGTGTCTGAGCTCTGTCTGTATGCTTGTGCGTGTTTACGGAAGCTGAAATTCCTGCTGGGCTGATCTATCACGATGTCTGGTCATGATTCCATTGATTGATCAGCTTGATTGCTTTGTCTTTTTTTCATCAACTGACTGATGGAACGATTTTTCTTTTTTTTTTTTCATCAAATGTACATTGATATAAGCGCATGCGCGTGTCCAACTGTTTACAAGATTTGGTTGGTTAATTCAAATTGCTTCCGAGGGATCAACTCGTTCGGCCGAGTGTCGACAGCTGGTAGGGTGCTTTCCAATAGAGCAGCAACAGTATCCTTCCAATCATATTTGATAGAGGGAAAAAAATTCAAAATAAAATCGAGGACAAAGAGGAAAGAACAAAGACTTCGGATGTATATTAATTATAAAAAGAAAATACGAGCAAAGAGGTTGGCAGAAAGATGGAAGATGTTTTATACAGAAGTAATTAAAAAAGGAGGAGGAGGATTAATGCAAGCGAAAGTGAGAGAAAAGAAATAGGAAAGAGTAAGAAAAGGGGAAAGACAATAAGGAGTTCAAAGATAAGAAATATAATAAGAAGAAACAAAAGATGTACGAGCTTACTGTTTGTTCATCAAGGGAGCCAGTTTCCCCAAAGACACAATACTATCCCACTATCACGTAGGTTGAAT
>OY735200.1:51492621-51597621 GCA_963457665.1 Thysanoteuthis rhombus | reverse complement strand
CTACCTATACAAGGCAACTACTCCAGTGATTGGCCTATCAGGACAGACAAAAAGTGAAAAAGAAAATGTCAGCCAAAACTGTCAACCACAACTGTCACCTAAACAGTCAATTTTAATGATTGGTACAAGCAACACCAAGTGGAGCTAAAGGGATGAAAATCTAAACATGTACTCCTTATTGTATCAATAAAAACAGCTTTTTTAGTTGTGGGTTCAATTTATGATGCAAATCTATATCAATATATTTTGTTAGTTGGTATCTGACAGTGTTTACGCTTGTTTTTTTTTAAATTCATCACCCCTAACACTGCATACTCCAAAAAGACGTTGGTCACATCATGGTTTTCTTTTGAGGGATTATCTAGACCTGTCTATCTCCGAATCTTTTTCATGCAACTAATTTAGTACCCATCTCCAAATAATTCATAGGATAATGATTCACCTAAATTCTATAAACGAAGAGAGTGTAATCGAAGCAAAAACAAGGTTACTAATCTGAATATTTCATGGAGGAGAGACGATTCTTCACCTCAGAGAACCAAACAACAATTGATTGGAAAAAAATTGTTACAGGTGATCGAATATATTAGAGAAGAAACTTACTTGATTTATATGGGAGTATTAACTTGCGATACATGATGATTGTCGGTTTGAATAAAGCAAATAAAGCGAATGAAGGACGTAATCAACAAATGATTCTATGAATAAACGCGTAAATATGAAACGAGTTTCAAAAGCAATTCTTTTGTCAGGCGACAACTCTGCAGTGAATTTGAAGCTCTTCACTGTCGATATGTTGGGGGCATCACACAGTTCTTCTTGCGCTGATACCAACAAGTAAAATTCTATCATTTCTTTCGAAAGATACAGGAAAAAAAGGATTCATGAATGAGAATGAAGGTTATCACTCTTTAGCGTCAGCAGCGTCTACACAATCAAGAAAAGGATGGGACGTTATTGTAACTTGATAATCATCATCTATGAGCAGAACAAAAATGAGAGAGAAAACACGACCCCTTCCCTCTCTCTCTCCCTCTCTTTACATATATATATATATATATATACATATATATATATATATATATATATATATATATAAATATATACATATTTATATATACATATATATATATACATATATATATATATACATATATATATATACATATATATATATACATATATATATATACATATATATATATATACATATATATATATATATATATATATATATATATATATATATATATATATATATATATATATATATATATATGAGAAATGTTATATTTGGCCGAACAGAATGAATCGTAAATTGCGTTATACTATATATAGTCTTATTTGAAATGATCTTCCGTCGTTACGTAGTTAATACATCATTCAATTTAGACAATGTAAAAAGAATAAACATTTAAAAAATGGGATGCTGTGGAAAACAAGCCTACCACCGATAGGGTAGCTGCTTCAGCGTGGCGATGTTCTGACAGTTGAGCGAAACAGCCTTCAGTAATGTAAAGGCGGAGTAACTGCTTTCAACCGAAAATCTCATTTCTCAGTCTATTCGCATCTCTTTCTATATATGAACAATGTTAATACTATGTTTTCAGTTATCTTTTATTTATAATGATATATCTAATGAATAAGAATATTAATTACGTTTTAAAATGGGACGTCGGAGACTTTCAAGATTGCCTGGGCCATTATTACCAAAATTCATTTTAGATTGAACCCTCTCTAAAACCTGTGGAGAATATTTTTCTCGAAACTTTTCGTTTCAAAAACTCCTCGCTCCCCCGTTCCATGGAAATTATTACAGCCTAGTAATCTTATTTTGGAGCATTCAATTATGCTGGGAGTTTGAAGAAGTCATTTTACCAAGAATGTTTTCCGACTGATTTAATTTTTTATATGATTCAAACGTTAACATACTTGGTTTTATTCTTTTCAAATTCTTCTTAGGTTTTTGTTTGATGTAATCTACTTAAATTGGGCTCGATGACCCTCACTGAGAGTAGTGAGTTGTTGTCACCGACTGAAAAATAGAAGATTGTCTCACTTTATGATTAAGATCTGATTCGAAACTACAAAAAAAAAACAAAGACTGGAATGGAGATATTTGAATATCCCATTGCAAACCATTCATAGAATTGTCCACTATAATAAAAAAAAACAGGATCTGGATAAAGGAAACGGCCGAAATAGCCTTTACTAACTGGAAACAGACAATCGTTTCTTTGTCCAGAAAAAGTGGATCTAGAAATACGATCAGAAAGGTCTTTCAGGAATTTAGCATTTCTTTTTGGATTAATAGGGAAAGCTTCAACAAAGAAGTGAATGGCTGCGTTTTAAAAAAAATCTAAAGATTGTTGCTGGCGATTTAGTAATTTTTTATTAATTTTTGATTGGGGGACGATTATATATGTACTTTGATATATTCATATGGAAAATTATACTTAAAATCTATTCACTGTTATCTCCAAAAAAAAAAAAATGAAGAAGGGTCAACGTGGTAACACTGTCAAGATATTTCATCATCCAATCATAGGTATTGCATCAGCTTTCTGGGACAATTAGAATGATATATTGAAGTATTTCCGGTGTTATTTGTAGTTTTCTATTACCCTTCAGGGTCAAGTTTTGCCGATTTCTTAGATTTTTGCTTTTTCTACGAAAATTGGCAATACACCGTTACTGACTGAAATTCAGCACACTCAGATTGTAGCTTTACACAGAGAATGACTTTCTGAGCCGGAGATCTCAAAGGCATTATTGTTCAGCAAAATGTCACTGCATTGAGAAATTCATAACAGATTCAACTTATTGCGATAAGAAGAGACTTCGAAAAGCTAGCTCTACAATGAATGAACAAAAGTATGTAGAACTTTTAATAAACAAGTTGAAAATACACATGGAAGTTCATAACACCTGAATATTAATGCAAGATGGCAAACCATTTCATTGATCGAAAATTGAAACAGAATATCTGAAGAAAAACAAGGTGAAAATCAGCTCAAACTTGTACTAAGATGGCAATCTTGGGGCTTATATGAAAGACCAAGTTACAGAGAGACAGTCATTTAATGCTCAAGCGTTGGTAAGAGAAATAAAGAAAGTTAGTAAAAATATTGCCAAAGTACAGTGAATCTGGTTAGCAGCATTTTTTGTCACCCCCAGGCAGCTGTCCAGAGCTGAGTGTGGGAAACCATACAAAATACTGAACGTAAAAATCTCTCTGAACTTGATACGTGAACATGAGATGATGTTCGTAACTTTCAAGCTGAATGAATAGCATAAGAATAGGTGGAAAGAAAACAATGTCATTTTCGTTAAGAAGAATCAAATTTCTTGAAGTGGTCCAAAATCTTTGCAAATGATTGTATATAGATTACTAGCAATAATAACTGGTGTCGCCCGGGGGAAATAACAGCAAATACAACAACGTTGGTTCCCCTTGCTTTACACATTTAAAAATAGATTAATGTAAAGAAAATTCCCCACGTTCTTGACCCTTTAAAAAAAAGAAAAAGTTCCTCTTCTCTATGTCACCTGGAAGTGAAAAAACATCCTCGCTCGAACTTAACCCCTGAAAGTGAAAATTATCAGCCATCCCAATTTTGACTCCTCAATGTGAGAAATTCCAATTCATATGTCTTGCGAAAATATGCCTTCGATTCAATTCCTAAAAGAGAGCAATAATTCATTCACACCTATCCGGATCCCTGATGAAAAAAAATTTAATATACATTTATATATATGTAATAAAAAATTTAAAAAAAAAATCTCTCGATTTTTACCCATAAAAGTAAGAAAAGGTTCTGCTGCCCATTTGTCCCCCAGAAATGAAGAAAAGGGTCCCTCGATTACGACTGCTTGAAGAAGAACCAAGATCCCTCGTTCTTATGTTGAGCCTTAAAAGCGATAAAAAAAAGTCCTCCGTTGATTTTGATTCCTAATTGAAGAAAAAATTGAGAAAAAAAACCCCCAAAAACTCTATCACCCGTGTTTTGTCCTTTTAATTTTGATCCCTAAGAGTGAAAAAAGTATCCCGTCGATTTCGACCGCTTAAAGAAAAGTCCCCTTCAATTTTATATTATTTTTGACCCTAAAAGTGAGAGGGGTTCCCCTTCGTATTTCACTCTTGAAAATGAAAACAAATTCATCCATCCTTCGACACAAGGAAGTGAAAATAAATCTACCCCTCGATTCGGACCTCTGATAAAAAATCCATTCGATTCGAGTAACTTTCGATCCCTGTACGTGAAAAAAATTCCTCTTGCTTGGTGACTGTAAAATCAAGCCCAGTAAGAGAAAAATAACACTTGTAAAAATTAAACGTACAAAGAATAATGTCACCCGAATATGAAAGAATAAACGTAGAGAAAACAAGTGTTTCTATAATGACATCATTTTCTGCTTGAAACACTAACCAAGTTCCACATTATAGTCATGCAGTGAACATAACTACCCTTAAAATATCTTGAAAAGTTTCAAATTATCCCGGAATGTTTTGCATGCTCTAATCCAGCTTATTTCAGGGGTATCTTGAAACATCAGCTCCGGTTGAAATGTCTTGTTTTTGAAGTGGGTGGGTGAATAGAGTCAAATACTTTTACAAGCATTAGTATAGAGGAAGATTGTAGTCTTCATAGATTATTTCTAATATCTAATCAAGAAAGCTTACAAATAAAGTCATCAACAAAAGATATATATATATATATATATATATATATATATATATATATATATATATATATATATATATATATATATATATATATATATATAAGGAAACATTTCATATGGGGAATGACTTTTTAAAATGAGTAAAATATAGAAATACGACACTTATCTATAAAGAATCGAAATATTTCATTTAGATAGTTAATAATACGTTAATAATTTACTGTCAGTTGATTGGCTGATACGCTTAGATGTATTCTCCAGAAATTGCATCTAATTTTAATCATCGAATCCTAATAAATGGCCGTAAGATTTACCTCACAAAAGTGCACTAACATCGCGAAAACAACAGAAAAATCGGCAATACACCAGATGCAATAAGGTGGACAGATATTCATTCACTCCATTGTTCCGCTGTACTGGGGCTATAACAAATATATATATATATATATATATATATATATATATATATATATATATATATATATATATATATATATATATATATATATATATATATATATATATATATATATATATATATATATATATATATATATATATATATATATATATATATATATATAAATATATATATATATATATATATATATATATATATATGTGTATATATATATATATATATATATATATATGGGCTCTTTAAAGGATAAAACTTTTGGTTGTCTAATTTTTTACAACCAAGGGTAGTTCAATGCAGTAGCCCTACGATAATCAAAGAACAGTACTCTGTATACCGGCTGTACCTCTAGGCTACTTGGCACCCACTCTGATATCAATGTTAATCACAAAACAGTTCACAAAACATTGGTTAAAATAGATAGAAAATCATGCATCAAACGTATTGTGTATACGTTGAACAACGACAATCCCGATTGACCAGTTGAAGCTTGTTAAACTTTTCAAAGGATATTTAAAAATGACCCAACGGCCATAAATCGTTTCTTGCGGTCTGATCAGGCGATACTCAACTTGGTGGTCACATCAAATAACATGACGATGCTTCTTGGAGTACCAAAAACACGCGCCTTACTCTGGACAAAGATGTTTGCCTGGTGTTACCGCATAGTGTGCCATTTCAACAAATAGTATTGTTGGTCTCTACTTTTCCAGGGCTACTTTCATCGGTAATTCATACCTTTTCGTGCATCAAAACTGGTTCTGGTTGCAGAAGAGGCGGATGATCGCTTCTTCCAGCTTATTGGTGCTTCAACCCATCATGCCGCTGGTCACCAGTATTCCGAAGATGGTTAAATGGTATTTTCGTGGTATGTGTATTTGACGAAGAGAGTCAATCTAATGGCAAGGACGATCACCTGACTGCGATTCCTTTCCGGGATATGAGATCTTAGAAGATATAGTTTATGGTTGCCACCCCAGCACTATCAGTCTACTGAAAACGGTGATCATGCATATCATCGGTGAGATCAAGCAGTATTAATGTCAAACAATGTGTCAATCTGGTTTTGGTCCACAGATGCCCTTTGCAAATCTTGAAATGAGGATTATATGTCTATGTTCTGTTTTCCAGAAAGACAGTGGCTAATTGGCTATATTCCGATGAGCTGGTTTAGAATTCATATTTGCCTTGCCCCTAGACTGCTTATCTCCCGAAGCTAGGGTTCTCTGTCTGTCCTGCTATTTTACCAATAGCCCACGAGAGAAAAGATTGATTTATGCTCTTCCCAAGGGGATTAAAGTAAAGTGAATGTAAATAGCCGATGTCAGATTTTGAATTCGGTTTAGGGTCTGAAAACTCCTCCTGGATCTTCGTTCACAGTGTTAAACCATCAGTTGGTCATACAAACCGGGATATCCATTGGTAGAATTTATAAAACAGACACATCAACATATTCATTCACTTTAATGGTAAAATATGTAATGCCATGGTATATTTTTGATAATAAATGAAACTGTATTTAAGGCTGTTATTCGCTGTCTGTATTTGAACACAGTATATAATGGAACATTTTCTGGTTCTTTTTTTTTTTACCCCAAGTGGTTCCAGTCATTTCATACGCTCACGAACTTGATATATCCTACAAGAGGAAAAAATCTAATATTAAGCACCGAATTTTGAAATGCATGACATAAAATCTGCTTAGGAATATTTCGGCAAACTAAGTGTAAATCGTGAAACATGTTGTAGAGTTGTCCAAATGAATAATTGACTATATATAGGATATATTCATGTGATATTGATTGTTATAAGAATAACACAACAAAAACGGAAGGGATATATATATATATATATGTACATATATATATATGTACATACATATGTGTGTGTGTGTATATATATATATATGTACATATATATATATATATATGTACATATATATATATATATATATATACACACACACACATATGTATGTACATATATATATATGTACATATATATATATATATATATATATATATCAAGACAAGAGAAGTGGAGTTCATGAAAAATCAAACAAAATTTTTTTTTTATTTGTGAAGTAATAGAAGGATAAGATTCATGTGTCACATTTACATCTGTTTAGTTTTCTTTTTACTTCTTCCAGGCGTTTTGTTGTTGTGATAAGATAGCCAGCAAGCAAGACAAGAAAAAATGGCGCTGACGTATAACTGTCATGGCAGAAGATAAGTCTTTCCCCCGGTCACACGCATTTAGAGAATAACCCAGTTATTATCAACCAAATGCCATCATTAACTTTCGCTGATTTCACCCTTGTCACGATTGCTCTATTTTTTATGATACGAAGCCAGATAGTTTCTTTAAATAGTAAAACAATCAATACAAGCATTTTTCTTTGCGCTTTTGTTGACTTCCTTTACTTCAATGCAATCTAAAAGGTAGAACAAGTAGAATTCATTTCTCAATTCAATATTATTCCCGATCAATGTTCCGTTTCAACTCCTTTATCTGTAGTCCCTGTTAATGCGATTTTTGAACTTGAAAAAAAAACAAACAAAATCATTCTGAGTTGGACTTGAGATGTTAAAGTGAATTCATCATCGGTTTTACTATACGTTACAAAACCACTGTTATTTGTGTATCATGTCACAGGATTTTAGTCGAATTATTGTCAGTTTATGAAAAAAGAGAATGAAAAAGCTTTAACTGCCTAACGGTTAATTCGCTACTAGCCCCGATAACAGGGAAGAGAGAAATAAACCTACTCTGTCTTATGGTTCATCCAGCACTGGCCCCTAAAGCAACGAAGAAAAAGCAAAGAAAAAGCATACCCAGCTAAATGACTGATCTTCCACTGGCGTCGAAATCAAGGGGGGGAAGACAACAAAGACAAAGCCTACTTAGCCAAATAGTTAATCTCCCACTTGCCTCGGAAGCAAGCAAGAAAGGAAGGCCTACCCAGTTCAATGGTTGATCCGCCACCGGACCTCAAAGCAAGGGAGGAGAAATTGGAGTGAAGGCCTCCTTAGCATAATAGTTAATCTGCGACTGACCTTCGAAAGCAATGATGATAGAAAGGAATGAGCTACTCAGCGAAATGGTTGACCCGCCACTGACCTCGAAAGCAAAACTAAAAATTGATTTATTTATTCAATCCCAAGATTTATTGATGCTCAGCTGAACACATTAAACCACTGAGCCACAGAAACACTAATGAAAAAAAGAGACGAAGTCAATCCAGCCTAATGACGGATTCATCGCGGGGATACTTGTAGATTTATAGAAAAAAGGTTTTATTTTCAATTTCCTTATTGGTATCATTACATACTAATACGGTCGTTAATACTTGAGTATTCCTTGCTATGACTTCCAGCCATCTATCCCCATATCGTATTCATCAAATTTCATATTTTACAAAGAGATGAAAAAAAGAAATGGCTTTTATTTTTCATAATTGTGTTCTAATTAAAAGATTGCCGAAAAAGATAACCGTTATTTGAACTACGGTATAAGATTAGCCATTCTTAGCCATTTAGAATGATCAATATAGAAGTGGTCCATATCAAAATGCATCTTTGCAAAGAATAACATTAGTTAATACATGGAAATAACACTTTTCTGACAGAAATCTAATGTGTACAAAAATAGACGAAACAGCTTTTAGATTTGAAAAAAAAAATTCTAGAAATAAACATTGCCTCATGATTTGGACACCCTTCTCTGATATTCAAACTGAAAAATAGTGCACTTTCTCGCCCTATGCATTTGAAACGGATGACAAAATACAACATGGAACACAATTTTCATATTAATCATCTTTTTTCATGGATCCATCAATTCCTTTACCTAGAAATGAATGTGCAGAAAATTATTTGTTATTAATCTAATCTATTATTCCAGTATTTAAAAAAATCTTATTATAAACTCTTTACAAAATTCAGCAAAATCGCTGCAAGGACACGTGCAACCCTCAGGACGCAATTCTATCCTGTTGAATCCATCGTATCAAAAATATCTAAGACTGCCATTTTTGTCGCTGTTAGACTCGCCATCAGTTTTTGTGTGTTTCATCGTTTTATGTACATGGCTATCAGTTTTTGGTTAAGGAATCTTGTTACCGAACGAAAACAAAGTCAACTGTGGAGTCCGACGACAAAATCCCAAAGTTTGACAAAAGTTTTGCGTTTGATGAAAACGTGTTGCTTTTTATGGTTATTTTGGTTTATCTTTCAAAAAGCTTCTTTTAGTCGTTGTTCTACTTCTTTTGTTTAATATTCATTTCTCTCTTTTCCTTATTCTTTTTTCCTTGTAAGGGATTATTTTTCCTCTTCAGATATATTCCAGTAACCCTTGCTTATTCAGTATAAAAATTGAAAAGCATACAGATTTTGCGTTTGATGATAAAAAAGAGACTTTTTTCGTTTCAATCTAACTTTACAGCTAACATTGTTGTTCACTCAATAAGATATCGTTCTTCAAATCTAAGATCTCGTCCTGCAAAAAAACAAAAACAAAAACAAAAAAACAATGATGTATCAATTGCTTTTTTTCCATTATTTCATTATTGTGCTAAAATATGATCAATATGTTGCATGATTATACTTTTTGGAGCCTTTGTGTGTATCATCAAACGTACTCAACATATTTTGAGTTTTTGTGTGAATTTTCGACCGAACTCAACATTTTCATCAATGAAGTTAGAATTGAATGATGAAAAGCTAGCCATTAAAATTTCTCTTGGGAAAACCTTTGGTAAACTTCATGCGATTCGATTTTAGTACCGAATAAGCCACGATAATCTTAATTCCCTCTCGTTCTCAAAACCGTATGGACGTTCGGTTATTCACCTTTCTTCATTCTTCCTCTTATTCGTTTTTTATCCCTGATTATTTTCTCTGCGAAATTTCCCCGCTGTCCGAAGATATAGCTTCCTATCAAAATCTCTCCTACCCCGAAATGGCTAAAGCTAAAAAAAGCAATTAGAGTGCCTGTACCCCCATCCCAAACATACGGAGAAAAAGAGAAAAGAAATGATGATGACAGTATTCTATGCTGAGTCGTTGGAGGTTGGGATGGTGGGAAGTCAAGAAAACGTAGACATTGAGATGAGATGAAGAGGTTGACAACTGCCTCTCCAATGGTCCTTCGCTAAACAAGTGCTGAGTGCGATTTTTGATTCTTGTCTTTCTTCATAGATTCAAATAAGTGACGTAAGGCGAACTTACGCCGGCGATAACTGTATCCCTGCTATTTTGCTGCTTTTTCTTGTTATTATTCTCTTCATGGAATCTTTTTTCTATTTCATGTTTCAAACATTTTCGATACTTTCACCTTCTTATCAATATTCCCTGAGTAAAGCTCAACATAGCAAAATGCTAAATGGGAGAAGGAAGATCTTCTGATACTTCTAGTGCTGTATTAGAGCCCCGTAGGAATTTTCAAGTTGACTAATGAAACAAATCGGATATGCTAGAGGGGTCTTCAGTGTGTAAGAATATCTTGGGTAAGCATACCAGTTCAGTTGCAAAAATATTCTACCGATGTTTTTCATAATGGCGATTTTTGCTGTGGTGTCTTCGTTGGAAAATAAATATTCTCACCAGAAAAGCAACATATTTTGAGTTATTTGCAATCAATGGTCTCAAACCCCTGTTTAAAAATGCAATACTCGTGTGTGCTAATTGCTGTAATACGAAGGATCCGATCCATAATACTTCTTTCGTAGCCTATTTCTTTTGAAGATATGGTATGAAGAGACAGAGACCATTTGTAGCTAAATTCTAAATGGATTTCAATGAAAATGGGGGGAAAGATAGATGATAGGCCACAAAAACTTGATTAAACTGGGAAGCAGATCCATAAACAATGTTATAGCTTTCGGTCGAGTCAATTTTTCTTCATTTATTTCTTTTTTTTTTCTTTCTCCTCTTATCTTTCATTGTTTTACCTGATCAGTTATGCAATCAATACTTCCTTACTTTTCTTCATCTGCTTTTAACTTCTGTCTTTTTTCTTTTCTCTTTCTTTCTTTCTTTCTTTCTTCCTTTTTCTCGATTCTTCTTTTATTTTTGCTGCCTATTGCTCTTCATTTTTTCTTTTTTATTATCTACTTGTTTCTTTCTTCCCTTTTGTTCGTTCGTTTGTTTCTTCTTTTTGTCTTTGGTCTCCACACTTTTTCAGCCGTTAATTCATTCTTCCACATCTTCGTTATTCAATTCTAAATCTCTTAAAAGTTCTTTCTTTTCTTATTTCTTTCTATCTTCTATCCAGTTCTCTCTTTTTATTTTAGCTCAGCTCCACAATCCTTCATTCCCTCCGAGATCATCAATTAATTTCCTTGTATATTATTTCTTCATCCTTTCAACATCACTTGCATTCCTTTTCCTTTTTTCCTTTTGTCCCCCCGTTATTTTTTCTTCCTTTCTTTTTCCTTTCTCTCATCTCACAATATTCTCTACTTTCTCACTGAATTATGTCTTTTATCCCTGGTGTGAGATGGTCTTCATTTAAGCTCAAAGAAAATACTATTATTTCCAAATTACTTTTGAGATCGGAGACTTTCAGAGGATAGAGCGGGTATTAAAAGAAAAATAATCAAGGGATGAGAAGTAATTTGAAGCAGCAAAGAAGAAAAATGTGGATGATGGTGACAGGAGGGAAAAATGAATAAATGAATGAGCAAATGAATGAATTGATAATAATAATAATAATAATGATAATAATAATAATAATAATAATGAAAGAACCCTGCAGCTTAGCGGAGGGATTATGGAGTTGAATGCAACCAGGCTGAAAACACTTTCCCAAACTAGTCAAATAGAAAGTACCAGGCCCTGATGAAATCCATGGATATTGGTTCACAGAATTCACCATACAACTACACTGTTAATCCAACAATTAAGATGTTGCTTTGATGAAGGCAAGGCAACAAATCGGACAATACTAACCCAGAAAAGGGGACCTACGGCAAACAATATATGGACCAATTACGTGCTTACCACCAAGATGGAGAATTCTGACCGGGCAGATTGCAGAAACAATATATATTTCCTTAGAAAGATGAGGATTCTTACTAGAAAAACAGAAAGGGTACAGAAAAGGAACTAGAAGGGCATTGATGACATATTCTGTATCGACTAGATGATCCTGGAAGAAGTGAGGAAGAGATGAAAAATGTTTCATTGAGTTGGATTCATTCTTAAAAAAAGCATACGACGTAATTTCACGTAGTTTGATATCCTGATGCCCCAGGATATTCAAGATTGGCGATTCAGTGGTGATAACCAACTCTTTGAAAACTCGAATCTTGATAGCTACGGGAGGAAACTTAGCAAGGGTAAGTATAAAACGGGGAATTTTTCTCTGGAACTCTCTCTTGTCACTACTAATTGTACTTAGATACCACTAAACAGCAAAAGATACTTATTTTCATGTCTATCCCCTAATGTAGGCAAGTGATATAAAGCTATTTGGGGAAAAAACAGAGAAAAACTGGAAATGTTGTTAAACAGAGTTAAATAATGCAGCAATGACATCGGAATGTAATTTGGAATAGTAAAATGCTCACTAATGGTAATGAATAAGGGAAGGCTTGCAGCAGTTGAAAGAATCGAAATATAGGTCAACAAAAAAGTAGTGCATTTACCACACAGGTTTAAACATAAAGACATTAAACTTGAAAGAATGAAAGACAAAAATAAAAACAAATACTTTAAGGAGAATAGGAAAAATATTGGAGACCAAACTGATAAAAGGAATGAACACATGGGAAGTGTCGGTAGTGAGATACACAGGTCCATTTCTCGGATTGGCAAACAAAGAGCTCCAATCAATTTACCTGTTGATGAGGAAGCTTATGACGATGCACAAGGCAGAACACTCTAGAGATTACATATATATATATATTGTAGATGGAGGAAAGAAGGTAGCAGAATATCTATCAGCATAGAAGACTGTGTTCAAAAGACCAAAAACGACCGATGAAGTGCAACAAAGAATAAAAAATTAGCAAACGACGGAGCAGCCATCAAGGACATAAAATGGGAAAAGAAACACTACCCTGGGGATACAAAAGACAGATAAAAAAATAACGCAGACAAAAGATTATGGTCATGGCTGCACAAAAATGCACCAAGACAAACTATATGAAGGCAAAAATTGACAGAATCCAATCAAACAGCAGATGCAATGGAAAGTATGAAATTATAAACTGCATAACCATTGAATGTACTAAACTAGCCCAAAAGGAGTACAAAGACAGACACGATAGGGTAACAACAGTTAGCAAATGACTACTAATCGACTATGCAGGCAAAATAGTAGCAGCAAAATACTGTGTCTTGTATACCGAAACGGACCGTACCACCCGAGCGAAAAATACCAGACCTCGTAATGATGGACAAGGGAAAGAGAAACCTGCTAAACAATAGACGTGGCTGTGCCTGGAGATCACAGTTTGAAGATGAACGGAAGTGAAAAGCTAGAAAAATATCAGGTACCTGCGATGTAGAAATTTACTAAGACTGAACGTCGTTGGTATTAAACAGCTTCACTGTCTTGAATGCTTTCGTTTTGATTTCAGGTGAACAAGTCAGCGATGAGTAAACCATCTGTTTTATGCGACGAGTAACATCTGTCAGTTTTCATATAGATAATAATAATAATAATAATAATAATAATAATAATAGACGTTGCTGTACCTGCAGACCATAGAGTAAAAAAGAAGGAGGGTGAAAAAAGGGAAAAATACCAGGACCTAGCAAGGGAGTTAAGGAAAATGTGGAACATGAAAACTAGGGTAGTACCGGTCATAGTGGGCGCACTAGGAACTGTCCCCAAAACGCTGAGGGAGAGACTGGAGGAGATCGGGATTAGGGGGAGGATTGAGACCGTACAGACCACAGCACCACTGGGAACTGCACGGATACTGAGGAAGGTGCTAGAGATATAAGGACTGCAACGAATCGTAGCTCTGTCATGATATGCGAAAGAGAGAGGAGACGTTAGCTGAAGACCTGAGGAGACTTATTGTCACTCAGCCTTCAGCGATAACCACTGGGCAACCGGTGTGAAACTGTAAATCGCAGAATTACTGCGACCTATGAGTACCAGGAGAGGAGGGCTGGAGACTTGAGGAGACTTGCTGTCACTCAAACTCCAGCGGTTACCACCAGGCAACTGGTGTGAGATTCCAAATAATAATAATAATAATAATTAATAATGATAATAATAATAATAATTGATAATAATAATAATAATAATAATAATAATAATAATAAAGGGAAAATACACGAGGATCAATAGTGATACTTGTACTGAAAGAGACAAATGACTACAAAAATACACAGAATCAAACTAGACGAAATGAACTGATGAATCTAAGCCGAGGAAGGTAAACTCAAGATATGTAGACACTGAGTGCTACAATATATACAACACAGAATATTCAAAGAGCAAGTTTAACCGACAACTACATGGAGAAGAGAGACAGAGGGAAACAGAATAACTAGACACTACAGAATCAAGGGAGGTAATCGTGCATGTATCTGCCCTAATATGCATCTAATTCCTCCGTAGCCTACTGTCTACTCTTCCAGAAAATGTCATTGGAATTCGTTGAAAACTGTCGGATACGTCTTGCGGAACGATGAAATTTTGACGATATTTTCAAGGATAGACGTAGAGCTACAACGAAAGGGAGGTAATTGAGCATGGATCCGTCTAAAAATTGAATCACCTTTTCCGTAGCTTATCATCCACCCAGCAGAAAATATACGTTGAGATATATTGAGGAATTCCAAAGATATTGTGTGGACAGACATGAGCATATGCATATATGTCCAAAAACAAAAAGGGGGAAAACTTTCTTTCAATCAAAACGATTCCTGGATCCATCCGAAAATTTGACCACTTCTTCCACACCCCATCGTCCGTTCTTCCAAAAGTAATCATTGGAATTCTGATTCCGTATTTCCAGAGATATAACGTGGATAGACGGGAAGACAGGAAGACACGACCTTATGTATACCTCTCCAATTTCGTCAACAGAAGTAAACAGGACATTTTTGGAGTGATCTATGTGAACAGAAGGGAGAAAACATAAGAGAAGCAGAATAGCTGACCAACATAAAAAGGCGACTCGCCATCGCAGTTAATAATTGAACAACAGTAGCATCAAAATTTGAAGTCATGTAAAAAAAATCCATCGAAGAGAAAATATGTCCAGTCTACATTCTAATCATGACATCAATGTCGCTTTCCACCGGAAAACAATAGGAATATAGTAAAAATAGCATCTAGGAACATGTAGATTCTGAAGAATCTATATGTTATCAATAAAGTAAACTCATCAAAATAAGGTCCCAAAAAGTGGAGTACTGGGGCTGATTTTATAGTCTGTAGACAAAACGATATGACCAGGAACGCTGGAACACATGGAGACACGCACAAAAAAAAAAGGATAGAACCCTTCAACACCTTCGGTGGCTATGGTTATTCAACTTACCAGTGATCAAAGAAGACGTTTATCTGTTTTGAAAGATCGATAGCTATACACAAGTCACTGGCACAACAGCTGAGCAAATGTCTAAAAGAAGCAAATACGAATGAATGATGGAAGGGAAAACTGTTTTGATCCATAAAAAACCCAAAAGCAGCACAACTCCAAATAACTATAGACCAATAGCATGCCTACCAACGATGTGGAAAATCCGAACAGCTCAGATAACTGAAGATACTTCCCTAAAAATCAGAACAATAGACTCATGTGATCTGCTATTTATTGATCAAGAGATGATAAAAGAAGTAAAAACACGGAAAGGGAACTGAGAGGAATAATGATAAGATCCGACGATCCTGGGTTATAGAATGCCTTAAGGTGTTGGAAATATCTAAAGAGGTAGAAAACATCGCACAAAAAGCAATGGGAAACTGGAAAGTGAAATTAACCGCAAACGGAGCTCACCTAGCCGAGATTGAAATAAGTCTTCGAATGAGACTGTCCCTCCATGATTAATTATAGGATTGATACCCCTCAGCTATATATTTCGACAATGTAACTGAAAATACAGATTCACGAAGTCGTAGGAAAATCTGAACAACTTGAAGTATATCAACGATCAAAAAAACTTTTGTCCAAAACAGAAAGGAACTGGAAACTGGAAACAATCAGTCAAGATATTATGTAGATGCACATTTCTGATCATGCACATTTCTGATCATGAACAAAGAGAGAAAAGAATAGAGAAACAACAGGAGGAATTGAATTACCCAATCAGGAAATTGTCAGAACATTCAGTGAGAAAGAAAACCACAAATATCAAGATATCATGGAAGCAGACATAATCAAACAGCATGAAATAGAAAAAAAAGTAGGTGGCAAATGATACATCAAAAGTAGCTAGAAGACTATTGGAATCTAAAGTCTGCAGAAGAACCATGATCAAAGGAATAAAAACATGAGGAGTTTCCACCGTGAACCGCTTTTTTTCAAACAGGACCAGAGAGGAAGCAAGAAACATAGACTTCAGAACAGGAAAAATTAATGACAATGCATGAAGATTCTCACCAATGAAACGACGTCAACAGACAGTTTGTACCGAGGGACAAGGCTGGGAGAGGACTTAATATCATTGAGTACTGCGTTCACTCAGCAGGCGAGTAAGACGGAGTAAGGAAATATTATGTACAACAACCAGAGACGGTAATGGAACAGAAATGGAATAGCGAGACCAGAGAGCTAGTTAAGGCGAAAGTAAGAGTCCAGGAGTGGAAAGAAAAACTCTACGCAGGTATTTCAGAGGGTAAACAAAAAAAACAATAACAAACTTGTAGATTCGTCAAACTGGACATAGATACACGAAGAGAAAAATCCCATTTGCTCATAACAGTGGCTCAAAACAACATCATAAGAACTATCTATACAGACGCGTGAAATAACGAAACACAAAGGGAACACCATGTGGAGATTTATGGGAACGGAGATGTGACACTAATTTATATGGTAAGCAAGTAGAAGGACAACAGGCATAACTTGGTAGAGAGGCTGAAGCACTTAGGTCAGGGCTAGCGACTCAGGTATTCAAACCAATGGTACATGCACAGACAAGAATCTGTCTTAGAGAATGAAACACACTAAATTCTGTGGGACTCAAACAGATCCCTCAATCGAGGTCAGAGAACCAGATCTAGTGGTAGTTTACAAAAAGACGAGTCAAATAGTGAATTTAGCTAAACCGGCAGAGAAGAAAGTGAAGCTGATGGAGAGTCAAAAACTGGATAAGTACCTGGACCTTGCCATGGAGCTGAAGGAGCTGTGGAATATGAAAGTGGCACGTGCCTACAGTGGTCGGACACCCGGAATCCCAAAGAACTATGAAAAAGGAAGAACCGAGACTATTAAGATAATAGCACTACTGGAGTTGAATAGAGTACTAAAAAGAGTCCTGGAGTATTGTGAAGGCTTCCTGTCTCTTTATCTCCAGTGGAGGCCACCAGTCACTGCTGGGGTTGAAACTGGAGATGATTACTACAATTTTTGTATTGCATATATAAAGAATCGATTTGTGAATATATAAGACTTGTTCATTTAGCTCTGTTGGCAAGAAAACTGCCAACAATCAGGAGTTATGCTTCCAAATCACGGTATTGAAGTGTTGATTATACGTAACGTTATGGTTTAACGTGATAGGATTGACAAACAGTGAAGAGTTTACTTCCGTAAATTTGGTGAAGGTTATTCTTGTTGCGGGGGAAAATAAGCAGAACTCTAACATGGGAAGGTGTTTGACAATATCAAAGTGAATGACTAGTAAACATGTACGCAATTGAACACGGAGAAAACAATGGCTGTCCGATCGAATAGAATCAATAACATCTTATGTGACTTCGAAATTTGAATGTTATATGACTTCAAAATTTGTAAAGATCACCCAGGAGAGCAGATTTAGTCATTGTAAATAATGAACAGATGACAGGCGTTGGTTTTTCAAAAGTTCACTGAGTAGAAAATATAAGAATCGTTAGAGAACTGGAAAAAATCAAGGGTACAAAATCAAAAGTTGTATCTACCTGAAACAATCCCAAAGACCCTTCCAGAGAGATTTAAAAATTCAAGGATGAATATGAAACTTCCACGCGACATTATCATTAAAATCGCTAAGAATACTGAAGAGACTGCAGGAGTGTAGAGGAGACTTGTTGTCCCATGATCTCAAATCAATACCAATGTGAACATACAAATGCATAAATAGAATTATTATTATTATTATTATTATTATTATTATTATTATTATTATTATTATTATTATTATTATTATTCACACTACAAGCAAGGAATTATCCTCCAAGGGTGCGACACACAAATATTTACTAAGCCTAGCTTAGTTTAGCATGCTTTGAGAGAATTGAATTCACTTCAGTTGTAACGATCTGCCAAGTTAGCTTACTTACTACTACTCAACAGTTGAGTACCAAAAAAACTTCCCGTGCTTTGCCTAGTCTGGCATGGTACTGCACTAGTAGGACAACTGATCGAACTTAATACACGAATGAATTAGTCAAAGAGATAAGCTTGTTAATCATGGCGTCACAGTGGATACCCTCATGTTTTCGTGCATTCCATTCAAGAACATTCAAGAAAAAACATGTTTTTGAGCTCAAGTACAGAGGACTTATTCTTGAAATCTCATTTACAATATTGCAGAGATGTAGTTGTTGTTTTAAGTTGGCGTTTGGCGAAAGATAAATGGAAGAAATTGCTTTTATACTTCCGGGCCAAAAGATAGACGTCAACCTGCAAAATATCAGTAATGAAGTTACGGCACTGTTTTTAGAAAAATAAATTAATCTTGTCTTTTCTGTTTTCCGTGGGTGGCTACGGATCGTGTTACACTAATCCGGCCACAAACAAAATGACTATATATTTATTCCACTTCAAACACACACACACACACACACACACACTGTCTTTATATATATATATATATATATATATATATATATATATATATATATATATATATATATATATACTAGCTGGGGTACCTGTATACTTTACTAAGGAGTAGAGAAAGTACTAAAGCTTTAATACTTGCAAAAAAGTTTCTCTTTACTTCTGACCGCTAATAGACTAAAATGAATTTCTTTTCTTTCGACTGCATAGAGTGCAAATTATATATATATATATATATATATATATATATATATATATATATATATATATATATATATATTATTTCGAAAGTGTTCCTTTTTTTTATTGTCAGTACTGAAACCAGGGTTGCCAAACCGATTCGGCCTTCTGTCTAAGGCTGTCATTGTTTAATTTGCGCTGATATAATCAGGAGAGACATGAATCCAATTCCCACCCGTTCTTTTACCTCAGTTATTCGCCAACGATTTGCAATGAGGATACAAAAACCACTAATGTCCCATATCTATTACAAAGGCATCACTGACATAATCGACATGGGTTGAGTTGAATTAATGTAGCTCTTTCTTAAGTTTGGTGTAAAACAGCGTACAGTCACAAACGCTGGGTGTCGACATAAAATGAAACTAGAGTAGTTACTTTTTGCAAGACGAACTTGCTAATCACTATTCCAGGAAGAAAATTAGTCAAGATCACTGCCACCATAGAGGGTACCACATCAAAGAACAAACTCTCTACACTAGTAAATCATTCTGCAAGATGAGCTTACTAATCATCGCACCGCTGAAGGTGGCCATTTTTCTATGGTACCCAATGGGTTTCGAACTGAGTGTAGTAGGTATACCTTGCTAGGCTGGCTTATCTATCCGTTACAACATGGTAAGTCGCGTGGTCCTTTTAATAAACTAAAACATCTACACGTATTCACACGTATAATAATTTCCTAACCCCATTATTGATTGGTGGGCGTTTTTGACTTGACTAAAAGCCAAGGAGAAAACACACACAATATTTTTTACATTCAAGATTTTCTTCGTTCAGTTAGTGTTTATGAGCAAGACTGCTGATTATGCGATTGCCTCAGTGTTTAAATATTCTGAACTACTTGAACCAAATCTCTCATTGTCAATACATGTAGGGTGTTCCTTATCAATACTGATGTAACAACGGGAAGAATCTCATTTAATCTGGGAGAGTTATGTATCTGTACTGCGGGGTATAGAGCAGCCATCACTGAATTTGAATGTGTATTCCCTTTGCCACCGTTGTTGATAATAAAATCGAGGGAAAATACGATTAAAATAACAAACCAAAAAATGAAAATGGATGGGGAGATCTAGATTAAAAACAAAAGCGACGGATGACATTTGCTCCATCTTTTTTTTTATTTGAAGAAAACTTATCCTCGAAATGCATATCAACCAAGGATTAAAATGACACCTTGATTACGAGCGGTTAGTTCCGATTTGCATAGCCTCCACCTCATACCGACAACTCCAAATGAAGATTATCACTCGTGATTGGCGTTTCGTCATGAAGTAATGGTTAGCGGGCTGGTCCCGAAGATCATTACTATAAACAGTGATTTCGGCCCTCATTTGGAGCCTTATATTTGTTATCTCGGGAAGAGTTCAGTTTATTTAAATATTATATGATTCCTCCTCGTGGTATAATGGTTATCCAGCTGGTCTCGTATAGTAAAACCATTAGTTCTGAATTCGATTTTCATTGGGTCCCCTATACTTGGGAACGGGTACAGTGTTCAGTGTATCAGAGTTATGCAGCATCGTTATAATTTGATGATTACTAAGCTAGTCTCATAGCATTCCGAACTGGTCAGCGTTGAATCAATAGGATTACGTCGGGGAAAATGGATACGGATAATGAGCAGTCTTTGAGACTTTGAGATTTCATCGGTAACCATATCACTTCAGGTAAAGACAATTAGAATGGATAAAACGTTTAGAAAATGGGTCTCACATAAACTGAATGAAATACTCAATGATAGTAACAGATCCCACATCTGTCAACCCTTTAAAGGTTTAGAAAATTGCAACAAGAAGTTTGGCCTCATTCACCGGACAGTTCTCTAACGTATTATCTCCTTTTCAAGCATTTTAAACATCATATCCATAATAGAATAGGGAGGCCGTAATCGGTGTTTTCACTGAATTTGTGACCACTAAAAGTGAAGAATATTGTAGAGACGTCATATTATTACTAGAAGATGGTTGGGAAAAGGTTGATTCAAATTAGTCATATTTTGATTTATAGTTTCATGTTGTTTGTATCAACATTCATCCAACAATCCCATAAAAGCCATTGCAGTAGTAACAACGTAACTGCCTCTTGTGTTCAATTAAAAACCAAGTGAAGTACACACTGTTTTACCAGAGATACCTTACCTGCTTCCTTTAAACCCTTCTAAGATATGTTGTTAAAGGTAAGGGATCATCAAATGCCTCCCAATTTTCGGTAAAATCAGTCTCACCTCTTCTTTGATGCAGGCTGTCGATAAAAAATTCGAGTTCTGGTCAGAAAACAATAACTCAGACAGTACCACTTCACTGAACTAAAAGAGGATGCTGAACGGCACACCGTTTTGTTTGCAGCAAAGGCTGAGTTACTGAGTTATTTTTCAAAATAAAAGGAGAAAATTCATCTCCGCATTATACATGTAATGAATCTAATCTCTCAGTAACATTAGTCTCAATAGTTGTACACTAACAATTCCCTTTCCCCAGAATTTCAATGCTCAAACAGTACAGAAATTTGCTAAATCAAATCTTGGATAAAAAATTTAAAATATGGTACTTAATTATCCGATTTGATCCCTTGTCGGTAGAAATATCTAATTTGTTGGAGCAGAATATCATCAAGCAGATGAGGAAATGAGGGATTGCAGTAAAGTCAGTAGACATCAATGATAAGGAACCTAAATTTTTCCCAACGCATACTCACTCCATGACAATATTGCCAATAATAAGAATACTTCATCTCGGAATTTTTGGTAATGAGAAAAATTGGGGAGTGCTCATTGTGATAGAAATAGCAAAGATTAAGAATTCATGGGATGATGAAAATACATCTATTGTTGATATCTATCTTGTGAAAAACGACATAATTGATTCGGCCATCAGATCATTTCCAATGCAGATATTAGGTTAATAGACGGGATCGTGGCAGCATATGTCGTGCGGGAAAGAAGTGATTAGTCAGAAATCTGGACTTCAATATATATATATATATATATATATATATATATATATATATATATAGAGAGAGAGAGAGAGAGAGAGAGAGAGAGGCAGATTTTTATCTGAAATTTTCATAGTATAATGGTCCATCTATATGATAAATAGTCACCACTAGATTGAGAACATTTACAATAAAAGATTACCTCACAGATCTGCAAAAGCACCAACGTGTGTTTTTAGGTTTATGAATTGCATCATATCATATAGAAACCCTCACTTGAAATGATTCCTTGTTGTTACACGATTAATATATTACTAACTTAATTAGTTAACCAAGGATAAACGAGATGAGAATTCGAAGTGAAAACAGTTATTTGGGACTTCACATTACCGATGGCTATTTAACTCGATGGCGAGAGTAACGCTACATCACAGTGACTATCGGCCGTAGGTTTGATTCCTACAGCAGCCCAATTTTCTTCAATTGTTTATTCTACTTATGTTGTCTAGGCTAAGTGATATATCAACCGTGTAACGATGGGAGATCATTTCAAAAAAGAGTTTTTAAATAATATAACGCAATTCGATGTCTTTCTCGCGGATCATATCTATCCATTTCTTAATACATATGTACATTGGCCGTGTCTTGACGTGAAATATTTCTATCTCTTCCCTACTGCACTTACTTCCCATGCCCACCAATCAATTAATCTCTTGCTCCATCTGTTGACATTTCTTCTTGTTAAGTGTCCAGCCAATCTCCAGTGTTGGTTCCTTCAGGTCCGACCATGGTTTCATGATGATCTTTTCCTATCCCTAACATTGATCTTAGCATGCCTATCAGTGAAATTCTAAGGTGGTCTTAGTTCGTATAATGAATTTCCTTATTTTGCCTTCAAGTCATAGCTTGCATTATGCACTGATTGTATATTTTATGCTTCGAGCACACTGGTCCTTTTCAATATGTCTCTATTCATACCAAATACTTTACAGGCAATCGTGGTGTGTCGATTTGATTTCGCCTTCGTGGCTTTTCTCCAACTTAATTAGCTAAACTTTGTAAACGTATTCATCAACCACTTTGATAATAATCCTTGTAGCTGTGGTAGACATTATAAGGATAAAATCTGTAAGCCGTTAAAATAAAAATTAAGCAACACAGGAAGGTGGTTACACGTTCAAATCTTGCACATCAGAGGGAGAAGGCTGGATACAGGCTCTTATGGGATGAAGTTCAAATAATAGACAGAACAATTGGTCATTACGACGCGTGAATGAAGCGGCACATATACTTTCTTCAGCTACACCAATCAGCCGAACGAGCAGTGATGTAAATAGCATTGCTGGACTTACCGAAAAGGCCATTTTTTGAAAAGTAAACAGGTCACCTAAGGAAAGGGAAACAACCCGGAATTTGACAATGAAACACAAAACCAATGTATAGGAATCTATCCTTATAAACGCTAGTGTTAGTCGCTTAGTAACGCTTAAGTGTTTAAACTAGTTACTTGTCTCATATTTTTCACATAGCACTCCCAATATGATTGAATAGAGAGATATGGAAAAGAAATCAAATGCATGAATAAGGCAGTTTTTTTCACTGTTTTAAGAATATCTGAAAATAACATTAAGCAAGGGATCAATTATTTCGAGGATCGGTTTTTCTATTGTAATGAAGTGATAAACTGATCCCACTAGGCTTGATAAACATTTGCATAAAATATCCCTGACCATAATTGGAAGAATTGGTTTTCTATCAATATTCAGTTATAAGCCGATCCCCCAAGATTAATACTTCTTAATCATTAGAATTCGATGAAAGTCAATCAATTCAATAATCATATAACTGGATTTTGAAAGTAACATTTGCTTACAGTCTATGTCTGTTACCTGTAAAGTCAGTTCAGTAGTGAACTAGATGCTGAGGCACTTTTCCATACCAATAAGTGATAAAAGCTGGCTTCAATTTACAAGCTTTAATTGGGCAGCTAAATTTGGATGGACAGTAGGGAGAACATCTGATATCATCAGAAATTTGTAACAATGTCCCCAGTAATGAAATACCATCGTATTATGAGTAGTTTTGGATTACATATATAAAAAAGCGAACATGACGTGTCCAGTTCAATACCAGCATGCGTTCTAGCGAGTGATTCCATAATTTAGAACCGGGAACACCTGACAAAGACCAGAAGGTATACAACTGAAACGATAGAAGCAAATTGACGTATAGACGACGAAAAAAGTCCGACCATATCTCAATGTTTACTTTCATCTTTAACCCAGTGAGTTTTCCGAAAGACTCTTCCAATATTTACTGTATACAATTTAGGTGATATGACCCTTCACTTTTTTACCATCTTTATTTAGTTTGTATCATCATGTAGTTAGATAGTTGCAGTGTCATTTGCGTATATGTTCTCAATTGTATATAAGTATCGTTAACACCCTGATCTCGTATTGAGTTGACACAAGCCAAGAAAAGTGGTTTCTTGTATTTTAATGACTTTTGGATTAGTCGATTTATTGTTTGTAGGGGGTCTGTGGTGAACCACGCAACTATATATATATATATATGTATATGTATGTATGTATGTATGTATGTATATATATATATATATATATATGTATATATGTATATATATATATATGTATGTATGTATGTATATATATATATATGTATGTATGTATGTATATATATATATATATGTATATAGCCTTTGACTCAGTAGAACACACAGCACTCTTAAACTCGCAATGATAATTGATAAATGCATAAATGTCGTTGAGAATATACGCGGAAATAGCATTGCAATAAATCAAATTCATAAAGATACTAACAAAAGGAAGATTGGAAAAGGAACAAGTCAAAGAAATACGATTTCACAAAAAAACCATTTACCGTGAGCTTTGAAAGCACATTCTAGAAAATACCAAGAAAGCATCAAAATGCTATTCCATAGTCAAGAAAAGCCAAACAAACTGATTTATTGTATTTCGATCAGCTGGTTTGTTGGATGTTGGCGGTCAATTGTTGAATTTCCAATTCTTAAGCCAGCCAGTTCGTGCGATTGGTTTTCATCTTGAGCGTTTGCTGATCTATTCATTTTTGGGAATGGTTTGTAAATGTTAGGCATTTATGTATTAAGGCAGTAATTGCCGACGTTTTCATCATTGTGTAGTTGGATCACAATTCTTAAACAGAAGTTTTGAGTACCTTTTCTTTCTTCTAAACATTGTGTGAATAGTCGCACTCGTCCTTTGTGAAAGTCTTATCTTGTATTTCCAAAAACTTCTATCATTATGTCTTCTTCGCCAGAGGCCTTTTCTCATTTTTTAGCGAAAATACTTCTTTACCTTTCTTCATTATTCATCACCGTTTGATCACCTTTGTTGAAAAAATTTCGTTGTTGATATATTCATTTTTTCTTTTTTCTACTTTCTACAATATCATTTTATCATTCTTTCAATCGCGATTTCATTTTGCTGTCTCTTATTTTCTGGAGTGTTTCCCCCGTCAATTCATGCTTTTTTTGTTTTTTTCCTTCTTCCTTTTTTTCTTTCTATCCTTCTTTCATCGATTTTTTGTTTCTACTTCTTTTTCGTAGCCCCGTCCACCCACTGGGTACCTTCATTTTCGCCGAGGAGACTTAAATGGAATGGATTTCGGTGGCAGCGTGAAAAGGCCAGCTGCCGCTGACTTCTTAGGTTCATGACACGCCCTCAGTAGGGAGAAAAAAAATTACACAGCTAAGTGGAAGAGATTTACAAAGCGATCAGATGTTGACGAATTCAACACCGATACAGGGATAAATAAATTGTCAATGAATGAGCTCCGTAACGTTAATGGAGAGGGAAATATATATCAATGAATCAGGGTGTACATGAGAAGATGTTGGAGAGGAATAAGGTGTGAAAGAGAAAAAGATTGCAACTGAAGAAAAGCAAAATTATTACACGTCCTCGTACCCACTATTTCGATCTTCTGTATACCTATCTATACACTGTATGAATATATTGATTTTGAGAGTTATTTCTGATGAAAATCAGCTCGATATCTGATATAGAGCTTATGTAACTATATAGCTATGTAACAAAATATATCCGTTAATATAACAGTGTTGTTTTTAAATCCTTGAACCGGTCACGTGGTAAACAACTGACGATCCAAATGAGAAAAAATTATTCATAGTATCATGATATAAAAGTGCATGCAAAACATGGAAACACTCGAGAAAATTACATGAATAGATATTGGGGAACAAGTGACCGGAATGACACAAAATTTTGAAAAAAATCAATTGTAAATATAAAGTGTTCAAAGCTGTAAAGCTCTCTCGACTGTTATTGGTTTGTATATGTGAACATACACTCTTTAAGAAGGTTAGAGCAAGATTTTGATAGATAAACTCAGATTACGTTTAAACTAAAATCCCCATTGATGCCTATATCTAAAAGGTAAAATTTGCATTGTAGTTTATTTTCATGAGTTGCTTAAATAGAATTTTCATTTGATGTGAATGAAGGTTTTCCTTCTCTTACATTCATGTTCGTATAAACATGCATTATTTAATAAGACTTGACCAGAATTCTATTTTATACTTTTTATAAATAAACGTAGATCACATTTAAAGCAAAATTTCCATTTATGTACATTTTGTGAGTTGCATAAACAGAATTATAATTTGTAATGAAACGAACTTTTCCTTCCTGTTACAGATAAATTATATGAAATCTATAGTTTAACAATGTTTATTAACATATTCAGAAAGTAAAATTTACTTTAGCATATATCACCCACTGAAGGCCCATGAGACCTAAATCGTATTCCAAAATAAGAGTTTTCCTCACCTTTTATCTGTTCAATCCTTCACTCAACTTCACTTATTTCAATTTCATGAAGAAATGAACTAATCACCACTTGGTTTGTTAGATATATTATTGTTCATCCTCGTGGTTAAACTTGGGACCAACATTCTGACAAGTGATAAGCGCTCCTAAGCTGTTTATATTTAGGGGCGTTTTATTTCTAAAATAAAACTCCAATTTATATCTATGATTATGAGGTAGATTAGGATTGTAATTTTTCTATGAAACCAGCTCTTTCTTCCTATTACTGATACATTATTTGAATCGTATCTGTATTGTTTAACAAGCTTTATGAATAAATCCAGCAAGAAAGATTTATTTTGAATGTGGATTGATAGAATTTATTTATGTTATATGCTATGTAACTATTTTGAGCATGAGTCTTTGTGATACTTTACGGAAACGACCCACTCGCAGGAGATTTTCACGTCGCGAGTCATCTTAAATTTCTTTATCATAGACATATACCTTTCCTGTCTTGTGCTTTTTAACAATTAATTGCCTCAAGTCGATACTGAACTTTTTTGTCTTTGCCATAGTTGAACGAGTTCAAGACAATTGCCGTCGGAATAATATGATGCTTTGAAGACGAGGCTCGACGATGCAATGTTGTATGTTGCCAAAACTATCAATCAAGTGCAAAGAGTGGTTCAAATGGTTCAATTGAAATAAAAAATAAATCATATTCAAACATTCATCCAATTTATAGTGATTTATATCAACCATGACAATACTTTTTATTCGTATCTTTTTAATAAAAATTATTTAAATTATGCTTTGAGCGTATCATTGCTTCTGTTGCACTTCAAGTGTGGTGTAATTTAAACTTGACAGAGCACTTATGAAGAAAATTATTAGATAAAGCGTTCAATTCTTCATACCCTACGAATAGTTATTGCCTCCACCGTAGATGGATAGATGATGTATAAAAAATGGATATTATGTTAAGAAGGGAGTAAAGGAGACGTTTTATAACTATAAAAATTTATTAGACACATTAAAATGAGGCTCATAATGAAAGCGATAAACGGAATGTCGCTGGAATAACGATCAAATTTCAAAATGGCCGCTTCAATGGAATCTTCTCAAACCGGTCTCCATGCAGCTATCAGGAGAAAGAAAAATTAGATAAGCGGACACTCGACAAATGTATGGCATGAAATTAGGTGCAAGGAGGTTTCTGGAACGAAGCTTGATTTTTCGACTCGATCGGAGGAAATTGCCAGCGAATATTGAAAGCAGTCACAAGGGAACTTTCATACAAATACACCTCTTCAGGAAGCCATAGTTACGCGGCAAATTTCGCGTTCTCAACGCACCGGAAAAATGGCCGACGGTTAGTCATTGAGGTGAGCGCAACTTTACAGGTTTGACAATTATTAATTCCTCGCACCAATCTAGATTTTATTCGGCAAATGCTGCAGTAAGTCTGTTTTCATGCATGTTTCATTGTCTGCACACAGACTTACCAGTTGTCTTCTGTTTCCTATTTTCTTTCTTTCTCTAACAATATATCTATATCAATCAATCTACATACGTAAGTATATATTTCAGAGTGTTTCACTGTCCGTTAGTCAGTGTATTGTTATATCTCTACCGATGGGAATATGTCATAGGATATAATAGCATGTCATACTGATAAGATTATCGATACATATATTCATACGTGCACACACACATACCCGTATATATATATATATATATATATATATATATATATATATATATATATATATATATATATATTCATCCACAGACAGCTGTTTCGTTGTATTACAACTCTTCAGTGTGGTTAAAGACTATCCATTATCCCATCCAATACTACGAGGTAGGATTGAAACCTTCGCTCCTAACTCGGAGGCCGTTATCCTTCTCTGCTCCACGGAACTGGACAGTTAGTAAGGTTGATTATAAGCGATGTATTTATTTAGCACGTATTCCCCATCCACCAGAGTGCTATATATATATATATATATATATATATATATATATATATATATGCATATAAATATCTACGTTGATGAAGAAGGAGAGATGAATAGGTATACAAATATATCATTAGCATATATATATATATATCCAGAGAGAATGAGAATGAGAGAGAGGGAGAGCTAGAGAGACAGAGATAGAGAGAGAGAGGGGGGAAAGGGATATTTACAGTTTTGTTGCTACTGATCAGTTCCATGCTGCCATTTCGATAAACGGACAACTGTTGTTTTTTTTCTATCCTCATCTTTATGTACAATTAAGCGCTGTTTTTTTAATTTGGTATTTTTCTCTCATTTTCAACGGTTGTTTTCACATCGTTGTCTTTTCCTGTGTATAGGTATTGGGCTGAGTAGGGTAGTGTTTGGTTCAGCAAGGGCTTAATTTGGGATGGTATTTTGTCTGAGTGGGATGTCGACGACGTGCTTGAATTGGACAGTTTGTTTAAAGTTGGTTGGGTTACCCTGGGGGAAGATGGGGTGTGTGGAAGGGTGGTTCTGTTCGGATTTTTGAGATGCTTGGTGCACAACTGAATAAAATAGGGTTTTGCATAATGTGGGTGTGAATGGGAATGTAAGTAAAGTAAGTAGGAATTGAGTAAATTTAAAAGTAGTCAACATTGATAAGGTTGAATGGAATGGTTATATAATTACTATAACTGGTGTTATTGTTGTTAAATGAATATCTCTACGACCATCTTCATGTACCTCATCATTATCATCATCTATCTTTTAACGTCCGTCGTTGGACATAGACCTTCCCCAGGATTTGCCACACTTCCCAATCATGGGCGTCACGGAGCCAGTACTTCCTGAACTTGTCTAGCTCGTCTCTCCATCCAACATTTTGCCGGTCCAAGTTGCGCATGTGGTCTCGGGGGATCCATGTTGAGAGTCACGATGTCCATCGATGGTCTGCCATTCTTGCAACATGGCCAGCCCACCGCCATTTGAGATTTTTAATGGATTCTATGATGTCCCTAAGTATTGTCTTTTCTCGGATGTACTGTGCTGTCTTGTGGTCTTTCATGTGCACGTTGCATATTAAAAGCCCTTTTTCACTATTAAAATTCATATTAATTCATGCGATAGAAATTTGAAGGAAAACTCAATTAAAATCACAAGCTTATCAGAACAGAGGAACATTAAGAAGGCGCTTTTTATTTCATTTCTTTCTTAAATCATCTTATATATTCCGATTTGAAACCCTCAGAAATACCTTGTTATCTTATTTTCTGTTCTAGATGATCTTGTCCAAGTTATCTTATCAACTATCAATACTTGTACTATTTGCAATATAAATTAGTGAACTATTTGGCTTTTTTTAAGGATCTGGTGTGTTTCAATTAATTACTTATTTGGTTATTAAAACGCTTTTGTTGTTTGGTGAATGTTGTTCTAATTATTTCTATATGGTTTCAAATTAAAATTTCAGGCTATTTATTTCTATTCTTTTTTGGTCGTCATGGTCGTAATTTTGTGGTATATAAAAAGTAATAAAAATTTAGTTTCGTACCGACATCATGATATTGATTTTCGTCTTTTGTTTAAGACTTATTCGTGGTTGGTGAGGGTTATGATAATTGATTTTTATTCTCGACAAAGGATACATATTTTTGAATTTTTTTCAAAAGCTGATATATATATATATATATATATATATATATATATATATATATATATATATATATCATCTGGCCTACATAACGCAAATAGAATAAACAATTGAAGTGTTTATATACATTCAAAACCAGTCACCTAATAATGAGAGAGCTATTTAATTTCACATGACAAATATTTTTTATCAACATTGTATTCATTCTGATCAATATACTCGATTCAACGCTTCTCCATCAATTACATAGATTGGACATTATAATGTGAAAATATCAGATCAAAAGTCAGCTGAACTCTGCATCAGGAGATGGAATTATTTACCCACCCTTATTTATTTACACACACACACACACACACACACACACACACACACACACACACATATGTATGTGAGTGTGTGTGTGTTTGAGTGCGCGAGTGTATATGGGCTGATCATTGCAAACCTCCTTATATACTAGAAGACGGGAAATTTTCAGTGTGGTCTATAATAGTGACCTTCTGTCGATGTATCACACAATTACCGCTTTCTAACACGCCTATCGTATTTTGCATCCAGAACCCATAGGTTTGATGTGTTCTATGTCCCTCGTGTGCTCTGAGATTCTCAACTGAACAAATTTTCCGAACTGCACGCGAGCGGCCTGCGCTTCTCTCACACACGACTGTCAGGCAATGCCGATATTTCACACGTCTAGTGTCTCCACACATCAAAGTGATTAATATTTATCAAACTTCGACGCTTTCCCATTCCAACAGCTGGAATTTCCCGTCAACAATTATTCTCCTGCCGAATCTATCAGGATATCAGGGTATTGAAACGGCGTATAGAGAGAGAGAGAGAAAACTCCAGAACTTCGGCGTGAGGGTCTGCTTTATCCCGTCTTTTTCGTGTTTGAGCAACAAATCAAAAGAAAGATTGTAAATTCAAAAAGTAAATAAATTTAAAAAAAAATTAAAATTGTCATCATTTGAGTACTTATAAATGGATTTATACAGTCAACCCAGTCTCTTTTGCCACTTATTCCTTCCGCTAATCTTGCTCCCAAGACCACGATGATTCACGATAGAAATCATGTCATTGTCTCTCGCTCATCTTCTGTCTTTCGACTATCCGGAAGTTGTCAGTGCAACGAATGGAAGCAAAATGATGCCAACCTTGCCTCGTTCATCAGCGTTGAAAAGCTACCGTGATTATCAGTATATTCCCTCGTCCACCCACTGCAAGAATTTGCCCTCACTCTAGGATGACCGGGGCTAGTTGGACCCCAGGCTTTCATCCATTTAGGTCACATGATTGCCTTCCTTCTTACATTGGAATTCTAGTGCGTACCAGTTGCAAAATGATGATGTAAATGCTGAAGAAAACTAGTTTAAAAAGTAAACAAGTAGACGTCTTGTTCGGATTAGGTATCAGAGCTAGTGAATGTATCAGCCAGATATGCACGGCGGTGAGAAAAACCAATATATTAAAGGTATCGTCGGGGAATTTACGTTAACTGTCACTCCTTCCCCTGCAAAAAATATCTTAGGGCGTTGGTCACTTTCCATGTGGGCAAGTTGGTCCTCGGTGTTTTCTTTTTTAGTTGTGTTTGCATATTCACGTACCCTGGCCACAAAGAAATTCTGCAGATTTGTTATTTTCTAATGGAACCTTTTATTTTGATTTTCCATTTTTCAACTTTGCCTTCATAAAGATCACCACTGAAAACTTTTTTCTTGATTTGGGCGGCGGGCAGGTTCATAAAAAAACGAAAACTGGACGACTCAGCATTCTAGTTAATCGTATTTAGATATTGAAAATGAAGGAACGACTGGCCACATAGGCCAAATTACCGATGTGGCAAGTTGGCCCATATGCTAGCTATAAGCCAAACTTTAGATTATGTACAATACTTACCATTTATTGATATCAAAAATTTAGGCAAAATATTCACGATTAGTTTGAACCATAGTGTTCGTCTGAACCTATAATAATATTCTCCACGCTACTTTGAGTGCGAAGAGGAGCCGACTATCCCCGGTCTCCTCTGTGCATATATGGTATGGCGAATCCTGGCAGTAATCATTTATAAAGATGAAACTTTTGATATATTAGTTTGATAAATCCTTCCCACGATACCATGGACTGCATAAATTGTTAGATGACCAGATGTCTAGACTATGATATATCTTCTCTAATTTGCTGAATGTGAGCTTTACATCACGATTAAAATACAGAAAGGTTCATCACCGATAAATCAATGATACCATACACAAAAATAATCCAATTAATGTAATCATCATACAAACAGAACCTATGCGATTCTTCAAATTTGACTATGTACCACAAACCAAAAACCAGAAGAGAACATCAACGAGCTCACCAAAAAAAAAAAAAAAAAACAATGTCTGTAACTGATGTCACCAATTCATCTAAGTCAAAGAGCAAACAACCCGCCAGTAAACCCTCAGAATAAACCAAGAATTTCATAGAAAAGCGCAGAAACCCGAAGCCACTGACAACCACGAGAGAAAAGATCGAAGAAACAGAACGAACAGGGAGGACAAGTGCACAAAACCATCCGAAAGAGAAGATAGAAGAAGATACACGATAGCAGTCATCGGGAGCACTCTCGAAAAGGGTAGGTACTCCAAAACTATTGATGACTCCCTCAGTACAGGAAGAAAACAAAGTGCATGTTAGGAAAACGAGGACCAAACAATGTATATGAACTGAATTGTCGTACACAACCAAGAATTTTACAAGAAACCTTATTCCTCCAAACAAGGAATACAGATTGATGAACAAGATATTCAAGACACAAATGACCTCAAACAAAAGAAGGGGAAGCCCCTTTGAGCTGATAACATGTACATTGACCTACTTGAAAAGGTTGGTAAAGTTTTCTTAAAGGAACAAGCCATTCTATCCAACTAATTACTCAAACAGAGCAAAATCCCTGAAGATTAGAATACTGAAATCATAACGCTGTTTCATAGGAAGGAGGCCGATGGATCGGAATAATGCAAGGCCTATATACCTCATCAGCTTCATCTACAAACCTTTTACGAAAGTGATCAACAATCAAATGAGTAAAACACTCGATGAAGAACCTTCTGAACCATTTACTGCCTACATTCGGTTAATCAACTAAAAGAGGTAGCAGCAGAATATAACATTCCAATCGCTGTTGCATTTGTTGCCTTCGATTCAGCTGGAATTTCCAAGGTCACTGATATGATCATACACCGAAGCGTAGACCTTGTGTATGTCTGAGTATTGCAACATATCTACCGGCACAGCAGTTCTTTTATCGGGCTACATGGAAAGTCTAAACCTTTCCTGCTCAAGAAAGCGAGGGTAAGACAAGGGGATCCCTGCTCAGCCAAACTGTTCACAGCCTGCCTTGAGATGATCATCTGGAACCTAGGAATCAAGATAGACGGCGAATACCTAAGTAGCCTCAGATTTGCTGATGACATTGTATTTTTTGCTGAGAAACCTCCTGATCTTCAAGTAATGCTAATGTCATGTACAATAAACATGTTGAGGAAATTAACTCAACGATAACAATTCAAAAGGTAGACTTGAATGAACTAGACCACTACATATTCAGAGGACAACGAATCTCCATGAAATCCTCAACAGAATGAGAAATCGAGAAGAGAATTACTCTAAGATGTCAAGCTTTCTTTAGAACAAACTCAACCTTAAGAAAAAAAAACCCTCTACTCTGGAAGGTTATACATCAACCCATTCTCCCGATAGTCACCTATAGTGCTGAAGTATGAACCTAATCACACAGACTGAGAATTATACAAGGTGCACCGGAGAAAATCATGCTCAACATCATAGGATGAGATCATATGACAGTCCTGTGTATTATACATAGAACAGGATTCGGGGATATCAGTTGATAGCATTGATTAGAAAACTCAAATACGAATGGGCTGGTCATATTGTTAGAATGATAGACAACCACTGGACTTCACATCTCACAACATGAATCCCAAGCGATGATACGCAAAATCATGATGGGCAGAAAAAAAAGAGCATGGCGAACTTGAGAATATGTTGGCTTTGCAAGGCCGATGATAGAGAGGTCCAGCAAATCGCTGTGAAGGTCGATGTTCAACGAAGGATTCAACAGAAAAAAATGCCAAATAGCAAGAGGAAGATTCTTAAGTAAACTATGACTTGAGTTTTCGTTGTAAACATTCTATGACAATGTTACACAGGGGCGTCTACCGTAGTGCACTTGTTACTAATGTCGTGGGCTTGATCCTCAATCGGTCCTTGAATAGGAACGTCGGTGTTTGTCAACAATGGGCTTGGTAAATGTCTATCTATGTAGATAGAGTAAGGAAAACGTCTCATCGGGGAAAGCTTTCTAATTAATAAGTGTAACATTCAGAAAGAACTGGCTCCACGACGCCCATCATAGAGGAGTGTGGTGAATCCTGGGGAAGATCTATGTCCAATGACGGACATTAAAAGACTAATGATGATGACTATAACTGCCAGTTATGATAATCGTAGATTTAAAATATTTCCAGATTCCAGTTTGAAATCACTATTAACAAAATAAAAAATAAACTTGATTTTGAATCGGATAAAAATGTGTTCAAGTAATCGGTCTTTTGAAAAAAATGAAACAAATATTGATACATACTGTAAAGCAAACGTGGGCATCATTTTTTAGCAGCGCAGCTAGATGAAATATTACTCATTGAAAATATAAATCAGGTCATCTCAAGAAAAAAACGAAAGCTTTGTATTCAGCACAAAGTACACCTAAATAAAATCAATTAGAAAAATAAAATTTTAAAAAATAGAAGAAGAAGACTTAAGAAGCCATCTGGTATGCTTAGAATTCGGTCCTACTGACCGTCCAGTTCTGCGTAGGGGTAAAGGGTAAAATGCTAGCCCCTGGGTCTAAAGCAAGGGTTTCGATCCTACCTCATGGCACTGGATGGGATATTAGATAGTCTATAACGACACTGAGGAGTTGTAATATGTGTGTGTGTATATATATATATATATATATATATATATATATATATATATATATATATATATATGTGTGTGTGTGCGTGTGTGTGTGTGTGCGTGCGCGCGTGTGTGTGTGTATTTACAATCATCGATAATGCAAATCTACCGTCAATAATCCGATGTATCGACTAGATATACCAAATCTCGGTCGTGAGAAAGCAGGATTGAATCAGCAAAAACAAAAAGAAAGAAAAAAATGATTAAAAAATGTCAATCTGCTGTAAAATGATGCTTTGCCAAGCTTATCCTGTAAATCAAAAAACAAGTGAAGTGAGTTTGATCTCCACTGAGCGCCCCAAAACTGTGGTGTTGTGCCAAACTTGACTATACTTAGCAAAAAACTATTCATAAAACATTTCAATTGTTTAACCCTCGGATACCAAGGCACTTATCATAGTGCAATCTTTGACACGCTTATCACGAAGACGTTAATATTCACATTATACTTTGCACCATTTCTGTCACACTTATAGTATCTGTGGCAGTCATCATATCCCTCCCCTTCCTATCCCCGTTAAACTACCTAACTTTTTTCTTTGTCATTCCAACACTCAAACTTTATTTTCTCACTTCGCTCTTCCTACCCACTTACTAAACTAATTCACTAACACACGTACAGCAATAGTACCAGCTGTTACTCCAGCCTGTTGTACACTTATGATAACCCTTTGTGAACCAACGTGGCATGAACTTGTAGTGATTAATAAGTGGTCGTAGATGTTCTTTTTTTTTTTGCACCCACCTATGGGGGTTGAACTGAAATTTATTATCATTGTCAATCTCCTTAAACCAGTTTAAGTAATCAAATCCTGAAATCTATTTTTTTATCACTACAGTTGATCCTTTTTACTTTGTGATGTTTACATTCTGGGATCAAGTTTTTTTTTTTTTTTACCTTTCGTTGCAATCAAAACCACTAAATCACCTTTCCTATAAAATTTGCCTTGACTCTGATTCATAAATATCTACGTTGCCTGTGAAGATATTTAAAGTTTGATCTATGATTCCAAGAGAAACTTCCAGAACACCGACAGAGAATTTTCCCAGACTAGGATAGGGGCAGGCAAGGTTCACTGAGGCTTGGACAAGCTACTCATAATTCAACTATTTAAGATATTGGCACTGTTCCCACGTCTTTAATGATATTACCGTCGGGTTTATATGCTTTGTCCATTATTTGATACCCAACTTTTTGATTGATGTAGTTTCATTCCGCCCCTCTCCTCCTCTCTCTCTTTCTCTCTCTCTCTCTCTCCCTCCCACTCTCTTCTTTATTTCTTTCCTTTTTTTTTTCTTCGCTCTTGTTGTTCGATCAACTCCCGCTATTTACGAGACTTGTTATCTTTGTTAACGGACCCGTGATTCGCGGTGTTTATGCGTATCTTTTTTCCCCTTACTCCGGAAACATTTGAAAATTGTCAGGTGAGATTTGATCTAGACACGCCATATACACACTTAGATGGGCGGGAGCGCTAGCCGTGATGTAGAGTCTTCCAAGATGATTTTGTAAGCCACTGCCTTAAATACGACCTCCAAGTGAGGCTCTTATCACTGCGCTCTTGTTCCAGAGTTGGTAAATATTTACCTTTTCGGCAACATCTATGCATGAGACGTGCATCGAGAAAACAAAGTTATAATCCATAATTGGGGTTGCTGTTAAGAGTTAAAGATTTTAAACTCGATGCAAAGCCTTCGGCTATTTCTCTTTCGTCTATGGAGTAATTCCCTCACTGTTCTCTTTCTCTCACTCATACACACACACACACACACACGCATACGCATTCAATGTAGTATTGTTATTATTCAGAGAGGCTGCGAGGTAGCCTAACGGTTAGCAATCAAGAAAACGGAATCGGCCAACAAAACTCACTCCAGTATCCTCTCGAGAAATAGAACGTAATATTCAAAAGGATAAAAAAAGCAGACTGAGATTGATGACTTTCACGGAATAATATGTTTTATTGGTTTTAAAGTTCCGCTAATTCCGATATAATCGCATAGAAATATGAAATAATATAAATAAGAGACAGAATGATATATATATATATATATATATATATATATATATATATATATATATATATATATATATATATATATATAGGCATATATATATATATATATATATATATATATATATATATATATATATATATATATATATATATATATAGGCATATAGATAGATAGATAGATAGATAGATAGATAGATAGATAGATAGACGAGCATGGACTGAAGCGGGTTATTATAGACCAAGATGAATAGATAGACATATCTTAATGAATTTATATTGAACTATGTACGATTTCTCTGTTTCTGCATATATGTTTGTGAATGCAAATGCATGCAAGCTTATATACACGCACATATGAATGCAAGTACGTGATAAGCAAATGATATCTATGTACCAAAAAGGGAAAATAAGATCAAATATTGAAAATCCTAACTGGATGGAAGAAGTATGGTTCAGTTTGGGCTTCAGCTTACATTCCTGGTCCAAAATTCTGTAATTCAGATCGTCGTATTTTTTGACTTCTTCATTAATCTAGATTTAAAAAAAACATCGAAGTGTTGGTGCTAAAAAAAAAGGACTTTTTTCTCTGTACGGAAATCAATTACCATGAGAGCGAACTCGAACCCGGACGTCGAGAAGATAGAAAATCGCATAATTTTCGGAGTAAACAACTTCCGGAGGCAAATGAACACATTTTCCATACAATATTCACTCGTGAAATTCAGAAATGGTTGTTATTATTAAAATACAAAGATATTTAGACGTTATTCTAGGACAAAAGCGCTAAAAACGCAAAAGGATGTTGAGAAGTCCGATTACATGTTCTTATATATATATACATATATATAGATGGATAGATGGATGTACATATAAACTAGATATTAACTGATTGTCTTGCAATGTGTTTTTCTTCATCCTTGAAGTGTCTATTTTATTATTTTACCTGCAACCAGGCTGGAATAATGTCTGATAGGGTTCAAATAAACCCCTACATTGCACCTACTGAGAACCAGAACTCAAGCAACACAAAATAAAAAATTGCGTTTTTTTTTTGCAAATGAACGTTATGCAGAGACAAACTCATTCTTCAATACAATTCAGAGCCGTTAATTCAGAAACGTGGTTAATGTTAGGATTTCCGACCCATTGTGACTATTTTTCAGGGCAAAAGAGAAAAAAGATGTTGGGAAAACTGTTAAATGTTTCCATATATCAACTACATATCAACCATTTGTCCTGCAATGGGTTACCGGAGATGCGAGTAAAATTCGGGGCATAAATATCTCAACAACGTCATTGTTTCGTGTCTACACCACATAATATCGCCCACATTTCAAGTCTTTCGATAACGATCATTTGATAGACAATATAATATTTTATTCTTTCTTAAAGTTACACCGTCATATCACCGTTTAGTTTTCCTCAATAATCCGAAATATTAATATATTAAAGGACTGGCTAACGTCTGGTGAAGAACAAAAAACATATTTCTAGGGCAAGGAGATAAATAACTGATGAGGTTTTCACAAGATAAGAAAATACGTAAATCTTCCCACCAGATGTGGAAAAATAATTCTCTATTCTTATACTTATCTTATTTGAGGATTGGCCGTATTATATTCTGGAAACAAGACAGAATAATCCGGCTGTCAGTTCTTTCCATTAATCAGTCATTATTCTGAAATACCCCTCAAGGGGACTGTCTCAAAAGACACCTTATGTGAAGATTCCGATCAGCTAAGATTTTTCGTCCAAGAGTCTGGGTGACCTTTCAACTGTCCAGAGGAAACTAATTTATCCACTTTTCGAATATTTTTTGCAGATTGGCATCACTGGGTAAATGGAATAATTTGAACAGGTACATAATTGCTGGAACCACATGCAGATCAAAGAATTCACCAATTTTGATTCGATGAATGTTGTGCAGAAATTTTCACATTCAATTCCAACATTTAATGAATTTATCATCAATGTTACACACATGAATAATAAGTTTGAGCAACAAGGACGAAGTGGTTATGCCTTTGATACATATGATGATTAACCCTTAGTCAAAGATATTGAATTACAGAAGAGAATAGATGAACCTTCAATACACTCAAGCACAATTCAGAAATCCTCCCCATTTTCCAGAGGTAGAGTCAATTTGGTCTGCAAATCAAAATAAACTTAACTCAGAGAAGGTGATTTACCTAAAAGTAGGGATTCATTATTCAGAGCGCCAACAGAACTTAGATAGTTGAGAAATAGATCTGAAGATTGGCAATGTATGAGGATTAACGACACTTCAATATCTCCAGTGTCGAAATTACAGTCGACTCAAAAAAAAGAGCCGATTTTCATTTCCATACTCATATTTTAGACTTGTAAGCAGCTACAAAGCTGTACTTATTGTCATACTGTTGTCAAAGTGAAGTGATACATATTCTATCAGTATTCGATCACTATAACCTTCAAGAACTGTGAATAAGAGCTGATGTAAGAGATGCAACTAGAATCATACCACTTCAAACATTACACCAGCGGCTAAGTTCTCAACTTCGTGCTGTTATTCGAGCTTAATACTACTTTGCTGAATGTGAAATTACTAGTAAAATAGGAATTAAAAAAAACTGTCTTCACCCTCAGTGGAACTGTGACATCACTATCAAACATTAACGTAGAAAGTTCTGCTTGATCGTTTTGAAAGTTCGAAAGCTAAAATTATAACAAGAAGAGTTACAGGAAGAAATTTTTATACCCCTCTAAATCTGCATCATTGCAAAATCTCCTACCAACAAATTGCTTCATATCAATGTTATAAAATCTATCCTATCTGTCATTCACTGGATAATTATCTCAACAGGATGGTCTTTTATCACGTCAACTTAGATGATTTTGGATACGAACTTCATGTTAACTACTGCATCCCCTCAAAACCCTAGAAATTTTTAGATGAGCATTGGTCTGGTATGTGTTGCTGTTCTAAGATCACTGGTATCTCATGTCTATGCAGGGATAAAGGATTTAAGTCAACCAAACCCTGCAGTCGTTTTTGGTCAGCGGTGTAAATATCCATAACATTTAGATACTATGTATATATGTATAAAACATGTTCATACATACCTAGTCATGTGATGCATAAATTTTGAAGGTGTCGCTTTTTGTCTTTATCCAATGCGAAATTACCACTAAACGCTATCAATGCAGCATTAAACATATTGGGTCCATTAGTAACGCATCAATTACACTAGACTAAATACCAGTCCTAATCGGTGGGATAATTGCTGGAAAAAGAAGAATCAATGAAAGAGCTTTTTGGAAATCAGAGTTTTTAATTCATTTTTTTTTTTTTTTTCCAAAAAGTAATACTTGTTTTTCTGGATTTTTTAAATTATAATCTCGAAAAAAGAATACGTGCATTAACGCTTAGGAGAGAATGAACATTTTTTTTTATCTTGAAGTTTCTTTTTCCTTTTTCTAGGTGGTATCTATTCAGTTGATTTAAGTGGCCTTCAGTGAGGACTTTTGGAGATATCGTGTGGGCCAACATGATGCAAACGTATGAAACGTATTTTTTGAGATAATGTAAGGACAGACATAAAAACTTGGCAAGCACATATAACAACGACGTTGGGGAGGTAATCGTTCATGGATTAGCCCGTGAATATACTCACTCCTCCTGTAATCTATTACAGGACAAACAGATGATATCTAGTTTAGATATGAAAACATGTAATCGGTTTTCTCGATATCTTTCCAATTTTTTGCTGTTTTTTGTCCAAAAATTGTGATATTTTGGATCCTAGTAATAACCATTTTTCTGGATTCTTCAGGTTGAAATCGTATGAAAAAAAATGTATTCTTTTATCTCTGTATATTGTCTTCTTCACAAGTTGTGCAATTTTCTATTAACAGACAGAATCCTGAGAGAAAAACTTCAAAGATTTAAAAAAGAGATTGGAGGACAAACAGTAAACATTAGGTTTATGTATAAGAAGATCACCCATAGAATTGGACATCGCAGTTTTTGCTTTTTTTGTCCTGAAATAGAGTCAGGATGTGTTTGAGTCTTGATAATAACAGTTTTTATGAATTCCTCGAGTCAAGATTGCATCGAAAATGTGGTTATTTGTCCTTGTATGTTGTTAACTCCAAACAGAATGCTATCTTCTATCTTCTCTATGTTCTGGTTCAAGTTCGTACTCGTGGTAATCGATCCTACAATACAAAGAAAGGTCTCCATTTTCCGTATACGCTCACACAAACACACACACACCTCGATATTCTTCAATCTAGTTACATGTAAAAATTTAAAAAAAGAATATGAAAGACTGAGTAAAAGATTATTGGAGACCAAGCGAGAGATTGAACCAGGACTTTTATATCAGTTGAGCCAATACATGGATATCTCTCCTTGCATAAATCAGCCAGGGGTTGCTGAAACCAGTTATGCTTACAGAAGGGATAAACGAACGGTTATTTTCAAACTAATTGTACATATCATCATCACCAGCAGCCGTAGCAGAATCAAAAGCAGCAGCCTCTTGGAGTACGTTATTGGAAATAGACCTTCCCGTGATTCGCCAGATTTCTCCAATATCTCCTGAAACTATGAAAATCATTGCACAATCCTATTTTTGCATATGATCTTTGGGATCCCACGTGAATCCCATCCAGCGCTTGTATAGCATTCTTGCTATATCGCCTGCCCACTGCTATTTGAGTTGATGTGTCTATGGTATATCTGATCCCTGATATTTCTCTGATGTACTATGTTGTATTGTGGTCTCTATCAATGAGACTTACTAAGATACCATATTCTGATGCATTCATGTATAAATTGTTTTTTTGATCTTTATTCACCTTATTACTTGATTACTGAAAACCCACTTTTAGGATTCTCAATGCTCTTCATAGGAAATGAGCTCTGAAACTTGAAAGTAATCTTAATTTAAAATCTGCCAAATTAGTGTTTAAACATTGAAAATAATTTCCTTATCACCAGGAATTTTAATTGGTCAGCGCAGAATATAACTGAAACCAATCAACGGGATAATGAGAGTGGGCCGCTACTGGAAAAAAAAGGGCGAATCCTAACCAACGTATACCAGGATAGGAATGTAGTCCATCAAACTATTATTATTGTCCAGTGAATTCAATAATTGTTGGTTGCTCTAAACTCGAAACATTGAGCTAGACTAAACTTATCTTGGTAAATATTTATTATTGTGTCCTCTCGGGTGCTTCACTTTGAAGTTAATGATTAACAAACTACGCAGTCAGAAGCTTATTTTGTATGGTAAGCTCATTACTAAATGCAAACGCTACACTTAACAAAGTGCAAGACTAAGCTAAGCTTAGCAAAATACACTTTGTCTGTTTTTTGCACCTCAGATCATGCAATCATATGGTTACCTGAGTTTTTTAACCCCCCTTTTGGGGGCCTCACGCTGTCCGTTCCTCTCCTCGTCACTCCTTTCTGTAGGCATTCAATTTTTCTTCCTTAAAAAGAATGAATGCATTCCACCCAATACTTTCTCTTCTATGTCAAACTACTGTCCAATTTGGATTTGACTTAATATCGCCCTCCGTAACAAGAAAAATCCTCACCAAATTTCGGGAAGCGAATTCCTCACTGTTTGTCTATTCCGTCAAGTTGAAGCAAGCATTATATATATATATATATATATATATATATATATATATATATATATATATATATATATATATATATATATATATATATATATATATATATATATATAATCGATATTTTCTTATCGTGGTTTGGAATCACAAGGTAGTGATTACAAGGTGACTCTGTTACCGACTCAGCCAAACTGATAAGTTTTATGTATTTACGAATTTCTTTATAGGGAGTGAACCAAAGAGTCACTAAACTACGACAGGTCCGAAAGGCAAAAAACCCAAACGACATAAAGGAAGGTAATTGAATTCCACTATTTGGATATTTTTTTAGATATTTTTTATTCAAATTTAGATATTTTGGGCTGCATCTACATGCGAAAAACTGCTATTAGTTGATTTCCTGGCAAAATAATGTTCTATTCATGCCTTTTGCTCTAGTATAGATGTTAACCTGACAATAAATGTGGCATTGTATCTTTCAGTATCTGTTGGAAAAGCTGAGAATTCCACGGCATAAATAATTGCTAGTGAATGGAATCTAACCAAAAGAGAAATAACAAAGCAACACAGTATATTGGAGAAAAAAACACAGGAGTCAGGGATATCATGGTTTCCATTAGAAAACTCTAATGGCAACGATCTAGTCATGTTGCAACAATTTCAGACAAAAGACGGACATCATGACTCACAGAATTGTTCAGAAGAGATCATGTGCGAAACTGTGACCAGCAAAGTATTGGCTTACATTGGTGATGATCATGAGTTCATTTTTATATCCATTCATAAAACTGCTTCATCTATTGTTGTATTTTTCTATCTATTGAAAAAAATCTAAAAAGAATTGTGTACAGTGTTAGGGACACATTTTTTAAGAATCAAAATCATGCAAAGGTTTGATGATGCCACTTTGTGCATACGGTGAAATCTATGCAGCCATCACTGTTTCAGCACGTGGCCTTGCCTCCAATGTTCAGAACCTGCACACTTTGACGCCTTCACTTGATCATATACACAATACAATAGTTGCAGTAATCATTTTCTATCGGAGTAGAAGTAGGAATGAAATTTGACCCCTGCAACACTCAGGCTTATCTTTTTTTCTTCTCTAGTTTTCATCTCTCTCTCTCTCTCTCTTTTATCTCTATGTCAGGTTTGCTCCCAGTTTCCAAAGGGCTATTTCCCTTCTATCTATCCGTCATATTCTTTCTTTCTCTCTCTCTCTCTCTCTCTCTCACTCTCCTGTACACTCTTATCAACACTGTGTGTTCTTTTCTCCCAATTATTTTAATTCTTTAGCATGTTGTAATATTTCCCTCTCTAACATACATGTATATCTGTGTTATGTTTTGCCTCTTTTTTCGCACACACGCATCAGAACACACCTTCTTTTTTAACTTCCTTAGCCAACCTGAAAAAAGTCTTCTCCATAAAAAAAAACAAAACAAAAAAAACAATACATTACACCTTCTCTCTCAATTTCAATATTTCCTTTGGCCCTCAACCGCTTCAACTTTGAAACACCCTTGCTTCTACTGATGATTCTCTCCACTGTATTTTATCCGAATGTCGTTAGACTCCCTCTCTCTCTCTCTCTCTTTCGCTCACTCTCTCCCTCTTTCTCTCTCTCTCTCTATCCCGTACGCTTGTCATCTTTCGAATTATAGCTGCCGATCTCCTACTGATTATTCAACGATATTAATTACTGAAATAATTTCAGCCATTAAATTCGAAATCCTGTCGGCCCATCATGGCCGATACCCACGTGTCTCGTAATTGGCCCATTAGCCATAAAACCATTTTAATCACGGTGTGGACACGCGTAATGAAGCCGACATTTTGCAAGCCTTTCAACAAAATTCATCAATCGATCGACAACTGATCACAAGATGAACAGGTCAACGAAGGAATAAAAGAGAGAAAAAAGAAGTTATTATGATAAGTGGCGGGGGGGGGGGGGAACAAAAGGATAGATTAAGGAAAAAAAAAGAGTGAAAAGAAAAAGACAGAAACGACTGGAAAAAAAGTTGCAATGACGATGGCGTAAGCAGAAGCAGAAATAAAACGGGAAAGATAAATAGAGGAATGAAAAAAAAAAGCAGATGAGCTGTGAAGTAGAAGCGAAAGAAAGAGCGAAAAGACAGAAGAGATAATGTGAGGACTTTCCAAAAATTATCCAGCCAAGTAATATCAACGAAAAAAAAAAAAAAGAAAGGAAAACTTACTTTAGGCAATGATGCCTTCCAAAATTTCTTCCAAAGTACTCCCTTTGGGACTTCACTCACTTACCCTAGCCTCTCTTTCGATATCTTCACAAATTGTTTCATAATGTTCTCCTTAATTTCGTCGACGGATTTTCAGTGATGATTTCAGCTTAGGGAAAAGCCAAAAAGTCACAGAGAGCCAAATCGGGAATGTATGGCGGCTGACAGACTTGGTTAATGCGATGTCTTGCCAAAAAGATCGTGCACAAGATGTTACAGATGATTCGCTCGGTCATTGTGTATCACCATACATACACTCCACCGGAGAATTCACGCGTGCTCAGTAAGGTCCCCTCTGATTGGTATTATAGGTGCATTACAGGCAGGCAACCAGTCGTCAAGATCTTCAAAATAGCTAGATATTTTTCCAATGGACCTCGTACAAATGAAGAATAAAAAATATTGAGGTGAGGATATGAAAAAATCTAGAAAACGAAGTACAAAGTACGATGGAAAAAGAGGGAAGGTTCAAGAACAGAAAGGAAGAAAAGGGAAGAGATAACATGAGAGGATAAAGAGAAAGAAGAGGCGAAGGAAAACAAAAAAAGAGACAGAATTAAAGAGGTAAACAATAAAGACAACCAAAGAGAACGAAGTTGGTAGAAATTAAGAGAATGGAGAGGGAAAAACTTATATAGAAAATAAGTTGAAAAAAAAAAAGAACAAAAAGAAAGAAATGGCGAAAGAAAAAAGGAGATGGAGAGAAAACTAAGAAAGAAACAATTAAAAAAATCAAAGGGAAAGAGTTAAACAGAAGTTGAGAAAATGTAGAGGGAATGATTAAGAAAGAAAAGAAAGAAAAAGTAAAAAGGCAGAAAAGAGGGAAAAATAACGAGGAAATAATAAACCATTCAAAGACGTAACAATCAACAGAGTTGCCAAATCAAGTTCTATTTTCATCCCATTCCAAGCCATTCTTAGTAGATCTAGCCGTTTCTAAAAATGGCTATAAAATGGCTAACAGTACTTTTAGCGCGTTTTGACGTTTTCTGATGCTTCTTGAGGTCAATTTAGAACGAAAAAAATGTTCATGCATTCAGAACCATGGAGCATGATTAAATGCATGCAATGATGCGTTGATAGCAATAAAATTTGATTTCCAAACGTGTGTTCGGTTTTTAACTCTCAAAACCATACAATAAGAAGCTAAATGTCGGTTGTTCAAATATTTATCACTAGTACTATATATGTATATATACATACGTATATATATACAGAGTCACTTGGTGAATTTCCGTGTTGGTAATGCTGCAACATAATTTCATTTAGCATCTATTTTCATTCATTCCAGTGATTTTTTCATAAGAATTGTAGAGTGATATTTAATGAAGAACGACATTTCTTCTTTTTTTCTCAACCTGACCGATGAATGGTTGGTCTGAATCATACAGACCATGAAATGCTTGATAGAAATTTCATCTCTACGCATACATTCGCACACAAACACATATACTGACATACACTCAACGCATACACATATACAGACACACTGTCAAACATTTGTAGATACGCATATACATACATAGACACTCATCACTCCAACGCCCTAAACTTGCACACACTTGCATGTATCCATACACATCTGCGCATACTCTCATACACCTGCATGTTAGCACACGTATACACTTTTATATATATATATATATATATATATATATATATATATATATATATATATATGTATGTATATACATAAAATTGATAATTGTGTCATCCACTAACAGCTGTTTTGATGTATTACAACTCCTCAGTGTGGTTATGGACTCGATATCCATTTTAGTACCGCAATATATATATATATATATATATATATATATATATATATGCTATCTGGGGTACCTAAAGATGCCCGTAAAAGAAAACATAGTTTGCTTCTGTTAATAAAAAGAGGAACATGGAATATGAGTCGGAAGATGCAGATTTTTCACTTCTGATTATGTTAAGATAGAGTCTTTGGAAAATTAATGCTAATGATCATTCTACATACTGAAAATAATGGTCACTCCCTGCAGTATAATGGCACTGTTAATACAATGGCTGCATCCACATCAAACCTGAATTTTTTTATTTTATTTTATTTTTTCTATTCAGAACAATATTTTGCAAAAAGTTAGGAGATTTGATTTGAAGAAAGGAATATCATATCGGGCGCTGCAAAGAGACAGACAGGGTGAGAGTCAATTGACTGGTACATTTGAAGAGAGAAAGCATTGAGAATTAGACAAAGGCTTTAGCTGGTACTTTGGAATAGGCAAGGGGAGTTGCCCATAGAATTTGACAACGGCTGTTTACTTCTAATTAAAACTGTTGAAGATTTATCGTAAATAAGAGGGAGAGCACCCAAAACATTGCTAAACATTTTATGATAAGGAATGTTTTGTCGTTCATGAGAAGAATGAAAATTGAATTTTTCTGATGTATAGAACCTAAGGCTGACCAGAGAATAACTCAGAAGGTTATCCTACGTGGAACGGCAATTTTCATGCAAGATCATGTTAATTAGCCTTGCAGTTCCAGTGGGGAAAAAGGTTCAAATATTAGCATATATATATATCAGATATATGCGTGTGTGATATATGAATAATATATATATATATATATATATATATATATATATATATATATATATATGCAATATATGCAATATATATATATAACATATGTGTTTTATATATATATATATATATATATATATATATATATATATATATATATATATGAAACATGTACGTATATATAACATATACATGATTCATTTCAAACAATATATATGATATATAAATGATATATATGATATATACTGCTTGATGAACGAAATGAACCGAGCAAGAAGGTTGGCCTACACATGAACTTCAGCAAGACAAATGTCATGTACAAAAAACAAGTTGAGGACAAAGATACAGCGATCAAAATCAAATATACATAGCTGGAGAAAGTTAACCGTGATATATACCAAGGACAACGAATCTTCATAATATCCCTAAAGAGGAACAAAAAAACAAAGAATCATACTAGGTTGGCAAGCTTTTGGTAGAACAAGCCCAACTTTCAAGAACCCAAAATTCCTACTAGCCCTAAAAAATGTACACAATAAATGCATCCTCCCAATAGTCACCTATGGAGCTGAAACATGGAAACTAACCAAAATATTGACCCTCAAACTCAAAACCATGCAACTTGCACATAAAAGAATCATGCTCGACCTCATATGGAGAGTTCATTGGAAAACACTGTATATTGAAGAAAGGACCGGAGAAATCATTACAAAAATCAAAGTGGTAATGGACTGGACATGTTGAGAAAATATCAGACAACTGCTAGGCATCATGACCCAAAATTTGGATCCCAAAGATCGCATGCAAAATTATATACATATATATATATATATATATATATATATATATATCATAGTAGTTGCAGTTGCAGAGGGAAAGAAGCACGGATGAACATAAAAAGGTCATTTTTTCTCCACTAATATTATCCCTTATTACTCTATCGTTGTGTTTTATTATGAATCTATGAAAATTATCCGTAATCCTATATCTAATACTTTTCCATGTTATGATATATAATGAATGCTTCTATATGTAATATATATATATAATAAATATATAATAAATGTTTGAATATAAGATATATGATATACATGATATATACATATAATACATGTATATATACATATGATATATACGCAATATATAATTTATATATATGTAATATATATATAATATGTGTAATATATATAATATATATGTAATATGTATACAATATGTAACATATATATATATATATATATATATATATATATATATTTATATATATATATATCTATCTATCTATATATATATATATATATATATATATATATATATATATGTATATATATATATATATATATATATATATATAATACCCATGGAGTATATATATAGTGTATATAATGTATATTATATATGATATATATTATAATACAAATGTATGATATAAATACACACACACACACACACACACATATATATATATATATATATATATATATATATAAATATAAATATATATATATTTGTATAATGTATATGCATGTAATATGAATATAAAATATATTATACGTATATACAACATATATAAAATATAGGTAACATATGCAATATATATATATGTCTGAAGTATATATATATATATATATATATATATATATACGTGTGTGTGTGTGTGTGTGTATATATAATTTATTTGTATATGTATGTATATATGTCTTATTTTTATATATACATCATCATCTGCAGCAAGCTCTGGTCTCCATCGTGGCACATAGACCTTCCCTAAAATACATTATATTTACATACATATGCATGTGTGTGTGTTTGTGTGTGCACCATTTTCAGTGTAAGCTGAATTTCTGTTGGAGCTTAAAATAAAAAATGCCGAAACAATGACACTTTAGCATGATAGTGGCATTGTAAATAGAATCCCCCATGTCTCTAGGGGACACACTATCTGCCTCCTTTATTTCAAACTCAAAGTGTAGTATCTGTTCTTTTCACGTCAAATTGAATGAATCTTGTTTCCAACTTTAAGTGTTATCACTAAGATTGTATCCAGTGGACTGTAGAGAAGGTAGTTCTGGTTGTAAAATTTAAAGTTTCACACCTTCACTCGTTGAATGTACCTGTTCTTGATTAATTAAAGCCAGAAAACGTACCAGGTCAGGTTGAAAGTATTCGGTGTGTCATTGCTTGGCTCCTTTGCATCGTAGCGTTGACGTGCTGATTATCTTTTTCCTCATCTATTATATTGTACCGTTTACAAAAAAACATACTCAGAAAAATTATCCGTCGCTGAGATCGACTAAAAAAACGTTATTTGTATCCCTTTTATTGCTGTCGTATTTCACTTTGAACACAAACATGACATCATCCTTGCTGATATGAATGTAAATTGTCTTTATGCTGTGTATGGTCACCGTATTTTACATCCGTATAAGCAAGGTTCATCAAAGATTACATGCTTCAGAAAACCACCATGATTCAAAAACTACTGAAAACCATCACTGTAATAAATATTCAGATAATAGGATTTCGGTTTGTGATCCACTCATATTTATGTCTGTTAGTTGCTATGTTATTTTGCTTAGAAAAACAAAACAAAACAAAACAAAGAAACAAAGAAACAAACAAAAAAAAGAACGTGTTGAATGGGCCATACAGGGACGGGTTGAGTTGATCCAGGTGGGATAAATTTGAATGAATCTTCACAACACATTTTATTGAATGAGGAAAATAGTATGCATCCATCTTCAGTTTTCGAGCTATGTCACATTGAGGTGATTCTACGTACATCTGTGAGTATATGGATTGCCTTACAAATTTGTGTATATCATAGGTTTGTAACCAGGCATGTGTAGATGCATATTCCCCACAGGTACACACACACACACACACACACACACATATATATATATATATACTATTTTTACTTGCGTATGTAAATATATGAATGCATAATTAATTGCTTGAGTGTTGATAGTTAAGCGAATGTATGATTGTGTACTGACACACGCACTTGCACTCCTGCACATATATCTAGCAATAGGATGAGCTAATGGTGGACAGACGATAACATTTGGCGATATGAAGAATGGAAATATGACTATGACGTGGGAGAAATAATTGCGCATGGATTAACACATAGATAATTTTGTCGTCTATTAACGTACCTCCCACAAAATGTCATTGACATTCATTAAGAACTATTGGCGATATCGAGAGGAGAGTTATGAGCGTATACGAGAACGTTTAAAAAAAGATTAAAAAAATGTCTCTAAATTGAAGAGGAATTCCAAGATCCGATCTCAAATTCAACTGATCCTCCCTTACCATTTCCCGCTGTTTCAGTGCTTCTGGAAAACCCGTATCGACAGACCGACAGGCCAACGGAAAGACAAACACGGCGGAATGCATATACTCCTACCCAACCCTCTAAAATGAGTCAAGCAGTTTCCATCGTATGAAATATCTTGAAATCATAGAGGATGCATGGACACACATCAAAGCTGATCCAGCTAGGAGAAAATTTGGGAACTCTGACCAGCCATTGGAAACGGTCAGAAATTAATAGAGCAACGTGCGCAACTAGCTAAAATAACTAACGGCTCAGTTCTTTGAAGCAAGAGAAAGGCTATCCCTTGCTGTTACGTACTCTACACTATTCCAGGAATAGTAGTTCTGCTCCTAAAATTACAGGCTAGCATCACATGTCCTGTGTTAATCCTGGAGTCAGGTCACCCTTATAGATAAATTCTTAAACCCCTGGGTGCAGACGTTTGGGTAGCTATAAGGATAACGAACACCTATACGTATAAACATTCGTTGGCTTTATAGTAATATTGTAAATCGAAAGAAAAACATACTTCTTAAACCTTGGAAATTTGTCTCCCCAAAACTGACTGAATAAGCATTGTTGTTAAATTGTTGATAGAACCCTCACTAAAACCTTTTATTTTTTCGCTCTAACTATCAAGTTCTGCATTAGAGTTATAGCTTGAATGAAACCTCCCCCAATCCCTCGAAAGCTTTTTACAAAATTTTTCTCACAACTGACAAATTTTAGCAGGTTTCTTATGGAGCGAAAGCATATAAAACCACTGGACTATTATTGCTACGAATGACGTTTTTAAGAAACGAATAAATCTAAAAAATTGAAATAGTATAGAAGTAGTTTTAACCTTAAATTGACCAGTAGATAGCTCGGAGGCCAGTGGCACCTATGTTACGAACATCTTTAGGTCAGGTTACCCTTATAAACAAATTTACAACCCTAAGGATGCATCCATTTAATGTATAAGACATATACACACAAGATAGCAAATATACATTTGAAATTCTATTGTATCATATATAGATGTATGTCTGTTTACATATATGTATATATGCAAATAAGCAGCTCTCTCTCTATATATATATGTGTGTGTGCGTGTGTGTGTGTATATATATATATATACATACATACATACATACATACATATATATAAATGTATATATACATATGTGTATATATATGTATATATAAATGTATATATATATAAATGTATATATACATATGTGTATATATATGTATATATATATGTATATATACATATATATATGTATAGATATATCTATATACATATATATAGATAGAGAGAGAGAAAGAGGGGGAGAGGGGGGTGTTCGTGTTGGTATTGCCTTCAACATCGTCTCATCTCGTTTACTTATTTGTCATGTCTTTGTATGAATTCATGTATTTTGAATATATATATTCATAAATTTAAATATCTGTGTATACTTATTAATTCATCTCCGAATTTTTGTACATGTATATATTTTTTCCACTTCAATAGTGCGTATTTTCATTTTTCTTTAACTGTTTTCTTTTCAAATTTCTTCGGTTCATATTGTTTTATTTTTTTGTTTTTATTTTATTTTTTTGTTTCTGCCATGAGTGGTGTTCTTATTGCAAATCTGAAAATCAAATATGAAACTAATTATATTCATGAAAAATCGCGTCTTTGTTTGTAATGTCGGCCAGTCGTAGATAGAATCTCCTTGATCGGTACTTTTTTTTTCTCGCTTTTATTGCTGGCAGAGATATTTACTTGTGGGTGGGGCTGGACACGTTTCGAGCTGGATAAGAATGAGGATATTTTGAGGTGGTCAGTGATAGCACGTGGGTCGGGTGGGTCGGGAGTAGAAATTAGAAAGGCGGGCGCTTTCGGATGAGAAATGGAGAAGCGTTGTTAATTTCCACCACACAGGAATGGAATCAAGCGCAATAATTTAAAAGAAGGAAAAAAAATCAGGAAATCGGACCTTGACAACAGCAGATAATTACGACAAAGCATGCACACTGACAATACTATCGAGTTGTTTTTGGAGATTCAGGGATGAAATATTTTTCATTATTACATACGCTTTCAGATGAGTCCGCTTCATTTATTTGGCTCTTTTTTTTTTTCTTTTTTTTTTCTTTTTACAACACTAACATAGCACCTGTACACTTTATTATTTACGTATAGATTAGCATTTCTGTTTTAAGATCAGAATATCATTGCGCTCTACCTAAGATCAAATTATTGCTCCTTAGCCAACCATCCCATAGCAGAATATATATATATATATATATATATATATATATATATATATATATAGAGAGAGAGAGAGAGAGAGAGAGAGAGAGAGAGAAAGTGAGAGACCGTAAACGAGCATGGCGTACACTATTATGTAGCTGCACTATTTATAAAGTTGCATGCTGCATGGAAATACTACTGTGATTGTATTTATCAGCGCTACGTTCTCCGATATATTTATATAATCTCACATGTATGTGCTACACGTTGGGACATATAAATATATGGTTACAACTAGACTCCCGTAGACAAACACACACACACGCATATATATATATGTATATATATATACTCGTTTTTCTTGTTTTTTCACATGATGACGAATTTCAGGGTCAAACTAATATAATAATTGATTTAATGATAATTCAGATCAAACGCTTCCAACTGATTCTACAGTCATAATCAAGATTATCATAGTCAAGTTCAATTCATGATCCACTGATTTAAAAAAAATCATCCTCTACGAAATCCCGCCAGCAAAAAAAATCCTGTTCATAGAATCAATCGGAAGCACTTGATTTGGTCAATTCCTACATCAGTTTGACCCTGAAAATCTGTTCTCTTGCGACAAAACAAGAAACACTACTGAAGAGAATGATATACATATCAAGACTCCCTGGCCTTTTCTGATATAATCCAGTTCTGGATTTCTCTTTTGGTCTGACAGGTGGCATGTTGGGCGTTTGGATAAGGCGACAGTTATGTGTCCAAAGTTTTTCCTTCGTAGGGGAGAAAATTCCCAAGACGGCAAGACAACTCACAAATGACATTGGTCGGAATATATATATATATATATATATATATATATATAGTAGATTATCAATTTCAACATTTTTCTATTATTCAACGGTGAAGGTGCAAAGTCGTATCATTTGTCTGACAGCAGATTCACCGTCTTTGTAAATAGGGATTATTTGGTTACAGTAGAAACGATTTGAAGTTTTTTTTTTTCGCCGTCGTTAGTATAATCATATTGTCTATTGTTTTATATGTTTGAGGCTCACATACTTTTCTGATTTGCGTCACCAAGATGGGAACTAAATGACATTAATTAGAATTTCGTAAAAGCAAATATCGCCTTATTTTTTATTGGCAACACTAATTATTTTATTTGATTTAGTTCCAGGTTTGTTTCATATAGTATGTAGTTTTTCAACTTTTTTTCAAGTCCAAACTGGTTGGTAGAAAATCTGAGGACACTGACCAGCCGTCGGAAGCAGTCAGAGATGAATGCAGCAACACTGAAACACGCTGTACAAAATAACTACCTGATAGCTTGCCGTAACGGCTAAATTATCAGAAGAAAAACAAAGGAAAAGGTATCCTTCACAATCAGTGCATGCACTGATGTATGATATTGTCGAATATTTCACCAATGATTGTTAGAATAGAATAGTAATGACCAAAAAAAATGATCAAGTGCCCAAGTGAAATTCGAATCCAATTCGCTCGCGATAATATCATCATTTTTATATCGACAATGCCAAGTTTTTTGAAACTTGATCACACGGCATTTAGAGTCTGATGTATATTACGAAGAATCTCATATGAATACGTCATGTTATCTGATCATAATCACCGATTTTGTTTTTGCTAAATCTCTGGTAAAAATCATGTCTTTTTTATCAATACGTTTCATCCTCGATATTTTTGTTATTTTCACGATTATGAGTTCATTTTTTGTTTTTGTTTTGAGGCTCTGATGATTGGCTTTATTGTGCACAAAAATATTCTTAAAATGATCAAAATGTGAATAAGCAAAATATGGGAGCTTTTTTTTTCTCCATTGATTGTAGGAAAAGGTTCGTCAAACATTGAATCTGATTTTCTCAGCTGAAAAGAAAATGACTATTCGAGCAGTCATCGTGCGTGGCCACTTATATATATATATATATATATATATATATATATATATATATATATATATATATATTGAAAGAGATAGATAGATGGATGGATAGACAAATAGATAGATAGATGGATAGACAGATAGACAGATGGACAGATAGATAGATTGATAGATATTGCGTTTTAATTATGTTGATTCTTTTAAGCTAATCCTTCCAGAGGGATATGAAAGAAACCTGCGAGAAGTGCTTAATAACGAAAATACTTCATCACAGAGCCCGTTGAGTATGGGCTTCCTGAAAGCTATGCATTACTATAAAACAATTCATCAGCTAAAATTGCCGTGAGCAGAAAAAGTGATCCGTTGTTTTATGTGAAAAAATGAGCGTCCCTAGCCAGAAAAAAAAACTTAGCGTGAGATGTTCGCTATGATTGACAGTGCTGCGATGATTGTAGAACACTCTTACTTGAAAGGGCATCTAAATTTAGTGCAGGTTTGCCGATCGTTCGGAGTCCCCACGAAGAACAGCATGTTGGAAAAACGCTAGCAGATAAACATACTTTCGAATTCTGAGCCTATCATAGCGGGCGACGAATCTCGATTTTCCGTTTCGAAGAAGCCCTAAAAAGAGGAGTATACAACTAATGCACCCTCCCGGCAGTCGCCTATGGAGCTGAAACATGGAACCTAACGAAAACACTGACTTTAGAACTAAAAATCATTCAACGTGCACACGAAAGAATCAAACTCACATGAACAGATCCCAAGACAGCGCAATAGATTGGGAAAAACAAGAGTTGGAGACATCATGGATTCCATTAGAAAACTCAAAGGCGATGGGCCGCTCATGTTGCAAGAATTGTTGGTAACAGACAGACATCACGACTCGCAACATGGATCCCCAGATATCACATGCTTAATCGAGGCCGTCAGAATACAAGATGGAAAGAACAGCCATATTCAGAAAGTATTGGCTCTGCAACATCCATGATAGGGAGGTCTGGCGAGTTCTGGGGAATGTGTACGTCTAGTAATGGACGATAAAAGAACAATGATGATGATAACGATAATTATGATGATGATTTCGTCGAACTGGGTACGCTAAAAAAAATCCCACCTATGACTGAATGGTAATTTCTTCTTCTCTATACCTCATTTCAGATACCGCAGAAAACCTGTACTAATGTAGGGCTTTCGTGGAAGCGATGTAGTGCAAGGTAATCTTTCGAAAGCAGTGGCTATCTGTATATTACTTATACAGCTACACCGTCGTCAGAAATTTATCGGCAATAAATCGAGAAAAAATGAGACGATGGTGGAAAGACCGAAGATGAGAACCCTTCTTGTTATGGCAGCTTTAATAGTTAGATGGCCAAATATTCTAAAACATCGTCAATGAATTCCTGGGGTTGAGGATATAAGTTCTAAACACCAAAGTAACATTCATATCGTGGACATATCACTTATAAATTGCAAATAAGTAAGATTCACTTTTTGTAGACAAGTAGGATCAAAAGTACAAAATGAGTTTCTGGGGTTTAGGATACGAGTTCTAAATGCATCTGACATTTATAGCTTCCGAAGTAAAAGCCATTACTTCGAAATTAAAGATGGGAAAGAATTGCTTTTTGTAAGGAAAGAAGGATCAAAACTAAAAAAAAAAAGGATGTTGCCCTTAAACGTAATAAAAATCTTCTGATCAACACAGACTAAGCAATATTTTTCAACACAAAAGAGATAAGGAAACTAGACTCAAAAATGCAATTCATTGCAATTGTACATACGCACGGTTGGCCTGGGAATGCGTTGTCTTCTGATTATCATCTGGACAGAAAACTTCACGCGCTTTCCCTTATGGATTCGGTGCATCTGTGCATTTTTTTTTCTCCCCTTGCCTCTGAACTTCCTTTTTCCTTTCCGATTTTTTTCCTGACATCCTCGCTGCTCCGTCTTAACTCTACATCTATCGCACAAATTGTCGACTAGGTGGAGCCACCTGGCTCTGTTGGAACAGGTTCACGGCAAAGTCACTCTAAAAAGTCTCTGAAATGACCTGCGGGTTCCAATTGATGAGAGTAGTCAACCGTCGGGTGCATCCGTGGCAAGAAGATATATATATATATATATATATATATATATATATATATATATATGACGAGGCATAACGATTGGCTGAAAAACATTTGGTATCAATGGTATAAATAGAGACGTACTGAAAAGCTAATTGCCAATGTATATCAACCAATGCATAATACCAGCTATGCAAAACTTGGAAACATGCAAAAGTACTCAAAAATAAACCTAGAACCACACAAAGGGCTCTTGAAAAAAATTTAGGAAATACTCTTTGCAATATAAAAAGATTAAAATGGATGAAAGATATACTACCCAAAATGGAGATTGACAGGGTTCGTAGCAAGAAAGAATGACAACAGACGAAGCCAAAGGGTAACCGATTGGTACTTGTGAAACACTGAACGCAGTGAAAAAAAAATAGACAAGACTCAAGATGGAGGGACGAGATGGGAACTTTTCCCGGTAAGACATGGTAGATATTAGCATAATCCCGCTCGTCATGGAAAAAAATTGGAAAAGGTGTTTTCGAGCAGTGGATTGAAAAGAGCTGATGACAACAATTCGGGGTATTCTTAACATTCATCAGAATGGATTGGGAAGAAAAATAAAATTGAATTGAGTTTTTCAGGAATTTATTTTTTTATGATATAAATATTTTTCAGTTCTCTCCTATATAATAATGTCCGCATAAAACTTTTTTTTATAAAGTAACCGTTTAATAAATAGATTCAGTGATCAATAATTGTATAAATATCGAAAGTTTTACAAAATTCCATTTATCAGTGTATATCAATAAATTCAATTGAATGTATATATAGCATCGAGAATCTTTCTGCTTGATTTTTACGTGTTCTTTTTTCCCCTAAAAACCAAGCACGAATGTCATTACTGTATCAAATCGTTCATTAAATAAAATACCAGGGTCAAAACTGAAGAGGTAGCATTATACCCGATAGGAAAAATTAACATGAAAATATTAGTATCATTCTAAAGGTTAAATTTTAGAATAACATAAAAGATATCTAGAACAACACACGAAGAAGTCGAAATGAACGCGTTCACTCTCCCTCTCCTCTTTTGATATCAAATGACTGTAGCAAAGTATATCTGATCTCCATTTCACCTTGCTAAGGCAGGATTGCCAGTGTTTTTTTTTTTTTTTTTTTTTTTTTTTAGCTTTTTCTCTCTTGCCTGAAGCGCAGTCAACAGCACGTCTGCGACCGACATCATGACGTGTATGGTATACTGAATTTGAAGGGCACAAGAGAATCATGTCCAGGATGAAAATAACACTATCTCTACCCCGAATTAGCTGCTACATTTAGGCTATGAATACTATATGTAAATGCAACACCGATTACGGGACATTTATTGCTCTATACATTGAATTAAGTGCAGTAAGATACAAATCTGCTGATAAATGAATTGGAATTTTTTCATATTTTTTATTTATGATAATTAATCTTTCTGATTTTTCTCTCAGGGTAGACAATGCTTACCTTGCCTATCCGGAGGACATGTACTGTCAATGAATCCGTAGCCTGACGAATAGTTATTAGTTGAATTGTATCATCTCAAATAAGATTCTGTATAGTATAGTACAATTTCATAATCATTCTGTTAGAATATATACATCCTTTTCTCAATACACTCACAAATACACAAAGTTAAATACTCCATTATTTTTTTAATGAAGAACTTCTATTCATTGATCTAAACAGATAAAAAATATTTAATCATCCGAATTATAGCTGAGCTTATTTGCCCTGAAGAAAACTGTTGAGTTTTTTTACTTCCAGACATCAAATCTATCAGATTTTATAGCTTGTTTTGTGTGATATTACACCATGCTGCATTGAGAAATACCAATAATTATTCTTCAGTAGAATATCTCCTTGATATTTTCTTCATTTCACGATTGATATTTACCCGGCCAGGTTCAATAATCCCCATGTCAGCAAAACTGAAATGACTATTAGAATCGATTAATAATCTTACCGAAACAGCCATTCTCAAGTATTTGATGGTAAAAGTCATTTCTATGAATAGGGCGACATTTTCTTTTCTTTTTTGCATATAACAATCTAACATCTAGATATAGATATTTCTTTAGTGACATTCTCGAACACTCAAATCCTTTCAATATACTGCGCTTCAAATTGCTGTTCATACCATTACTAATTACACCGTGCAACGTGACTTTTGTTCTCGGGCAATGAATGTTACTTATTAATCATTCACGTGTGAAAAAGTACACAAATGGCTATCATCCTGTGTGTATGTGTACAAATGATAAAAAAAGACAATAAGTCCCACTAATCTCTGCTTTTGTGACCAAGGCAGTGTTTTTCATATCTTATTGTTTTTCTTACTCTTTGCATTTAATAATGTGAAAGGCACACCCGTTGTCCAATTGGAAATCAGTATATTTCAAATCATGACTCTCCTGGACACAAAGGCAAAGTTATTACAAAGAAATTGGGATAAGATACACGTTGTTATCAAACACGTACTAATGTGAGCTATCGTTGTTTCAAACAATATTCTAGATTAGACAATTTTCAGATTCTTTTTGAAAACAAAGAATATAAAATCTCATCTAAAAAAATGTCAGCGAATCAAATGCATAAGAGACTGGAATGGCTTTCTCTTGGCTGCTCTGTCAAAATTACTCCATTTAATGAGGATAATCTACTGTCTACTTTGGCTGACTTGAAGAATCTCCACTAAATCAGCTGCCCTTCAATGTTTTTCCTTCTTACAAATACTCTTCTAAAACTGCTGTATCCGTACAACTATTCTAATTATATGGTCACTGATCTGAAATGATTTAATCATTATAGACTGCTTAAGAATTTTTTCTTGAATTTCTGGATCAATGTATAGTTGCTATTATACATTGATTTTTCATACCAGTTCCTTCGTCAATTTGAAAAAAAATGTTTTATTCCAGCGTTTTGCTATACCATTATGGTAAAGACAGCAAAGACGACATTACTGATCTAAAAGAATCAATGCATAAAATCTGCTTATGAGTTCTTTGGGATTATTGCAGCGCAGTTTGGTATCAGATCATCAATACTGCCAGATCCAATACTGATCGAACTCAGTATCAATGATCAGCTGGATTAGCTTGCTGGTCATTGCTATATGAAGTACATCCCAGTTGTCTTTTATTTTCATGCGATTTATCAACATGGTGTGAGATCAAATGAGTATCAAACCAACTAACAATGAGCTGCAAGATAAGCTTCTGATCATTGCTAAACGACATGCAATCTGATCCATTTGTTTACTTCTATATGATTCATGGATTCATGGATATATTTTAATTTCTACGAGATTCTTTTTCTAGAAAAAAATTCTGAATTTTTTTCTCCGTCCACAGTTCCAAATTGAGGCTTAGGGGTATTTTTACCTTCAAAATTGTCAGCTTCGAGTGGAAGGGCCCAAAGTTAGCGACAGAGAACAAAGAATATCACACTTTCCGCAAATGTGTGTGTATATGTGTGTGCGTGTGTGTCTGAGAGAGAGAGAGAGAGAGAGAGAGAGAGAGAGAGAGAGAGCATGAGTGTGAGCGTGAGTGTCTGTGGCCCCTTCATAAATTTGACAGAAGTCATATTAATCGTAACGAGCCAATACATTGCCCAGGACCGTCTCCACGATGAGAGTTCTAAGAACAATACTTTCTGAGTGAAACGAGTGCAAACACATGCCCGATCGTTTCATTTTGATCTCTCCGCCGAAGCTTCAAACGAGTAAGGATATCCGTTGAGATGCTAAGCCGGGGAATATGTGCACTAATCGTGCTTGTGTATACGTATTTTGTGTTGCTATGACTGTACTAGACTCTCTCGAACAAGTACAAGCGGAGAGTGAGAGTGTTCTCCTTCTAGGGGTATCTTTATGTCACTTACTGGCTGACTTCACACATTTGCTAAAGTTCTCATTCTGCTTTTTCCGCAAAATAACGTATGCCTGTTAATGTTCCTGTTATATATATATATATATATATATATATATATATATATATATATATATATATATATATATATATATATAAAATTATAATCCAACAGAAACAATTATATATTAGTTGTATCACTTTGAAACTTTATTTGAAATGATTTACCGTTCCTACACGATTACTATATCATTTAGCTTAGACAGCGTAAATAGAATAAACGATTAAAGAAAGGGGGTCTGCTCCATGAATATGTGTGTGTGTGTGTGTGTGTGTGTGTGTGTGTGTGTGTACTCCATACAATCAAAAAGTTCGGGGGATTCAAATCTTGAATTGACTTCCTCAAAGAAAGTTAAACATTATACAAAATTAGCTTCTTTATTTAAAGCAACAACAGTAGTAGTTTATAATACATCCAAACATATACAACTTGGATCAGTGGGAAATACACGATTACCTTAACCACGTGACATGCCCTATCCAATGAATGCAACATAGGGTAGTAAATTGTAATGCAATAATCTTTCAAGGTAGTTGCCTACCTTTAAAATCAGCATGCCAATTCCTGTCCTTTACCTGGGATCGAATACTGTTCTATGGCACTGTTGGCATACATGCTACTATTTACGTAACAGGGTAGGCCTTTTATAATATTGATACTTAGTAAACATGCCTGGTGGAAGGTTAAATAGAGGAAATGGATATAGGAAGACTATTTTGCGCCATATCAGCACTTGAAAAATCCAGATTCTTAGTCAGGTCCAGACACCAATACCTGACGGCTTTGAAAAAATATCAAATTATTTTACTCGTCGCATCTTACATATTCACCGACATCTACTGGGTACGGTGAAATCCTGGATTAGGGAAAGGTCTTTGGAGATGATTTTGCAATAGTTCTCCAAACAGAGTGGAGCTACGTGTCTTGAAATCAGAACTTTTTACTTGCGCCTGATCTCCAACATCTGGCTGTTTTAGGGAATCTATAATTACTTCATGCATGAGGTACATATCTTGAAATCTTTCCTAAACTTTCAAAAGTTTGTTTCTCTCGCTTCTCTCTTGTCATCTTTTTACGTCACTATAGGTTTTACCGATTTTTTAAAAATTAGCTCATCCAGTTTGCCTAAGTCTTTTTGATTTTCTTTTTGACGTGTAAATTATTATATATTATCTTTCTCAGTTCCTTCTTTTCTCTCTCTCTCTCTCTGTCTCTGTCTCTGTCTCTGTCTCTCTCTCTTACTTCGCTGAGCAACTTATCTTATATTATTTGACGTGTTCGTTTCTTCAATGTTAACCTTCTCTTTTGTTTTCTCTCTTCCTCTAAATCCCTGTCTATCTATCTCCCTCTCTCATATCGTTGTAGGGTCTTATCTCGTTCACACACAGTTTTTTTTTGTCAACTTTTGACCTTTGACCTCGTATCACTTATTTCCATCCTTTTTTTTACATCTTCCACCGTTCTTCCTTCTCAATAATTTTAATTGCATCTAATCATTTTTTTTCCTGAAACGTTCTTTTCCAATCACTCGATTATCTCTCGCTTATAACCTCGCTTATGATTTCCCATCTTGCACTCATCTCTGCTTCCTGTTTATCTTGTGTCTCCCTCTCTAATCTCCTCGCATATATCCCTCCTTTTACTTTTTTTTAATCTCCTCTCCCCCCCCTCTTTTTCCCCTTGTTTTTTTTTCTATCTTTCTTTCCACTCTTTCTTCTTCTCTGTTCATCTCACTTACAAACCCAAAGCACTATATACGCATCCATCGGATCCGAAACAATCCATAACACCCTCCCTGCACCCTTAGCCCCAAACCAACGTCACCAAAATTCTACCCCACCATCACCACCACCACCACCACCAGCACTGCTGTTACTAGAAACACCCAATCAAAACTGCCACCGCAGAGCATCACGGGAAAAGTGAACGTCACGTGTGCAGCTGACCGCGCGCGAGCTCGTTCCCACCCTCCGACTCGCTCGCAAGCTGTGCGAAGAGGAAGGACTGACTACGATAGTAATCGGCCCTTCCAGCAGAGGTCAGCACCCGTACATTGCTCGCCACTTCATTTGCATGGCCAATGACGGAGCGCATAAGATGGAGACGAGAGAAAGGATGGGGGGAGGGGTCGGGCAGTATGGGACGCCTCCATTGACATCCCGATCGGATCGGCCGAGCGAGCACAAAACGTTGGAAATTTCATTTCGCGCAGCCTTATTGAGAACGTCAAAGATGATAGATTACTTTGCAATTATACTGGCTGCTTAGAGACGGCCGACAATTCGGTTCGGACCAATGACAACTAAGACACCCACTCTGTTCAACACCCTCTATAATGTCTCTTTCCTCATTCACTCTCGCTCTCTCAATATGTCTGTTTATATGAATATGTTGATAAATGTACGTATTGATATATCACTTGGTGTTCTATGCAATCTATCTTTATGTGTGCATGTAAACATGGCCGAAATAGATGGATAGAAAAGAAAGAAAATTACGTCGAATAAATGATCTTGGGAAGAAGAAAAAAATCATGAAAGTACAGAAGGTGATAACTTTTTAAAATATACAATCATAAGTTACTGGCCCGAGCAAAACGTTTTCTTGCGCTAATTTAAATCGCAAACATCGACAGCTGCTGCTGCTCTCAAGCAAAAAAAAAAAAGGTATATTTTAAAATCGTAATCGTGACTTCGGAGACGGGAGGCATGTTTTGCGAGCTCATCTGCCGTGAAGTCGGTCGTGAATCCTTGCTATCGCATTGAATAACTTTTTTTTTTGCGACGGGGTTACACTGGTTTGCCATGAATATTATCATTCCGAATATCGTTTTTTTATTTTTCTTCTTGACATCCAGTTGAGGCTATGTGATATAGGGAAACTCAGTATTTTCTAACCTTATAAGCAAGAACGTCTCTCTCTCTCTCTCTCTCTCTCTATATATATATATATATATATATAGAGAGAGAGAGAGAGAGAGAGAGAGGGGGGGATTCAAGACCATTTTGTGATAAAACGATTGAGAGTCAGATGTACATGGACCGACCAAAACAGATATGAACATAAAGAGATTCACAGAGATAGATTGAATGACATTAACAGACAAGGGAGAATATTTATTAGAGCAACTTGACGGTAACAACAAGCAAAATTTGCAACGAAGTAATTCTAAACATGGAACGTTTAAATGGTGAAAGGATTATTATTATTATCATTATTATTATTATCATCATTATTATTATTATTATTAGCAATCTCACACCAGTTACCTAGTGGTTATAGCTGGAGGTTGAAGTCTCCTCAAATCTCCAGCCCTCCTCTCCACACTCTCCTAGCCCACTGCAATACTATAGTTTACAGCTTCACACCAGTTGCCCGGTGGTCATTGCCGAAGGCTGAGTGACAGTAACTCTCCTCAGGTCTTCAGCCCACATCTCATCTCTCCTTCAACTATCACACCAGTGCCGTAGTTCGTACCTCCACTACCATTTGGGTGTTTTCCCTCCCTTCCTCTTCTGTTAGGCCACTGCTAACAGCCATGGTCGTAGATCTTGTATTTCTAGCACTTTCCTCGGTATTCGTGCAGTTCCTAGCAAGCAGTGCTGTGGTCTGTACAGTTTCAATCCTTCCTTTTTTTCCCTAGCTCCTCAAATCTCGCATTATTATTATTATTATTATTATCATTATTGATAATAAAAATAAAAATAATAATAATAATAATAATAATAATAATAATAATAATAATAATTAAAATTAAATTTAAAATTATTATATTTATAATTTATAATTCAAAATGAGTTGTCCCATAGAAGTATAGAAAAGCGAGGGGCGAGTATATATATAAGTGTGTGAATGAACTTTTCCACTTGCAACCCCCTCCCCCCTCCCTCGAGATTAGTATAGTATAAATTGGCTGTGGTCGCTTGGCCGTCCACCCAGCCGGCATTGGAAGAAAAAACAACGAATATCGAAGACAGCCTCCCACACATTTTTTGACAAAAAGGCCTCCTTCCTTTTCAAGATGAATTCTGGTGACTTACTTTGAAGACCTAACTAACTCAGGCTAGATTTTAAAATTTACTCTGTGATTGAATGTCTTATTATTAATAATAATAATAATAATAATAATAATAATGATATTAATAATAACAATGCTATTTTGACTACAGGCTGCCCCTGATGATTTTGTTCTGGGCTTAGTTAAAGAAGTTTTCTTTAGATTCTAATGATACTTAACGTTTGGCTTTGAGATGAACTCTGATTATTTTCGAACATTTTAATGATATTTTACTTTGGTTGATTATTCTTGATATTTTGATGGTATCTTTGTACCTCTGAGATGGTTTTCTTTGTAAGTCTGAGAAATTTTCTCTTGCAATGAAAAGGCCACTGCCAAGTCGAAAAAAGTTGTTTTTTGGACCTGCACGTGGGTAAGTGGAATTAAAATTAAATTTAATAATAATGATAATAATGATAATAATAATAATAATAATAATGGAGTGTGGCTAAGATTTTGCATTGTCCTCCACAAACTACTAGCATCACAGTTGGAATCCGTGATTGACAGCAATATTCCAGAGTGAATGGCAGAAGGCAGAATAAGCTTAATAATGAAAGACAAGAAGATTAGTTCGAAAGTAAGCGCCAAATACCGGTCAATAACACGCTTCTCAACAACTTGGAAACTCCTGACATCAATCATATCAGATGCTATATACAACCAGTTTTCAAATAACAGTTTGGTACTTTGGAAAGATTAGGAAAGAAAATCAAGATGAACCAAAGACAGCCTGCTTGTTGGTAAAACGAATCATAAAACACGCCAAGAGAAAACCCCGAGATCTAAGAATGATATGGATTGAATATGAATAAAACAAAACAAAACGTATAACTCTCTTCGGCACGTGTTGTTGATGAAAAGTTTCAACTTGTTGTGAGTGGCAAGAAATATAAACTTATTTCTTGCGAGAGCAGTAACGACATGGAGTACAACGTTAACCATCAATTCAGAAACAATTGGAGAAGTACAAACTTGAAGGGGCATCTCCCAGGAAGACTTACTTTCACCACTGTTACTAACGTCATTGATCCTGTTCCTCGTCATTTTAAAGAAAAAGAAAAACAGGTACCAAATAGAAATTATACTAATAACACATCTGCTCTCTATGGATGACCCTGAAGATGTATGCAAACTCAGACAGAGAGACAGAACACCAGCTAAATACCGTCAGAATATTTTCTGAGAATATTCACATGGAATTTGGTCTGAGTAAATGTGCAAAGGTTACTATTAATACTGGAAAACTGATACCAGCTGAACATTCCTATCTACCATCGGGGGAAAATCAGGGAAGTGGATTTAAATGAAACGTATAAATACTTACGGATCAACCAGTCAAATGCAATGAAGAATAAAGAAGTGAAAGAAAAGGCCGTATCTGAGTAATTCAGGCGAATACGATCTATCTTGAAATGTAAACTTAGCAGTAGTAATCGAATAACTGCAATCAACACTTTTACAGCACCAGTAATAGCATACAAGGCGGAAATAATTGATTGGGTCAAGAAAGATCTTCGAACAGTAGATACGAAAACCGGGAAAAAGATGACAACTAACAAAGCGTTACACTCATTGGCAGATATTGTTAGACGGTACATCTCTAGAAAAAAGGGAGGGAGGGCTCTTAGCAATTGAGAATCTAGTAGCATTATAAAAAAAAATCTTTAGTTGAGTATGTCATATAAAGTCGAGAGTCACTAATGAAAATGCTGTTGGGGAAGCTATCGTCAAATACAGTATACCAAAAGCTGAAAAGAATGAAAACATTCAAGGAGAAAGAGATGCAAGACGCAAAACCATACATGGAAAATACGTTGAAATAGTTGCTGAAATGGATCTGCAGACATCTGAATGGCTTAATACGGCACATCTTACGCCTGTAACAGAAACACTGGTTACTGCAGCACAGGATCAGGCATTGCATACCAATTGGCATGTTCCTCATATCCTTAAAAAAATTCGTCAAACGAGTGTATGGTCTTTAATGAGTGTCAGGAATCTGTAGAACACATAGTATCAGGTTGTCAAAAATCAGTGCAAATTGTGTACCTTGAGAGACATAACTCAGTATCAGCAACAATCCATCGGATCTTATGCTAAGTAGCAGGTTTTGGAAGAACAAAAAATTGGTGGAAGCATAAACCTGGATCCGAAATAGAAAAAATAAAACAGTCAAACTATCCTATGATTTAATATTGTCACTGACAGGAAAACTGCAGCTAGAGGGGCAGACCTCTACTACTATTACTATTACTTCTATCAATAATAATAATTATAATGATAATGATGATGATACAAGTGGTGGAGATTTGATTCTGTTATTCTATCTGAAGCGAACCAATAGACATTCGATGTGGGAAAGGGAATGCATGAAATAATAATGATAATAATAATTCCTTTGGTGGACAAAACAATGGACCGGTGAACAAGAAAGCTAATGATAATGCATTAGGCCATATATCCCAGAGATGGCACAGACAGACTGTACGAGGAAAAAGGAAGTGCAGTAGAGGATTTATCAGCAAAGAACACTCTGTCCAAAAGGCCAAAACAGGATAAGAAAGTATGTGCAAGCAATTGTAAAGGGCGCCCTAGGCAGTGCAACGAAAAAAACAACGATAACAAAAAAGTACCAAACGAAGGAGTATCATGAATTGGGAACTTAGCAAACGACTAGCATTCGACCATGCAGACAAGTGGTACCTGCACCAGCTGGAGACAGTCCTGGAAAATGAATGACAAATTACTCAGGAAATTTGGCATCCAAACTAACCAACCCAGCCAAACGACGGGTCAAAAGCTAGCAAAATAGCAGGGCTTGGCAAGGAAGCTGAAAAAAAGAGTGGAATATAAAGGTGGGGGTAGTACCGATAATACTAGGCGTACTGGGAACTGTTTTGAAAACAAGATCGGGAGAGGTGTAGCAGTAATAGGTCGGTTTGAGACTATGCAGACAACTGCACGAATACTGAGGAGATTACCGGAATCTGCGATTTTTAACCTCCAGTTGTCAGCAATGGCCCAACAGTTTCAATGAAAAGGGCATTTGTAAATAAATCTGGGGAAAGTACAAACCACACCACTGCTGTAATATGTGGGGACGATAAGAGGAGGACTTAAGACCTGGAGTGACTTACTGTCATTTGCCCTTCGGCAGTGAGTACCGGACAACTGGTGTGAAACAGCAAACCACTGGTGCAGACTGAGATTATTGAGCAGGGCCGGAGACTTAGAGAGACTTGCTGTCACTCAATCTTCAGACCGCCGGGCAACTGATGAGAAAATTCAAACAACAACAACAACAACAACAATAATGATAATACCGGACTTAGTAATAGTAGACAAAAAAAGGATGGCCTGCCAAATAGTAGACGTTGCTGTACCTGCGGACCATAGAGTAAAAAAGAAGGAGGGTGAAAAAAGGGAAAAATACCAGGACCTAGCAAGGGAGTTAAAGAAAATGTGGAACATGAAAACCAGGGTAGTACCGGTCATAGTGGGCGCACTAGGAACTGTCCCCAAAACGCTGAGGGAGAGACTGGAGGAGATCGGGATTAGGGGGAGGATAGAGACCGTACAGACCACAGCACTACTGGGAACTGCACGGATACTGAGGAAGGTGCTAGAGATATAAGTACTGCAACGAATAGTAGCTCTGTCATGATATGCAAAAGAGGGAGGAGACGTTAGCTGAGGACCTGAGGAGACTTATTGTCACTCAGCCTTCAGCGATAACCACTGGGCAACCGGTGTGAAACTGTAAATCGTAGAATTACTGCGACCTATGAGTACTAGGAGAAGAGGGCTGGAGACTTGAGGAGACTTGCTGTCACTCAAACTCCAGCGGTTACCACCAGGCAACTGGTGTGAGATTCCAAATAATAATAATAATAATAATAATAATAATAATAATAATAATAATAATAATAATAATATCGGAAAAAAGATCATGCTCGGGAAATACGAAAATTATAGAACATAGAAATTAGGATTCTGCCTATAATAGTTGACACACTTGGAACAGAAGCAACATTGATCATAAAAGGATTTTCGGGAAAAGCTGAGCTGTTTGAACTCCAGCGTCGATAGGGTCTGCGAGGACACCGAGAAAGTTGATGGAAATTAGAGCAGAGCTCCAGCGATAACAACCAGGCATTTGATGTGAACATACAAATGCATAATGATAAAATCCAAACAAAAGTAAAGATTGAAGGGAACAGAAAAGAGACTTATGGATGTTCCACAATCATTTAAACCTTTACCTTCTGTGTTCACCGTGCCAACTGTGCCAGTTTTTTTTTTTTTTTCTCCGAAGTGAGATTTCCAAAGAAATCGCCTGATAATGTTTACTTGAGTGAGTTCGTAAACATGCCCTCATCTGCACTGGTGATATACATCTGTGGATTGTATCATTGTTCTGATTCGGATAATTGGAGTTGCTCGCCGTCATTGGTTTAATCGTATAATCTTAACCTTGGTTAACACGCCCAAGAACCGGAAACTACTAATTTACTTATCATACTACAGAACTGATCTTTGATAAGATCGGAAACGGGTTTAATCTGCATTTAGCTCGGATTTGATCTCTTGTACCGCTCTTTCTTTCTCTTTCTCTCTACCTCTTTCTTTCTTCCATCCCATTTTTTCTCTCTTCCTCTCTCTTTCTCTTTATATACGTAAATACACATATTTATATATAGCTACCTGTTTCATTCGCAATAGAGGAAGATGTGATAGTCCTTAATGATATTCTCTTGCGTAAGGGTACGTACGCATTCAGTATTTGTTAAGTACAACACCAGGCGAAAGTGAGAGGTATGCAGATCCATCCGTCCGAAACACTAAGGCTTCCGATACCAAGTGAAACGGGCATGGATTAAACTGTAGAAGCCAACCTAGGGAACGTGGGGAGGTTTCGGTTGATACAAGGGCTGTAGAGTGGGATCACAGTAATAGAGTCGGAAGCAACTACTGGGTCACCTAGGTTGTAATGGGAGGTAGTAAAATGTACCATCTCCAACTAATACTCCAACTGAGAGTAAATTGTAAGTGTAATTTTACGAATACTAATTCGTTTACCCTATTTTTCTTTACAAGACGAACATTGAAAGTTGATTGCAAATTTCAGAACATTACATATTTGCCGGCAGTATATTCCTTGCACAAATTCACGATAGCAAGAAGGGTTTTAACAAACTTGACAGTTTTTTTATCACTTCACAAATGTGTTAGTTTGATGTACACCATGATGATGTTGAAAAAGTATGTGATACAACAATCGATAGTTTCACAAGTTCCAATAAATACGCTTACAAGGAAATAGCAAGTAGAATCTGTTACCTTATTGCACAAAACATTTTTCTATTGAAATCTCTCCAGAGAAACAACTTCAAGCAAGCAATGACAAAATGACAAGTGTGAAGCAAAATCATACTATCGGTGAGCAACTCTGCTGACCAAGTCTATTTATCACTTTTGACTTCAAGTTGCGACCTCTCAAAATGAAGTTGGTTTCCAACTGTGGAGAAAGGAGAGTCAGATACTTTTCAGCTTCCGAGATCCCATTAAAACTGAGCTGAAATAGCCAGAAAAAAAAAAAGAACAACGACAAATGCACGCTCGCTCAACTCCCTCAGCACAAAAGCTCGTTAACCCATTACCTGTGAATTACGGGGATTTCCGCCATCGTATTTCTATAAGTTGCTCAATCGAATTTCGATCTTTCATTTTCGTTGATAGTAATCTCGATCTATCTGTGAGTCAAAGCTTTTATCTTGCAATGGATTACTTGCAATGTTGTCGCTGCTCTACTTGTTCAGTAAAATGAAATTAAAATAGTCAAATTGAAATTTTAAAAAAGCTGGTGCTGAAAATGTCAAGTAACGTGCGCAAAGTTCTCGGTTGTACTTACCATCATTTAGATTGTCTCCCTTGGTTTTTGATAAAATCCTTCAGACCCACACAAACAGGTGATTAAGCTCGAAGTTTCCCTTTCTTATATTTGACTGGCCTGAGAGGGGTCCTGATACAAAGTCCGTCTAGGAATTATCCAGCTATTTCCTATCAACGGAATAGCCCATCTAGGGCAATGAAACCAAAGTCCTTTCCAAAGTATCCCTCTAAAGATTTCACACTCATTCTTTTTCCCCTAGTCCCTTTCACCTCTTATGATAGCCTGCGGTTTCATTTTTTCAAATCAACATCAACTGCCTCATCATATTAACTTTAATCTCGTCCACAGTCAGAAATCTCTTTGAGAAAAAAACCAAAACTTCAGTGAGCCAAACTTGTATTGTATGTTGGTCGGTTGACAAAGCTGAGCCATGCGATATTTTGCCAAAAATATCAACTTGTTCGGCCAACGTGAATGAAAAAGTTGCACAGTACGCAAATCTACTCATTGTCAACTGAGTAAATCCACGGGAGCTTTTCTGTCCCTGCATGCGCATGGAGTTCCCTCTGGTTGGTTGTCAAATTACTCCAAAGCTCAGCAACCTGTTATCTTGGTTTTCAAAATGGCTGAATACCTTTCAGACTGATTTCATACTGATTGTAAACTGTCTGTGACATAGTCTGTTGATGGCTGTCAGAAAACTCTCCTCATATCTTCAAAAGCTACTAAGAGTAAAAACAATCAGAGCTTTATCATTACTTTATCACGCCTCCATCAATTATTGATATTTAATAAGTGTAATTCAGTCCGGCACGAAGCCATTCTAATAGTAATTATCTGAAAAACTATCTTTTTAAAATTGCTCAAGGCTTACTGAAATCAGCTTGGTATGGCACTTGGCCACAGGACTGAGGCACCCATTAAAAATTGAACTAAGCTTTGTTCAGCCTTGCGCACCAGGTGAATTGTTCTTACCAAGTACACAAGAACACGGGTTATGGTACTGGTCAGTTTCAAACTTGTTTCATTAGTAATCATCCTCGGAAAAACTAGCTTGTAAACTATCACTCCACTGCAAGGCAGTCTCCCTTTCTATCATTTACAAGAATAGAACTCTTCTATCATATTACCAAGAGTCATTTCTATCATTCAAGGATGCCGTTTCAATAGTCATGTCTAATAGGAGAGCAATTCGTTTACAGGTTCCCCTGCCATCAGAAAGTGAGCGACCTTTTCTTTATCCCAAGCGGCATAAAGCGAAGAAGCAAACCAATAATGTATATGAGAATATTTTAGGGCGTTTCCAGACCAAAGAAATAACCTTCCATGCCAACCAGTTTTACCCTGATCATAACAATCTCATGAGTTCTCTCAAGCTTTCGGATACATAAGAATGCATCTTCATTACAGATGCACAAATCCTCACTGACACAGTTCAAAGCAATGGCTATTTGTGGTCTTTCATCAATGCAGAGTGATTTGAAGTGAACTTAATTGGAGCACAAGATTCCTGAATTTCTATTATGTTGATGATTGATTCATCTGGAATAAGGAATTTCTTTCTGAATTACTATCCTTATCTATTATCATTTACGTTTTTGTGTAGTGTTTCGATCACTTTATTCACCAATAATCATCAGTTAATAAACTTGTTTGTTCACTTTACATAAACGAAAGTAAGTAGAGAGTCGGTATTGTTACCTATTAAGAATATCAAGGTTCTTAAATACGAAAAAAAATGTGCATTCACTCAAACTTTTTAGATTCTAAGATGAAGCATTCTCATCATTAATTTTTGACGTCCTTTTTCATCTTACAGTCGCTTCTCCTTTCACAACTTTCGAGTTGAAATAGCCTCAAGCTTTCAAGGCAGTGTCACTAGGTAAGCACGAAGAAGAAGCTTCCGACGAGACGGGGACAGGCATCCTATATCTGGGTTGTTGTCTTTCATGGACGACGCCTTGACCAATTCAGAAATAGGAGCGTATGGCTAGACAGGGCACAAATCTATATTTGAATCGCCGCTTCTCTGTACCCAAACTCTAAAGTTCCTATCTTCTGAGCCATCTTTATGAAAGCGCCAGTATCTTGGGAGAGCAAGATGCTAATCAGAAGATATGTGAGTCGAAGTATGGATACACGCTGTCCATACGCGCTACTAAAATCATTTTTGCTATAAGAAGTGTGTCTGAGAATTTGAACTACCTTTTTTTGGCAAAAAAAGTAATGGTTTCATCTACCGCTGAAAGTCGCCTAACACCACCCAATCATGCTGATCATGGCATAGCCACTCAAACCAAACTTGTAAACCCAATGGCCAACCATGACACTAGTATCATAATTTGTGGGGCAATTATTGACAGAATGATCAGTCACGCGTTAATCGATAATATAATCCAAACTTTTGAATCGGAACTCTTTTAAAAAACTGATGGTTGATATTTAGCAGTGCCTAGCATTGTCAGGCACCTCTGAGTGTTGAAGCGCGGTAATTTAGATGTTTCAATTTTTTAGATAGAATGCTTGAAAAGAACTCCTGGCTGTTGTTTGACTGTATGAGCGTTACTGGATGGCAATCAAAGTAGAGCGAAATATTAGACTTGGATGCTTGAAAAGTATCGATCGTTGTTTGGGGGTAATTAAAGTAAGTGGAAATATTGAACTTTGATGCTTAAAAAGTATCGATCGTTATTTGCCAGTAATTAAGGTATATCGAAATATAAGACTAGGAATTCTTGAAAAGGCTATCACGCCGTATTTAGATACACCATAATAATAATGATAATAAAAATGTATATGTTTATTCTCGTCTTTGCAAAGTCTTTTTTAATCAACCATCTATTTCGTCATCATTTCCCTGCCGGTCTTACCTGATCTTTCCCTTCATTTATATCGCTGTTGCCTGCACATCTTCCCCTACCTCCTATCATTTGACTTGTTAGTATCTGCGATTTTCGGATAACAGCTGATTTTGTGACATTTCATAATTAATCTTATCCATTTTCTTGCTATTCATTAATTTGTTTATTTTTTTTCAAAATGGCTGCCTATCTTTTTTTTTTCAATGCTAGCAATACAAAACCACTTTCCGCTGTATTCTGATATTTCATTTTTCATCTTGGAAATTAGCTCCTCTCTATATGTGTATATCTCTGTCTCTCAGTCCTTCTTTTCTCCAATATTTAGTATTCATTCTTCATCATTTTTTTTCAAATTAGAAACTGTAAACTGAAACTATTATGAAAACTGTCAATATAGGTTTCTTTAATCTCTAAATCAGTCAGGCTTGATATGTATGTATAAATCGTGCGTACACCGATTGAGACAAGGTCCAAAATCGTAAGCATTTATTTCTCATCAGATCTAGAAAAAACATTTTTTAAAAACTTCATAATAGGTTTTTAGTGATGGGTTCAATTTGCAATAGTTTCTTTAATCTCTAAATCAGTCTTGCTGGCTATGTATGTATAAATCGCGCATACACCAATGGGAACAAGAGGCTAAAATCGTAAGCTTTTATTCCTCATCAGATCTAGAAGAAACATTTTTTTAAAACCTCATAATAGGTTTTTAGAGAGGGGGCTCAATTTGCTATATAAATGCATGCTGAATTGGTCCCTTTGTTTGCTTCCAGTAACATTCACGTTTCTTTCTTTTTTTTTTTTTTTGGTCTTGTTTTTAATTTTAACATTTATTTTCAATGATTGCTGTCCAGCAGGTGAAAGAAGTAACTAATTCATTGATCACCTCTTTTCCATTTTTTATAATTGATCACCTCATCACAGCATGCTGTCAAAAGATGTTGGTCACATGACTGTTTCTATTGAGTTACATACGACGTTTTTCTTTATCCTTTACTTTTTTTTTCTCAATTCATTCTTTACCATTTATCTTTATATCTTATATCTAATCTTGCCTTGTATTTTAGGAACTGAATATGCTTTTTGTTCAATTCATTCTTCCTCATTCTTTTTTATTCGATTATTTTTTAGGACTTACTTATTATTTTCCTTTGATTTGTGTCCCACTTCAAGTTAATTTGTCTTCAGGTTGAAAGCTTGTTTTTTTTATTTTGCTTTGTTCAATATTTAATTCTATGCTTTTTTGTTCATTTGGAATTTCTTTCTTTTTTTTTTCTCTCGTTTATCCGAATTCCTTTTCTTAATTTTCTCTTTCTATTCGTCATGAGAAGGTTCAATCTTTTTTTTTCATTCACTGTTTCAATGTTTCAGCATTGTATTTTTTAAAAATTATTTTTTAATTACACTCACTTTATTTATAATTCTGCCACTTTTTCATTACCTTTCTCTCCCTCCCCATCAATCAACTCTTTCATTCCCCTTACTCCCACAACTTCCCTCTCTCTTCTTTCTTTGACTATCTCATTCCCCCCTCTCTTCTTTCTTTGGCTATCTCATTCCCACTCTCTCTTCCTTTCTGTTTAACGTCAATATTTTCCTTTTTCTTCCCTTTCATTTCATCTTACGCTCACTACTTTTATCATTTCTTTCCCCTTCATTATTCCATTTCCTCTTCCCCATCTCTCTCTCTTTTTCTCTCTCTCCCTCTCTTTCTCTCGTCCTCTGTCTCTTCTCATCTTTTTTAATACTAATTGTTTTCTTACCTTTGATTTTGACTCCCTATTTTCATACCTTCAGACTTCTGTCTTTAATTGCTCTCCTTTTCAAAATATCTTTCTCTCATTCCGATTTTACTTCTCTCTTTTTCCCTAATCTTACTTTCACAGTCTCCATACACCGATCCCCCTCTTCTCACCTTTACAACTGCATTACTCCTCTCTTTCCCTCACTTCTGATGTTCACTATTACATTACCCCTTCTCTCTTCCTTCTCTCTCTGTTCCATTTCTCATTAGTTCCTCTCTTTTCCCTTATTCATCTCCCCCACTGTCTGTCCATCTGCCTCTCTCTCTCTCTCTCTCTCTCTTTCCCACCCTCTCTCTCATGTCATTGCATTCTAACTTTTTTCATCCTTCTTCTTATTCTCTTCTAATTCAGTCCATCTATCTTCCTCCGTTTCATATAATCTAGATTCTTATTATCATTCTTTCAATTCAATAATTGTTTCGGTCTTTCGATGAAAATTTTCCTTCACCTGATAACCATAATGCATTTTTCTTTGTTTATCTTTCCTAAATGAATGTCCGTTTCGATTTCTTCCCTTTACAAAAAAATCCCTCTTCCTTTCTCCGCTCATATCCTTCATTCTCTACTTCTTTCTTTCTTTCTTTCTTTCTTTCTTTCTTTCTTCATGCATGACTTTTCCTTTCACTTTCCTTCTTCCTTATTTCCACCTAGTCTTATTTCTTTCATTCTTTTTTCATTTCTATATTTTTTGTTTGCTTAATTTTCCGGATAAATTATGTATTTTTCTTCTTTCATTTTCCCCTTTCTTTTCTCTTCTTTCTTTTTCTTTCTTTAGCATTTTCTTTCTTTTTTTCATCCAAAAAGCTTTCATCAATTTTCGCTCTATCATTCAATCCTCCTTCTTTTCTTTTTCTTTTTGTATACTTCAAAAAGTCCTTACCCATTTCCTTCCTTTCTTCCTTCATTTACTTATTCCTTTATTTCTTTCTTCAACCCTAAATTCCCCCGTTCGTCCCGCTTCTTCTTCTTCTTCTTCTTCTTCTTCTTCTTCTTCTTCTTCTTCTTCTTCTTCTTCTTCTTCTTCCATAACCACCACCCATAACCCTCTCCTCCCTTCATTCGCTCTTGTTTCCAAAAATATATTTTGCAACAAAGTCCCCACCCCCTGCGCTCTTTCTCCCCAACACCAACGAAATCTGAGGCTGTTCTTGTTTGCCTCAGAATCGCCCAAACAATGCCCAAACCTCACCTAATATAATTTCTGATTTCTCCCAAATATCACCACCGACCCCCATCCAACCATTCGACTATCTCTACGTACTGTCCTGCAATCGGAATACATCCATCACAAAGAGACTTCCCCATAACATTTCTTTTTTTTTCCTCTTTCACATTCACACACGCGCGCACTCACACACTCACACGCGCATGCACACACGGTGTGTTGTTAATGCAAATGTAACTCAAGTGTCTCTCTCCATTTGCTCTGCGCTTCCGAGTCACCGTTTTTTTTCTAGCCAATATCTCATCAGTTTCCGAACTGCCGTCCAGTTTTGGGTTATGATGGACGTTGTAACAATGTCGACACAATGTCCCACGAAGAGAGATGACGGCGACACGTGCTCGACTGGTTCGTTCATGAGTAAACGCTATGTGGGCGCTTGTAATGTGTGTATATGACTTCGAGATCCTCTCTTCGCAGTGCATCGATATATTTCTCTGTACGTAAATGTATCCTTTGAGCTATGTATTCCTAACGCACGGATGCAAATGAATGAAACACTGTGAAAATATCTTTGACTCACGGGGCCGAAATATTCATTTGCTTCTGACCAACTGTATTGCCTGAAACAATAACCAAAATTTAAACGCACGTCTCCATGCATAAGAATACACTAATATTTTCGAAGCAGGAAGATTTTGTGCTTCTAAAAACAGAGCTATTTCGATCATATGCTTCTTCTAAGACGGAAACGAACATGCACACACACACACACACACACACACATATATATATATATATATATATATATATATATATATATATATATATATATGTGTGTGTATATACATATATATATATATATATATATATATATATGTGTGTGTGTGTGTGTGTGTGTGTGTGCGCACATGTGCCCTGGGGTCAAATGAATGCTTCTGCTCTTGGTCCGGCCCATGCCCACTTCTGCATACTGCTAAGCATTATTACTAAGCTAAAATTGTCAACTTTGAGTTTTGTTTCCCCCCCTTTAACGCTGGGGTTCCCTACGAGCACTTCTATATAAATCTTTGCAGTCAGCGTCCTGCAGGAATCCAAGCGTTGTCTGGGGAAAAATGTTAATACAGAAATGAAACATGTTCTTCGGTATATATATTTTCTTACGAAACACAACCACATGTTGGGGATGGCAAGGGCCAAAAAATGGATTGAATGTATTAAGTATACTATTGACAAGTTGTGCAATCAAATCTTGGCATAGGTGTTGCAACCCCTCGGGCAGGTTCGTGCAGACACCCGGACAGACCTGCGTAGGCTCCCAGGTCTCTTCAGATAGATCAACATGATCAGCACAGTTTTTCTCACGATCGTTTTTAAGATGTTTGAAGGCCAAAATATGATTTTAAGCTATTTTTTGCAAAACTTTTAAAGAGAAATATTCAGAAAATTAATCTCAATGGAAACTTTTGCTCACATTAATTTTCCACATTCAGTATTTAGGGAAATTATTTTCTAAGTCTTTGGAACTGAGTTGTATTTACATTGTAAATACAATGCTAAATTGTGCCGTTACTTTTCACCTCTCATACAGAATTACACCCTTTAAGTATTCGGTTAATTCCCTTATTTCCATCCAGTTACTTCCCTTTTTGTTAGAAAAATATATCGGGCAATCCTTCGTTTGGAGAGGAGAAAAATTTTAACGATGTCAAAATGCAGAAAAGGGTTAAAAATATTCTTACACGAATTCACATGAGAGAGTTTAGAGAAGGAACCAGTGTTCACGAACTAATGCAGGCTTTACTGACGGGACAGGGTCATAATATCTATAATGGTAATGTGGTTAATTGTTTGGACTAAAAATATTGAAATGATGAAGTATCATATTCCTACATATTCATTGTGATTGGTCTGCTTTGAGACAAACAAAAGTCAATTAGTATAAGGATATAAGTACCGGATACGTTAAGATTCGGATCTTGCTTTCGAAAGTGGAATACCAATTTAAAATGATAGCTATCGCAGAAAAAAATTAGCGCTAAAAATGATCTGCATAGGATGAAAAGTCTCTATACAAATATTTCCGTAGCGTTTTTTTTTTCTATCTACACCAATGTTGGTTCCAGTGTGCAACGAAGATATAGTTTGTTACACAAACTTATAAGAGATTTACTACTCCTGCTAAGAGTCAGATTTAGCCAAGCTTTATGAATTACTGCAAGAGAGCCCGATGTGGGACATTATTCAGCCAAAACTGCTATCCTCATATTTTTGTGAAATAATTTGGCTGCTCAACTTGTGACATGGTCTGTGAGCACATGTTAGATATTGATATCTCAGCGTTCATTGTGTACTCAACTTCTCTTGCCTTGTGCCGGAGTATGTTAAGTGTAGTAGGTGATCATTAAAGTGCCTCGATTCGAAGCAATGATTTGATTATTTAGAATGTTATTATTACAGTTATTTCCATCTATCACAAGTGACCACCCACGTATGACCTTAACCCAGACTCAATTGGTTTGATAAATATCAATTAGGACGCCTCACCAAGACACGATGGTTGGGAAGCTTCTCTCACAGACCATTACTATTGTGGTGATTTTAACCCTCAAAAGACGTTTCATACCTGTGGACTTGTCCTACACTAAGTGTCTTGAAGATCTACACCTTTGTATACACCTTGTATTTGTAGAAATTGTTCCGCCCTTCCATACTCCCAAAAAATCGATCATTGAAACAATTACGTCTGATTCTCTGATCAATGGCGTTTTTGGAACAGTTTTACCAAGCGTTTCCTATTGTATGGAAACAATGTTACAATGGGATATTTGTGACTCGTAAAACTCACGTTTCAAGAAATTATTAATATTGTTTTTCCTGGTGCCTCTCTGTATTTCTCTTAAATATCTAACCAAAAGATTGCACACATGATTTTCAGGAAACCGAATTCACCAGCGCACCAATACACCATGACCAATGGGCGTCTGCTTCGGGAGCGGTCGAACAGGGCATTCCTCCTCTCGGATCAAGCCTCCTCACTGGGGGAGGGGGGTGAGGAGTTTGATAGGAACTCATAGTAGTCGGATACCAAGGAGTAACTTGGAACAGTGACGAGTCATGCTTAAGGCTTAAGACAAGTCATGGATTAAGTGCCCTTCCTTGAGAGTCATCCAGATGATTTTTTTGTCATCTGCCCGGAATATATTCATTTGCCCTCAGGGGTAAGTGCTGATAGATGCAGATGGTTCCACCTAACACCCGGAAGTGATTATCTTCCGATGGAGGTCAGGTAGTGCAAAAATATACACCTGTTCATTAGAGAGGAAAAGTGACATCATAGAGAAGAATTGATATTCGTGAATTATAAAATGAATAAGAAAGGACATCAGATTTGATGGACAAAGGAATGAGAACAACATACCTCAGTGGATGAAATACTTGCTTTTGTTTGATATTCCTTTGGAGGGACACCAGATGTGACAGGTATAGAGATAAAAATGACATATCGCATTGGTTCAAATGAAGGATTCTGTTTGAAGTGTTCAGAAGGTTAAGGAATGCCGTAGACTGAAAATAAGATGGATAGATAATAGAATCAGATAAAAGAATGAGATAACGTGAGGAATCTGACCCGAAAGGATAATTGTATATGAGAAGGAACACTTCACATAAATTGAAATATAATTGATCGATGAATAATTTTTTTCACAACGGGTACAACGTTGTAAAAATTGAGAAAGAACTGAAAGAAATCTCATTACGAAGCATTGTGTCAAGTAATAATTGCAGAAGACCTCCCTTAAATTTGAAGATCTATTTCGGACTAAAGAAAAATCAAGAGTAAATAAATGAGCTGATTGCAGCAATTTTTTTCCCCAATAGACAACTTAATTGGATTCATGGTGTGAGCTATCGATTTCAATATTGGTTTTATTGCTAATTGATAGAACGATGAATTAATTGTACACATCTTGCAAACGATTAGATTGAAATCTACAAACGCAGGAAGACACACGTGTGGGTGTTTGCGCGTGTACGTACAAGACGACATTCTATAAACATAGCCACGTGCATAAAAAGACAAAAATTTGAATCGGGCCTGTGAACTGTATCCATCGTACAGTTATAGTCACAAATATGCGAAGACATTAGTACATCAGTTGACGGTTACACACACACACACACACACACACATGTATATATATGTACACACATACACACACACACACACACATATATATATATATATATATATAGATAGATAGATAGATAGATAGATAGATAGAGAGAGAGAGAGAGAGAGAGAGAGAGAGATCTTATCACCGGTCTGCAGACTGGTACCGTGCTACAAAGCATGCGTTGATGGGCCGCAAGGTAACGATATGCTTTCGTGACATTTTTTTTTTTTTTTTTTTTTAACTAAATTAATTTGCTTAGATGTTAATGACAATTTCGCGAGATAACCCCTTCAGAAACGACATTTAGTCGATTTGTGACTTATAATTTACTTATCACGTGTATTACGGTCTTGATTAACAACCCAAACATCAGCCAGACTGCAAGAATATCGGACATATCAAAAGGTTGGGACTCCTCCCAAGCGAGAGATAGATAGAGTATATGTATGTATGTGATAGATAGATAGATATATAGATAGATAGATAGATAGATAGATAGATAGATAGATAGAGAGGTACAAGGGATGAGTGAGAGGGGAGAAAAACAAAGATAGTTTTCAAAAGTTGTAGGAGGGAGAATAGGAAAGAAATTTAGGTATTTTACTGAGGTGTATGAAAAAGTTTACATATGAAACCGATCCATGTTTAAATAACCTCTCCATAAAACCATGGACCGGCAACAAAAATTGCAAAGGATAGGGGAGAAAATGATGATACAGGCATAAGATGGATTAAGAGTAGAGACTTCAGATATAGATATTCCCAGCAGAACACCTACAGAAATTATATATATATATACGTGAGTGTAAGCGTGGTTGTCGGTTACGCGTGTATATATATGTGTGTATATATATATATATATATATATATATATATATATATATATATATATATATATATATATATATATATCCTAAATATGGGAAATTTGTTGCATTTAGTTATAAAAAAATCCTACATTAGTGTAGAACGTTTTTCAGTCTTGGAGCACTTATGAGGTTACTAAAGAAGTTTCAAATAAAGATCTTACATAAGGAGTTATTTTTAAATCGTTCTTTTGCTTATTACATTATATGTTATGTAAGTCAATCATTCACTAATGACAGTAACTGCAAGAGGTTCAAAAAGATTTTTTTTTCAGAATCAGATCTTAAAGCACATATTTATATTACATGAGTATTATGGACGCATGTGTTTAGGTAGGTCACCATATCTATGTAAGACGAAATAGTATTCAAAAGTTTTTCGTCCGTTTTCTTTTCTAAATTAGTAATGGTGGCCAATTAAAAAATTTGATAGATTTGCCTCAGCGAGTACGCCATCGTTTACAATTAATTTCGGCCACTAACAAAGACTTGTTCATTAAAAGTAATTGATCTGTCAGAAATTATAAATGATTCGCAGATTAAATTCCGTCCGTCCTTTCTATGCACAATGGACACGCGCTCCTCTGAAATAAGGGAATCGGGAAACGCGCGGTGCGAAATTTACATTTGTGAAATTAATTTCGTTTTTATGTGCCGCCATAATCCATCATGGCAGCCGGACAGCCTCGATTTGAAACAATCCTGCTTTTGCCACTATTCACTAGACACTCAAACGCAAAAGGCAGACACTATTTCTCTTTTGCGCTTTTTTTTTTTTTTTGGTAGTTTTTTAAAAAGATTTTATTTGCTATTTTACATTTTTTCTTCTCTTTTTTGCTTCCTTCTTTATTGTTGTCCATCATCCCTTTCTCTTTTTTTAAAAACTACTGATGTCATTTTCTTACTGAAGATCTTCACCTTTTCTCTCAGTGTTTTTATCTTTTCTTCGATCTGCGTTTTTCAGACGACTCTTTCTCATTTTTCTCGAATATTTCTTTGCGTTTTGTGTCTTTGGCGGTTACGTTTTTCACTTATTTTTTTAGAATTCTATTTTTTTCCGATCAACATTTTTACTTTAAATCCTTTGCTTCTTTCGCTTTTTCAGATTCCCTTTTCTTTTTATCTCTTCATCTTCCAACTGTATTGTTTTTGCATTGATTTGTTTTGATTCTATATTTCCTATAATGTCTTCCTACATACATACTTTATTTTCTCTGATTTTCGTTTTTTATTCTCATTCTTTTTTCTTTCTTTCTTTCTTTCTTTTTTTCTTTCTTTCTTTCTTATTTTTCCTTTTTATTTTCTCATTTGTGTATTTAACTCGTTCTTACTTTTTTATTGCTTTCATTTTTCGTTTAGTTCTTTTTTATCATTCTCGTATTAAAAACTTTACCCCTTTTCTGTACTGATTCCTCCATTTCTTTTTTTTTCTTTTGTGCATTTGCTTCTTCTTTTTCTATCTTTTTTGGCATTCATTACTTTTTCCTCTCCATTCTCTTTTTGCTTGTTTTGTCACTTCTTCAGTTTTTTCTTCAAATCCTGATCCTTTGTTTAACTTTGTTTTTTTTTTGTAGTTTTCATTACCCCCTTTTCTCCTTTGTTTCCTTTCGTTCCTTTTCTCTTCTTCTTTCTATTTTAATTTCTTTGAATTCACCCGTTCCTTCTATCTTTTATACATTCTATCTTCCTTTTTTTTCTTTTTTTAAAATCTTATTTCTTCTTTCTTCCATTTTACTTTCTTTTCTCTCTTATGTAGCCTTCATTATTTATTTTTTCTTGATTGTTTTTCTTCCTCTTTCCTTTTATTCTTTCTTTCTTTTTTCCAATTCAAGTGATTGATCTTCCTTTTATATGATTATCTTTTGTTCTTCTCTTACTTTATTACTGGTTGCTTTCTTTTCTACTTTCGTTTTCTTTTCCTTTTTTTTCTTTTGTTACCATCATCATTCTCTTTTTCTCAATTGTTTTTCTTTCTTCTTTCCCTTTCTTTTTCCTTTCCGTCATTCTTTCTTTCTTCTTTTTTTTTCAATTCAAGCTCATCTATTTTGTCTTTCTTCTGTATAATCCAATATTTTCTTCCTCTTTTCTTTTTCCTTTCCCTTGTCCTTTTAAGATTTTTTATTCTTTGTTTCTCTCTTCTTTTTTTTCTTCTCTCAATTCTTATTTTTTTGTTTTGCTTTTCTTATATAGCATCCATTTTCTTTTATTCCTTTCTCTTGTACTTTTTTCCCTTCTCCTCTTTTTTCTTTCCAACCCTTTTTTATCTTTCTGACTTCTTTTACAACATCCTTCTCATTTCCCTTTTCTCTTTTTTTTTCTTTGGTCTCCTTTCGGATTCATTTTATTCAATCATATTTCTTCCTCTCTAATTTCATATCAATCATGTCTCCTCATGTATTTTATTTTCTTTAAAACTCGCCCCCTCATTCCTTGCGTCCCCCTTTTCTTTATATTCACTCGTCCTTCCCTGATTGCCTTGCTTCCGTCGTTCGTTAAATTTCCCCCGTCATCTGTGTGCTTTCATTCGTCTCTACTGATCTGTCATTTCAAAACCGGGCGTTCCGTGAATAAAGCCCCCCCCCCCGACTCCGCACATTTTACGTCTTGTATTGTTTCATCTTTTAATTAATGTTGATCGAACTGCTTTCTCCAATGTTCTTGTTATTGCAGTCTCTTCCTTCTTCTATTTCTCGTATTGGGCAGTTATCGGTTAATACTGTTCCAAGACATGTTTTCTATTCTCCGAGTCCGGTACTCTCATTATTATCATTAATGAATAACTCACAAATGATAATAGAGACTGCACCTAAGAAGATTGAAGTATCATCAATTAAAGCAAGAGAATATGCAGATTTGCTGTCGCATGGTCTCCATTGGTATCGATCCTAGGACTCGGGTTCAACCACGTGGTACTATTGTTGTCGACAAGGAAAAGAGAACCTGACAAATAATAGACGTGGCTGTGCCTGTGGGTTCACAGAGTGAATATGAAAGAGAGTGAAACAATAGGAAAGTATCCAGGACCTGGCAAGGGAGCACTAAAAGGTATGGAACGTGAAGGCCAGCGATTTTTCAATAATAGAAGTTGCTTTGAGAACTGTGCCAAAGACATTGAAAACAAGATTGGAGGAGCTGGAATTCAAATGATGGATTAAGACTATGCGGACTACATCACTACTTGGTCCACACGAATATAGAGAAGAGAACCGGGTGTATGACTCTTTTGACTTCCAGTCATCACCAACGGCCTAACAACTAGAAGGGAAGGGCATGAAAAAGTAAAGTTTGGGTAGGTTGGTACGGTTACAGATAACAGCGCTGTTATGATATATGAGAACAATGTGAGGAAGGGGGGCTGAACACCCGATGACATATTATCACTCAGATTCCAAACATTTGGTGTGAAAGTGTAAAAATGCACCATTGCAGTGGACTGCGGGAGTACTGAAAGGATGATTTAAGACTTGAAAGGACTTGGTGTCACTTTAAAATGGTTTGGCAAGACCAATAGCACCCAAAACCGACTGAGACGAACGACTGGCCTTGTTAGTTTCATGCAGGAACTGGTGTTGAAGAACCGTCTGGACAAAAATATAATTATTATTCTAAAAATGGAATATACTTACCACTCACCCCCCTCTCTCTTTCTCTCTCTCTCTCTCTCTCTCTCTCTCTCTCTCTCTCTCTCTCTCTCTCTCTCTCATTCCAACCAAGTTTCCCTTCAAACATCTACAATGTCTAAATGCTATGTCACGGCGGTGGCCATTTAAGTGTCCATTTCACGATGGATCAATAGTATAAATTGATCACCCCTAGAAAATGAGTTAAAATAGTTGTAAGAAAAAACTCATTTTCAAAGGGTGGATACTGGAAAACACATTGATTTTCGAGCCCCTACCCCAGGAATATCAAAATAGAGCAGTGATACAGACATAGTCCTCCAGCTAGCTTTCTAACAGTACAGAGAAATGCTGTGGTATGTACTTTTTCTCCAGGTTTCTGCTGGTCATCGCTGAAAGCCAAGTGGCAGTAAGTCTCCGCAGCGCTTCCAAACCTTGGCCGACTTTCCCAACACTTATTCTAGGTTCTTCCTGGCTGTTCAGCCGTCACTGATAACTTGAGGTGATTAGTTTCTTATTTCAAGTATACTGCTCAGTATCCAGCAGATCCCAGTGAAGCTGTGGTATGCCTAGTCTCAATCTTTCCTTTCATCAATAACTCATCAAGTATTGACTTCGATGCCAGTGGCAAGTGCGCTTACCTTCATTGGCACTATCTTGACCTCCATGTTCCACACCTTTCTTAGATTGCAGGCCAATTCCTGCTGACCTCTCCACTTTATTCCCAAACATGTAGTCAACAAGCACAGCCAAGTTCTCTATTCCTTGGACACGGCTCCTTAATTTGGCTTCCTATGGCCTCTACTTTTTCAGGATGATTTTTAATTTGGGCCGGTACCATTAGTCGTTTCCATAGTTCCCAGTGAAAGACAATTACTACCCTGTCGTACACGTTCTTGTACTCCGTCAGGGCTATTTGCTACATTCGCTGGTTATGCAATTTATCGTCTCTTACCTTTCTCCACAGAAGTGGCATTTCCTGTTTGCCTAGGTTCCGTCGATTTTTGACCTGACATTGTTAGCGCTCTGTTTTATTTACAAATTCTATCACAATGTCATCGTTGTATTCTTCAACTTTGTTGAACAAAATTTTGAGCTCTGCCCTTGTCCTTTGCAAGTAGCATTATGTCATAAACTGCATGAGATGGTTGACTTTTGCTTCAGTTCGGGAGAATTGATATCCTTATCAGTTTTTTCCAGGGTCTGTTTACAAGTCGTTTATTATCTTACTGGGGTATTCCTCTGAGGGTAAGTCACGATCTTTATTTTTTGCTGAATTCCTGCAATTCTGTCTCTGTTTCTTCTCGGATTTTGTTTCGCTTGGTTTGCCAGACGCTGACTTGAAGCGTTTAACGTTGATTCTTTTCCTCCATGTTTTGCACATGCGTTGTCTGTAACCCGTAACTGATAATTGGCTTTTTAGGTAACGATAATTTTCTGCGTTCATCCTTCCATATCTTTCGAATTATTTTGTCCAGCCGTTTCTTGGTAATGAATATGTGCCTACTGTAGCTTATCAAGGGAAAACAGGTAGGAAATCAGGCCAGCATTCGCAAGTTGACGAACAGGTTCCCACTTGAGGTTAGCAAAAGTGCACCTGACGGTTATGACGTTCGAATCTTGAATTTGTGTCCAATTTTTGTGGGGTGGGTATTATTTTGTACTCTCATTTTTTAAAAATTGATTTTTGGTACTGCAAGGCCACGCCAAGCCCTCATGGGTTGGTTATAGTTGATTTCAATCAGAGTAACCTCAGAGCCCCACTGGTCCTTAGCACCCATGATATTCTCTCTTGATGAAGTAAGACATGTGAAGAATAGCAGGACTTTCACATATTACTGGCAGATCTATATCATTGGGTTTTCAATCCATAACTATCCCCCACCGCAATCAAGGTGTGTACATATTACAGTATTGAGACTTGATGTAAACCGAAGACGCGAAATAAAAGTAGAAGTCCAGGGTCGATTCATCTCCCATAATGTTGACTTGCAGAGAATCCGTCACCCCTGTTCAAACACTGAAACCTACTTGGGGGTATTTTAGTTGATGTCGCTTTTACTTACTCCACTCTGAAGCTTTGTTGAAAGGCATGAATCCTCTTTACCTGTGCTCTATCCCATTATCAATTTATTACAACAAAATGTTTTTTCACCGGCAGAGATTAAGGTTGAGCAAACGACTACTTCATCTGTCTAAGCAGTATCTACAAAAAGCTTATAACCTTCCCCAATAACAATTATCCATAAACCAGACCAGAAAACAGATAGATGCGGAGGGATAGATGAGCCCGTTAATATGGGCTTAAGATTTTGAGTGTGATTGACTCTCCCTGATAGAGGCAAATACAATTGAATTTACAGCATCTTATTGCAGTACTGTACTCTATTGCACTAGAGCACTCTACTGTACTCTATACACTCTGGATAAATATGCACGCAATTACCTTTTTTATCATTCAATTATATTCTTGTAATTTTGAGCACTACAATACGTACTTGTCTGTATCAATTCATGCATTATATGTGTTTAGCACTGATTACAAAAAATAATGAGAATTTAATATGAAACCTATGTATCCTATCTGAGGAAGGTTGAAATAAAAGATCATTGAAAATGCTTGACTTGTTTGTTTGGAAACAACAGAAACATTCTTTTAATTTTGGGGGGGGGACCTTTCATTAGTTAATTCCACGATATTTTTATCATTCAATATCTGACAAGTATGAATCTCTCTATCTCTCTATCTCTCTCTCTCACTCTTTCTCTGTCTTTCTCTCTCTCTCTCGTCTAGTCTTTTTCATTCTTTTTCCCTCTCCAGCTTTTATATATATATATATATATATATATATATATATATATATATATATATATATATGTATATATATATATATATATATATATATATATATATATATATATGTATATATATATATATATATGTATATATATATATATATATATATATATATATATATATATATATATATATATATATATATATATATATATATACGGGGAAACACGCAATTAAATGCTGCACCTCGAAAAAAACTGGAAAAAATGAAATGTTTGAAAATCAGCAAAACTACACAAAGACAATGTATCTCTGCCACAGACCAGATGAGAATCAACAAAACTGCCCAAACAGATTTCATACCGGGCGAAATTCCGCCCATGGAAAGCCGGAGAATAGATTGGACGAATAGTAAGGGGAAAAAAAGTGAAGCAATAACAATAACAACAGTAATATTAATGATAATCAAACCCTGACAAGATAAGTTATCGTACAAATATAACTAATAAGGATTTCGTATTCACGTTTGATACTCGTATTATGGAAGAGAGAAACTGACAAAAAAAAAAATGAGCCCAAGTATACATAACAATAAACATTCATCCAGTTGCCTACATATAGGCACGCTTCTTATGAATATGCAAACTTGTTCGACTCCACGCATGCGTACGCATCTGCACGTGTTATTCGCCGTCTGTCGTCCTTTCTTCGATCCGCTTCATCATTTGCATATTTTGACGTTCTCAAATATCATTGTTAGTTGAGCTTCTAAGACTTGGACGAAGTTATCTGTCAGCGATGTTTGGACTAATAAAATATTGTCAACGTTGGACTCCAATCAGCCTGAGACCCCATCACCATCGCCACCACCTCCATCACCATCACCCACTCTGCCCGTTCACTCACAGAACTTACGCGCCGAAAGATGGATAGCCTTTAACGCACACGGAGATTAACATAACACACACGTTTACTCAGGGTCTGTACTGTGCAGACGTACCTACGAACAGGGTAATTAGCTGTCGGACGCCTTTCCGAACGAAGACGGAGTTCAAAAGGAACGCTCATTCGCGCAGACGGATTCGGATAAATATACGCCTGAAACGAGACAGGAGGAGTAGATAGACAAGTAAAGACCGAACCGAAAACCAACAAACAAACAAACGAGCACACTTAAGGCAAGTGGATAGCAAGATAAATGACCGCCAAGTTAGGAACACAGTCATATACAAAGCATATATATATATATATATATATATATATATATATATATATATATATATATATATATATATATATATATATATATATATATTGATGTATTTGGCCTGGAAGAATGATTATCAATTACATTATATTACATAGATACTTATTTGAAATGATCTCCCGTTATTAATGTATGTAACGGTTAATGTATCACTCAGAATAGACATCGCAAATAGAATAAACAATTATGAATAAATTGACCGAGAATAAACGTGATGAGAATTTGGAGTGGAAACAGTTATTTGGATCTTTGAATGAATAAGGGAGACTAATCTATAAATAGCAATATATAGTTATCTCCATCGAAAAAAATGAAAAATGTTACAAACAAAAAAATATACACCATGAGATGGCACATAATTACTCCTGCAAACTTACAAACATTTCGTTCAAGATCGAGAGAGGTGAGTATAGAAACATACCAGAGAGACGGAATACATGCATGTAAATACGCGTACATACATACACGCTTTTATATATAGGCACACATGAAGAATCCACGCTAGAATACGTACATACACCAAAAGTAGCATATACATGCAAAGATACAAAAACTACGAAATACACACTTGCACATAGAATGGCTCATATGCACAAATGTACACATCCACATACAAGCACACACACTCACACAAAAGAAAGATACGGGAGCATACGCATGCACCTAAACGTACACCTATACAAAGACATGAACATAGAAAAACACACATGAAAGTAAGCATATATATATCTATATACAACCAGTGAAAAATCAAATCTACAAAGTATTAAAAGGGCAAACATAACCTGTAACATTCCACTAAAACAATATGTCCTCACTACAGGATTATATTACCAGAGGCTTTATAACGACTAAATTTTATCCTATAAAAGGTCGAAGAATAAACCGACTGGAATGTACTGAGGGAGAGAAAAAACTGTAACAACAACAACAGCAACAACAACAACAACAACAACAACAACAATAAGGAGGGCGAAAAAAGGGAAAAATACCAGGACCTAGCAAGGGAGTTAAGGAAAATGTGGAACATGAAAACCAGGGTAGTACCGGTCATAGTGGGCGCACTAGGAACTGTCCCCCAAACGCTGAGGGAGAGACTGGAGGAGATCGGGATTAGGGGGAGGATAGAGACTGTACAGACCACAGCTCTACTGGGAACTGCACGGATACTGAGGAAGGTGCTAGAGATATAAGTACTGCAACGAATAGTAGCTCTGTCATGATATGCGAAAGAGAGAGGAGACGTTAGCTGAAGACCTGAGGAGACTTATTGTCACTCAGCCTTCAGCGATAACAACTGGGCAACCGGTGTGAAACTGTAAATCGTAGAATTACTGCGACCTATGAGTACTGGGGGAGGAGGGCTGGAGACTTGAGGAGACTTGCTGTCACTCAAACTCCAGCGGTTACCACCAGGCAACTGGTGTGAGATTCCAAATGGGGAAAAGTGGTATCAGCACAAGCCAGAGGCAGTTTTGGAGAATGACAACCACAAACTACTGTGGGACTTTGACATCCAAACTGACCACCTCATCCAGGCAAGAAGGCCGGACTTAGTAATAGTAGACAAAAAAAGGAAGGCCTGCCAAATAGTAGACGTTGCTGTACCTGCAGACCATAGAGTAAAAAAGAAGGAGGGTGAAAAAAGGGAAAAATACCAGGACCTAGCAAGGGAGTTAAGGAAAATGTGGAACATGAAAACCAGGGTAGTACCGGTCATAGTGGGAGCACTAGGAACTGTCCCCCAAACGCTGAGGGAGAGACTGGAGGAGATCGGGATTAGGGGGAGGATAGAGACCATACAGACCACAGCGCTACTTGGAACTGCACGGATACTGAGGAAGGTGCTAGAGATATAAGTACTGCAACGAATAGTAGCTCTGTCATGATATGCGAAAGAGGGAGGAGACGTTAGCTGAGGACCTGAGGAGACTTATTGTCACTCAGCCTTCAGCGATAACCACTGGGCAACCGGTGTGAAACTGTAAATCGTAGAATTACTGCGACCTATGAGTACTAGGAGAGGAGGGCTGGAGACCTGAGGAGACTTGCTGTCACTCAAACTCCAGCGGTTACCACCAAGCAACTGGTGTGAGATTCCAAATAATAATAATAATAATAATAATAATAATAATAATAATAATACCGTGAATTATTATAATTAAATCCACATGGATGGCAAGATGATCTTTCCCTATGATATAACTAAGCACAATTTTGCTTTAACGTTAGATCCACATATTGCAGGAAAAAAAATCAACACACACACACACACACACATGAGAAAGAATAGAGTCATTATGTTAGTTACACTCTGATAAACAAGGACATGTACTTAGGAATCAACTTAGCGTCTCCTCCCCATAATTAAAACGTCATCGTTTCAAGTCAAGAGTAACTGGTGCTTGACATGTAATACAAATCAAAGCGCCAACCCATCTTTAACCCAACCATTTCGCGACATCTCTTCCCCGATTCAGTAACCTCCATGTAGTACTCTACCTTTTCCTCCACTCTCATCTGATTGAAATGTCCACAACATTTCAAGCCAATTTTACTTATGTTCAATTTCTTAATGGCCCTAAATACTGAAGGGTCACCACGGCCTGATTACCCAGTGTCTTGGAGCTTCCATAACACCATTTAAGATTTGACAGATTCCTGAAAACACTCGTATCGATACTAAGCCTATTTGTGTATGTGAGTGCTTATACATGTAAGGGTCTATGTGTATAAATATGGGCGTGTGTATTTATTAAGTTTAGCCACGCACAGGGTCAAAAATAGGACACTCCCCGAAGAGCGAATATCATGCTCTAACAACGGTATGCGTAACTAAATTGCTGATCAATCCCATGGAAGGAAGTCGAGATATTTACAAACCTTCAATCTGGCTCAAAACTTCACAGGTAAAGCATCGTGTGGAGATAGCTTACAAACAATAATCTGCGAGGGTAGCTTTTTGATAATCGCAAAAAAGGTTAGCGCACAAGATGGAAATATGTTGATCTATATTTCAAAATAAAAATACACCAAAAGATCCTAATCTTCTGACCAAATAGGCACGTACATTTTTACAAAGTTTTGTTAAGTCTGGCTGAAGGCTTGAATAAAGTGGCATTAAATGAAAACCAACACGGCTGACCTACGATACGCGATTGCTACAGCGTTTGTTTTCATATCTTGGTCAAGCATCCATTGGATTGCGTGTTCAAGGATTAAGTTATTGATGAAGTAAACACTTCTGAATCTGGGATCAAGAGCAGTGATATTGGCCGAAGAGAAACAGAGAGAGAGAGAGAGAGAGAGAGAGAGAGAGAGAGAGCATTTGAAATGAATATTCCATAGGAGATTGAATTTGATTATTGATAGATTATTACATTGCTAGGTGTTAGAAAGAATGTAAAAAAGAAAGGAAGAAACAAACAAAAATATGATGGAAAACGGAAACAAAAAGCATATAATTTGAAAGGAAAAAGGAAAAAGAATGGTAGTGAATTTTACATCAGTGCTAAAATTGTGGTAGGTAATCGAAAGTGTTGCTCAACTGGGTGTAAATAGTTTTAGTTGAGTCATCTTATTTTGATGATGATGATGATGATATATATATATATATATATATATATATATATATATACATATATATATGTATATATATATATATATATGCGTGTGTGTGTGTATATATATATATATATATACATATATATATATGTATATATATATATATGCGTGTGTGTGTGCGTGTATATATATATATATATATATATATATATATATATATATATATATATATATATATATATATATATAGCCGCTTCAACGTAGCGTTACTGTTACTATTGAGCTAAACAGTCGCCCGTAATGCACAGGCCAAAATAACTGTTTCCACAGCAAATTCTCATCTCGTTCATTTTCGGTCTATTCGTTTCTTTCAACATGACAGTTGATGTATGTATATATATTCAGAGAGTGTGTGTGTGTGTGTGTGTGTGAGAGAGAGAGAGAGAGAGAGAGAGAGAGAGAGAGAGAGAGAGAGAAAGATGGCTGTATATATGTAAATGTATAAACGTAGACAAATGAACACAGGAATACTCCTTCCCGGATATCAGCAATTCGTATGCACACCGGCATACCTACGTGTATACATTCACAAACACGCACACACACACACATACACACCACGGACGCACACATACACACCATGGACACACACATACAAGCTGTTAGTTCCTTTTGTTTCACATCCCTTACCCTTGACAGTCTGCTCTCTAATATCTTGCCTTAATTATTCTCTTTCAATTGTATTCATTTATCAGTTTTCTCGTAACGGACACCAACCATTCCTGCTCTTGCTGCCTTCCTACGACCACCCGCCTTGCATTAGAATAAACGGTCAATCGTGCCTTTCACATCCGTTCCTTCATTCTTTTATTCTTCAATTTATTTATTGATTTATTCCGTTCTTCTTTCATTCTTTTTCTTTATTTTTTTCTTTTCCGTATTATTTGGCATTCTGTTTCTTTATTGCTTTCTTTCTTTATTTCTCTTTTCCATCCTGAGCACTAATACAATCGAGAAAGATGATTCTACGTCCCTATACTCTGCCCCACTACCTAATGTAGGTCGCTTCCATGGTATATCACGTTGGTAGACGAGTAGCTCTGTTATAACTACTGACTACACTGACGTGCAGTAATAACTACGAAAAGCTGTTACACTCATTGTCAGCTTTGAGAGCTGCAAACAGTCGGGTCTAATATCATGTTCAGGAGATACATTGTTTTCCTGTTAACAGTGATGCGTTTGTATATACTAATGGTAGTAGCTAAGTCAACCAATGTTCAGTATTTTTATTCCAAGTTTTCTTTCAGTTTCTCATTAATTTATTCCTAAATTATTTTGAAATAACTTCGCCATTTTCATTCTCCGTGTTAACATTCTTTTTATGTTGCATATTTCTTCAATTCTCAGTCTCTCTTATTTTTCCTTTCATTCGTTTATTCATTTCTCAAATCATTTCGTGCTTTTTCTTCAGTCCCTTTCTTCTTGTTACTTGACCTTTTTTCTTTCATTTCATTTATTCATTCATCCATAGATCCATCATTTCTTCTTTCTCCTTTTTCTTTCATTTAATTTCTTTTTATTTATTCATTTATTTATTCATATTTTATTCATTTTTATCGCAGCGAAATTTTCCTTCGTCCCTGTTACTCGTCTTTCGTTAACATTGATTTTTGTTTGCTTGTGCCTTCCTTTATTCATTCATAGTTCGTTATTTGCTTCTTCATTTCTTTCATGTTCCTATTTACACCCTTTCCTTTCATTGTTTAATCTATTCACACCATTTTCGTTCCTTTGCGATTTTGCTACGTTTCTTCCTGCTCACTCTCCTTCCATATCTGCATTCGTTGATTCCTTTATTTCCGGTTATTTCACCTTCTCGACCTCATTTCACTGATCTGATCATTTACATCATTTCCTTACATCCGAATAGGTTGACGCTTGATTTTTAGCCTCAAAATGAATCGTTTGTGACAGGTAGATCAAGTTTGAGGCAGTAATTGAATTACAAATCAGGCTTATATAATATAGCACTATTTCCTCGAAATAATCACTCTAAGTTAGCAAGCTTTTGGCAGAGCAAGCTCAACCTTCAAGGACAAGAAAATCCCATTAGTTCTGAAAGCAGGATCAACAGCCACTGTATCCTCTCAATAATCACCAATGGAGTTTAAACATGGAACTCAATCAAATGATTGACATTGAAACTGAGATCTATGCACAGGAGAGAATCACACGGCGGGATTAAAAGACAGCTCAGTACCTAAGAAAACAAAAAAAATCGTAGAAACCATTAAAAAATTCGTATGGTAGTGGGCTGGCCATATTGCAAGAATCCCAGACAGTCGATGAGCATCACGACACACAACGTGGATCCCAAAGATCGTATTCGAAATTATAGCCGGCAAAAATAAGATGGTATGACGGAGTAGACAAGTCTAGAAAGTACTGGCTTGGTGATACTCGTGATTGAACCTTACTTGAAATCTCATATCTACTTGAATAATGAATCATGTACTTTTTTCTGTACGTCCACTTGAAGGTGAGTATTTTGCCGAAAAATTCTCCTACGCATTTGGAACAATGGACTCTTTTTCTCATCTGATTTCGTAAGGAATCAACGGTATTTCACGGGGTTTACCTATCACCTAATATTCAATCGGTCAGTGAGCCTGAAGCACATAATACCGTTGGCAGATTGATTATTATTTATTTTGACCAAACTTAACGCCAAGATATTGGAGATATTGGGAAAATATTTAATATCTCCATTAGTGAATGTATTGTAGCAAATTAAATTAAATAATATCATATCACATTATATTCGTTGTGAATTATTTCCATGTTTGAGACTAAGACTTACTCCTTGACCTTGCTCATGTACAGATGAATATGCAATGTTCGGGGCCTGAAAATCAAGTCGTCAAAACACAATTTGTACACGACTACATATGGTATATTTATTCAACAAGAGCCTGTGCATTTGAGGTTGAGCATGATTTTTTCATGATCATGTTGCATGCTTCTCAGTCTGCGGGTTAGTCTCTTTGTTAGGTTCCATGTTTCAGCTCCGTAGATGACTATCGGAAGATCAAATAAAGCAAGGTGAGTTTTCCCAGTATTTAATAAATAAAGCTCGGTATGGCCCAAGACGACAAGTGTTCGATTAGCAAGTGAGGATCACATTCACTGCAATGATAGTTGCCTGTCAGGCTAAATTCCTAACAATTTTTCATCCTTTCATTTGTTGTCCGATATTTTTTTCTGTCTAGACAACTCAATTCGATTCACTTGATTGAAGATTACCGTAACTGAGTCAACTTATTGCAAGAAAAACAACACTGATATTATAACTGGTTGTTGGACACCGTTACTGTGCAGACCTCAGGTTCAGAAAATACGCTTTTTTAGAGAAGGAAATCTAATTTGCATTAGCATTTGAAGGAACATAGGTGTGTAGTGAGTAAAGCAGAACGGAATAGACACAAAAGAGACTGCTCACATAAGCCGGTTGCTATCAAGATGTCGCCAAAACAGATCGCTTTTGAGATGCTATATCAAACATCAAAATTATATATATATATATATATATATATATATATATATATATATATATATATATATATATATATATACGTTATCCGAAAGTATTGTGTTCTTTTTAAAATATGTTTCCGTAATGGCGTAAAGCGACGGAGCAATTACCATTAATATATATGGGAAAATTTTTAAGCATTCCCAGACCCCAAAATGTTGTTGATGGCGTCTTTTGCTGACTCGGCTGATATTTTGATGTTGAGTGGTACAAGAGTCTGAAGTTTGGGATAGAGAGGAGGAGGAAGCGGAGGAAAGTACTAGTTATCTCTATAAGGACTCACTGAAAAACAAATACTGAATTTTTTTTTCACTTCTCGTTTTTTTTAAAGTGGAATAAAATAACCTTTTGATATATATATATATATATATATATATATATATATATATATATATATATATAAACTTGCACAACCATTCAAAAAACAAACTCAAAATAGAACTGAGAGCAATAAAAAGAACGATTCTAAGAAGAACACTTAGCGAGAGAGGACCAGGGTGAAAGGTATTGTATAACTAATAAGTCAACAAAAAATAGAGGTGGGCAGGGCAGATATCAAGGAGAAAATTTTCAGAGGGAGCAAAAAAATTACCGATTGGTGCCCTTGGGACAGTTTACGTGCGACAGTAAATGCTGTAAGAAAACTGCAGACATAAGACGGAAAGACGAGATAAAAAAAAAGTTTGAGATACGGCAGAGAATAGCGTAATCACAGCCGTTATGGAAGGAGATAAAAAAAGACATTTGTCCAGCAATGTACTTACGCCCGATCACCAGCGATCGCATGCTCAACCGAAGGCCGCAGAATACAAGATGGAGAAACGAACGAAACGAATTCAGAAAGTACCGGCGGCGCGATGCCCACGATAGAGAGGTGTAGCGAATCCTGGGGAAGGTCCAGCAATGGACGTTAAAAAGACATGTTCATAATGCAATATTTCTTCAGGGACCGGATAAAAATCGTTAAGGCTTGATAGGTTCCCTCCAACCTGCCGTATCCAGTAGCAAGGACACCTTTGGGAAACCATTCACTCAGATCTCCCCAGAATTTTTTTCTAATGAAAAAAATCCTAGCAGACTACAAAAAAAGACTAAAAACAATTCTATGCCAAGAAATGTTCTTGAAGGATGTAACTATGATGTTTCCTTGAAGATAACTGACTACAGTGCAGCCATGATCAGAATGTCATTCAATAAAGTAATGTGAAAATATGCCTCTATTTAATACGCAGAAAGTACATAGAGGCTCTTCCAGGAACAAAAAAAAAAAAAAACAGTGAACGCTTCTCAATATTTTTTGCATGAGCAATCTCATTGGAAATTGTTCTAATGATGAAATAAAAACTTGGAATTTAAAGTGAACAGATGCAAAACGTATCAGATAGAAGCGTGATAAACATAACACTCTGAAATAAATTAATGAGGAAAACATACATAAAAATTGAATTAAAGTACGAAACATGAACGAAATATAGCTAAAGAAGCCACCAATAAATCGAATTTGGAATAGACAAATTTGAATGAGATTATTTGTCTCACTCGAAATTAGATTATAATGAATACGTGAGAAGAGAAAGCTAAAAAAAGAAAGAAAAGCTCAAGAATGGAAAGAAAAAAGGAAGAAAGAAAAATAATCAACATCAATATAAAACAATGCAAAAACAAGAGAAAAATGACGTACAGAAAAAAAAATGCGACCAGTTTATATCTAATTAGACAAAAAAAATATTTAAGAATATCAGATAAGTTCGAACCCAAATAAAAAAACAAAATGAATTTAGATATCACCTAACTCATTACGTGAACATTAGCGCAGGAAAGCGTGATTAGTGATCAAATTGGTGGAGACGTCGGCCATTTTTTCGAGGACAATAATCTTGTAAAATTTCCAGTTATTAAATTCATTCAAAATAAAACCAATATGTCAAGTGATGTTATTTTTTGACTGTTTGATTTGGATTTTCATGATGAGAAGTGAACAAGGTAACTGGTTTGGTTTTGGAAACTTGATGGCAGTTTCATAGATCAGCGTTTCTTAAACTATAATCGTGTCATTCACTCTGAAGTCATCACAAGGTTTCATTTGCTCTCGAGAATGATTTTTGTTTTCTATCATTTTTCCTCTTATTATCCATCGTTTTATGCAGATTTCATTTTGTGTCATGAGCAAAGATAAAAATCATTAATCAACTCCCAAATGTTTACCTTATTCAGATTATTGAACATCCTAAAATGAGTGATGAAACTAGGAGTGAAAAGAATCAAGAATATTGTCTAAGAACCAAACTTCCAATTTAAGATGCTCTGTTATCGATCTATTTTCATAAATTTCGAATTTTCACGATATTAGCTGAAAATCCCCCCTTCTGCGATTTCTGTCTAGTTCCTGAGGGATCTTAAGGGGGCTTTTGGCATTAATGAGAGACAAAACCTTTTTTTTTCAGCTATATACCTCTGGCTACAATCAAACATTAAGCATCAGATAGATAGATAGATAGATAGATAGAGAGAGAGGGAGAGAGAGAGAGAGAGAGAGAGAGAGAGAGAGAGAGAGAGAGAGAGAGAGAGATCATATAATTATTGGGGGGAGTGCGGAGGCAGACCCCACATCATTTTTTTTTCTCCTCACATTTTCAAAGAACAATGCACTAGCAACATGCCCCAAGGTCTATTAGCAATCACAGAAAAAATAGTTGCCCTAGCTCAAGCTTACACGGACAACAGATACATTCGGTGAATTGGAGTAATTGAAGTGTAATTTGAGGTAACCATTAGCTCAAACATACACAAAATAAGAGAGGAATTTAGCATACTCCTTACATTAAAAACTGATGGCTCTTTAGCTCAATGGCAATAGCATCACTACGTTGAAGTGGCTACCTATCAAAGGCAGGTTCGATTTCTGAAACAGCCACATTTTCTTTGATTGTTTATTCCATTGGTGTTGTCTAAATCGGGTGATATGATAATTGTGTAACGACGGGAGATCATTCCAAATAAGTCTCTATACGATATAACGTAATTTATGATTCATTCTGTCGGGCTAAATACGTCCATTTCTCAATACATATATATATATATATATATATATATATATATATATATATATATATATATATGTGTGTGTGTGTGTGTGTGTGTGTGTGTGTGAGAGAGAGAGAGCTTTTGTGTATACTCATATAACAAGGATTGTTGTCTGACCACATACTTCAGCATAATATGTCAAATAAATGTTCCTTCATACATTTATTCATGAACATAACAATGATCTTGAAGCATGTGTGTGTAAGTTTCTAATGCATTTGTTGAAAATGCACGGTGCTCAATGTTTTAGTAGATAAATCAATAAAATAGAGCTTATAAATTTATTTATGAATGTATTCATCATTACCCTCGCTACTATCTGACAAATCGTTTCGTTGTTTTCACATCTTTTCAAGCGAGTAAACGCCAACAAGTCAAATGTTTATTTATTTTTTTCAAATTATTGTTTTCCACGAGTCACTAACACGTCTTGTATATTCATGACCTGTTTTTTTAAGTGTGATAGCTGTAATTTTTCACGATGAAAATGTCCTAACTATTCAAAATATATCTATTATCAGAAAATATGTCAAGAAGAAAACTAGTTTATGAAGTTTGATAAAATCGAATTGAATACTGCAAGCTTCAAGTTTTTTTTTCAATTTTTTTGGTTTCAGTTATGTTTTAATATTGAATGCATATATTATAAACTGTACGGTTAGATGCTCATATGGGCATTTTGTATGATAAATAATCAATGAAAATTGAAAGTGTAAAAATTAAAAATTACTTGGTATGTATTTTTTGTCGTTAAAATTGTTATCTTCTTTGTTCATCTCTTCATATATTTATTTTTGTGTCGACAATTCACTCATTTAAGTGAGGAGTTGTTCTGGTTTTCATTATAGATTATTCAATTTTTGTCTTATAAGCATGTAGTACATCGTGGTGTAATTATGTAGGCATGATCAGGAAATGACACCCCAGTTGATAGTTGGGCTCTTAGCCCTATTCTTTTCATTTCCATTTATATTGTATTGAAAGAGCTGAATCTTTATATTCGATGTCATTCTGTGATAGCAATACCTTGTTTTCAAAGTATTATTGATAACACCAATAAATACTGTTCAATTATTTTAGTTCCGTTCAGTTGTTATCATAACCATTATATATATATATATATATATATATATATATATATATATATATATATATATATATATATATATTGATAGATAGATAGATAGAGATATATTCTACTGCATACGGAGGTTTATTCACGTAAATAAACATATGTACACACATGCGAACACAAACGACAATAGGCTGGTCATGTTGCAAGAATATCAGACAACCAGTGAACATCCCAACTTTCAACGAGGATTCCGAGAGATCATATGCGAAACTGCGGTCAACGAAGATTGATATGGTGTGGTGAACTATACAACTTCAGAAAGCTTTAGCTCAACAACGCCCAATCCTGGGAAAGATCTATGTCCAACGACGGATGCTAAAATGATGATAATGATGATGATCTGGTTACCTCGCCCTTACATTGTATTCTTTTAATTTAACGGGTCAGTCCGTAGCATTTTACTCTCTTCTCTTTTCAGTGTCAACCTTTTGTTTATTTTAATATCGCTTGTTCAAGCGGTTTCCAGAATTCTTAGTAGATCACCGTCTCTAACCTATTTTATTTCGACCCTCTTTCAGTGCTGCTTTACTTCATGCACGTTTTATATGATTAACAGTTTCATTTCGTTTTTCACATATGGTATTTTGTTGTCTTGTCTATCATGGCTTTATTGCAGTTTGTTATCATACACTTTCTCTTCACTGCTTTTACCAGTTATTTTTCTTCTTCTTTTTCAACTGCCTTCTACGTAAACACCATTTTTCTTTTGAAAATTGTATCCATCTCTATTTCTAGCTTCCAGCTTATTAATATTTTCATAAAGCTTATTATTGCAATGGGACAAGTGATTGTTGTGGTTAGCGTACTTATTCTAGTAAATATAACTCTTCCTTCGGGACAGGTTTTTAGAAATTTATACTGAATAAATAAATCAAAGGAAGGAGTTGTCCATTTCTTGTATTCGCAAATCTTGGCACTTGATCTTCGAAGCTAAGGGACCCATCTTTTCATACACATGCTTAGATGATGGATCAATTTGTCTGCTTTTCCATCCGAGCGCCTCCTTCAGCTCAGCCCGGACATATCAAATATCGCCCACCTTATTGAATGGGTGTCGAAACGTGGGTCACTGAGAGCTCTGCTCATTAAGATGCAATCAACACCAACCGTCTCTAGCCTGACTCAGTTCAGTCAACATCATAGCCATTTACAGGTCACTCTTATCAACCATGACAGCTTTCATTTTCGATCCAAAATTCGCTTGGTCTCCGAGGGGTTCGAACCTACCTTCATCCAGGGTCATGAATATGGATATATGTATATTGCTTTCAAACTTCTCATTTATTATTTGAAAACTTGGCAAAAGGTGCATGTCTGAGGGAACAAGAGATTCTCCTTGCTTAACAACAACAACAATAATGATTATAATACCCGTGACAAAAGATGGAACTGAACTGCCAGACAGCAAAACTGTCTGGGGTGTTAACCGCGAAAGATCGTTAACAGATATTCGAATGTGACTAAATGAAGCAAGTAGAAAAGAAATAACTTATAAGGACGGATTATTTTCGAAGGAAAAAACAATATTACAAATCTAACAGAACTGTATTAACTTTATTGATAGGATGAACACATGGCAGTATCAACGGGTTAATATCAAGATAGACTGGACTCTCTAGCTGCGGTTTTCCCAAAAGTTGGTTAAATAGTATTGTAGACTGGATTCTTCAGTCTTGGTAGGCTAACATTTTTGGAGATGGACAACTCTGATTTAAAAACCAGGAGCTGGGTGTCTGAAGCAGACTAGCTCCACTTTTCCCAACTGATCTTGATAGGTTTCAAATAATCAGTATGACGCCCAGACGATATACTTTATATGTAGGTTGAACTGGAGCTTGATTGGACAAAGAGGGTAATATTTGATCTTCACGTTCTTCATTTGGAAGCACTCTTAAGAATCATATGTATGAAGAAGGCTGAAGAACGGCTCCATAGAAGTATCAAACATCTCTTGGAATGATAATGACTCCCTTTTAGATTATTGTGTCTTCATACAAATGAAATAAGCCAATTTCTTGCATCTTGTCAATCGTTCGTTTTGATATTTTTTAGTCTGTTTCGTGTAGATAATCACGAAATAATTGAACTCAACTGTGACCTGACCAAATAAGAAAATATGATGATAAGGTATTCTTCCCTTTTTACTCAGTTTTCGTCTAGTCGGTTCAACCAGACATGCTGCATGACCTAAAACCTTGCAAATTCGCATGGATACTCTCATAGACATCCCCTGAAAATGGATTTTTGAATTTTCAAAGTTTTTATAAATCTTTTTAATTGAAATATAGGTGGGGTCGGATCTTCATGAAATCTTTTGTCAGCGCTACCAGACATACCATTTGGTTCAGAACCTCATAGAATCGTATGAGTATTCCCATAGAAATTTTCTATACACGGTTTTTTGATTTTTTTGGACTGATGTAATTCAGAAAATTTTGTGGATTTGTAATTTTTACATTTTGAATTTGTTTTATGCTGCTGGACACTTATTCTGACTCACAATTACACTTTATAGACACTTTCTGTGAACATTTTTTTTAATGTTTCTTTGTTTTTCCCTTATTTATTTATTTATTTATTTTTTTTGCACTCCTCCAAATAAAAACGACGGTTCTGGGTATGAGCATTTTTCCTGTCAAATGATATAGTGGTAGATCTACAAACATGCACATGTGTATCCATTTTATATTTTTCAGCAGAAAAAATCAGATCAAAAAGTTGATAGTAATTTTGTTTTTCATTAGATGAAGTATTGTAAACAGAAAGTCCGGGTCGGGACATCTCTGGGTGTCCCATGAAAATTGTAAGGGTCGCAGAAATATTTCTAAGAATTATGTTTGTTTTTGTTTTTTTCATTTTGAGAGAAAAAAAATTGATGTCCTTTGGATTCTAGTATAATTGTGTCAGGGCTATCGGACATATCATGTTGCTTTACTGGTTGGCTGGTGTGACGTGTACATCGACACTACAATCATGTTTATGGATCTGTACATACAGTTGAGGCCAAAGATTTAGAATCATCCATAAAAGAAAACCGTTTTCACAATTGTCATCAAAAATGTATATTTCAATCATGTATAACATACTAATGAGTTTTGAAAGTATCAATGATTATTAATGAGTCCTTTTTGCAATGACATTTCGGATGCATCCAGGTATTGAGTCAGTAAGCTTTCCGCATTAATCATTAAAAATCTAAGAAATCCATTCCTTCTTCTCCAGTTTCTTCCATTCCTCAAATGATGATGATTTTATCATAATGCAGGCAAGTAATGTTCTGTGAAATTCAATATAACAATTCACCAACTGCAATTCTTTGTGGGGAGTTCTCTTAATACATGTAATGAACAGCGTTACACAGCATTTTTCATTAAGGTTTGGGAACCAATAGTTGCAACTGACTGAACAGTTATAT